>CM050888.1:28396188-28778688 GCA_027725995.1 Rhynchospora tenuis
AAGTTATTAAGGAAAATTTTTCTATCTCTTGGCAAAAACATTAAAAGGGAATAGATGGGTTTTAGTCTTACAGGTAAAGACACCAAACTTACTGAGCCAGAACCATTTTTCATGCCCATATTATAATCAACAATACAAAACAAAGTATGTATGATGGTCATAATTATGAAATTCAGTTTAGGTTCACTGGTATGAAATCCATGAACTGACCTATTAGCATTCGGATACCGATGCGTGAAAGGTAAAACCGATCAAGGAACTGGTTTATCTCCTCCAAGTCAGAAGAAGAAAACTGGGGTTTCAATTCCTTCTTCAGCTGCTGAACACCACGCGCCATGGTGGGGACCACATTATTGTGCCTCCTCTTTACATTATCTATTATTTGCGTAAATTCTGCCTCATCCTTCAGGGTCTTTATTTCTTTGAAGGATCTAAGATCTCGAAACGACTCAAGGTACCAATCCCTCACCTACCATATCAAATCAATTGAAAACAAGAGCATGAGAAAGTAACCCCTAATTATCCCAATTCCCTGTTGTACCGCAGAAGTGACAATTTTTGTACCATATTTTGGCCTTAATGTTCTGATTTGTACCAATTTGGGTGTACCAGTATATTAAAAAATAACAGATAATATCATATCTGAGCTACTGCTGACATGGATTAAGTAAACTTATGAGGAATTCCTTCAAGGCCACAGTATTAGAGAAAAACAATTAACTAATAAATAAATAAATAAAGAGGAAAGAAAGTGAAGAAGAAGAAGAGACCGTAAGAACAGGATGTTTCTGAGACAAGCCAAAAGGAAGGCCCTCTAATTCTCTGACTCTTCTGGCAAGCCTGATAGGCAACTCCTTGTGGAGAAACTGAGCTGAGAGCAGCAGATTTTTGTCCCTACACCTGGAGCCGAACTCCATCATGTACCTCAGAGTCACTCCGGTTCGTTTCATCGCTGCCCACTTCTGCACCTCGTCCTTCCATCCTCTTCTGAACGCATCCCCGGCTGTCATCTTGTCTTTCCTTTCTTCGTTTTGATTTGTTTGGGGAAGTAACTTTTTTTTTTTTGACCTGTTCCTTGCCTTTCTGTTGTGCGTTGGGTTTTAGTTTTGAAGTTCTGGTATTCTGGGTTCTGAAGGTGGTAACGGAGCTTTGGAGGCGTCGCCTCAATTGTAGCGTTATAATTTTTAAATTATTTCAAATTTTGTGAATACCTGAAATAATAATTTAAAATTCGCTCCTTAAAAAGTATATATTTTGTAAGAAAAAAATGATAGCTGGCAGACCAATTCATCGTTTTTTTTTTTAATAAAGAAGGGGCAAACGATGTGGTTAACTGATCAACAGTTGTTAAAATAAAAAATAAATAAAGATTATGAGACTACGTAACATTCCTAGGTTGGTGTTGCGGTTTCAAATTTCAATTTTTAAACTTCGACTAGTTGATTCTACTCGTTCATTGTGATTTGTATATTGAAATTTTATATAAAAGCAGAATATATATTAATTTAAGAATTTATAACTTTTTTAGTTAATGATATAAACGTTCTATTTGATGCTCTAGAATTTTGTAAAGAAATCGACTTTTCTCTAACCAAAAAAATAGTATAACATCTTACAAAAATATAAAAATTGATTCACAACAAGATTTCAATACGTAAATCGAACCGAGCGACTCGAATATCGACCTTTGGAAGCCAAAAAAGGGAATTATGGAGGTACCGTATCTTTCTGATATCATGATATCGCTTTCTATTTATGAGATAGGCATTTCTCAAAACTTCCATTCGGCCGGGAGCTTGACTATGTCACTTTTCGACGACGACTCTTTTTATTCCTTGATATAGATGGCAGCAAGAAGATGTGGCTGAGCATCTACTTTTTTCTATAGGAGACTACCCGAAAAACACCTTCTAATAAAAGAGATTTCCGCTTCTACGGGTCTTATGCCATTTTGTATTTAAGGTATCAAAACGAAGTACTCGACAAATGATCAAATGTCGTTAAAAGCTTGACAACCAATTTCTAATTATTCAGGGGACGTTTTGATCACTTCGAAATAAAGTTAGAATTAGTTATTCGGAGTAAAAAAATATTATTACTAAATAATTAAGAACATTTTTTTTATATCTAGAGTATTATTTCTAAATGG
Organism: Rhynchospora tenuis; assembly: GCA_027725995.1. Classification (NCBI taxonomy): domain Eukaryota; kingdom Viridiplantae; phylum Streptophyta; class Magnoliopsida; order Poales; family Cyperaceae; genus Rhynchospora; species Rhynchospora tenuis. The sequence continues at coordinate 28,398,338 of CM050888.1, forward strand.
TCTAACATCTGAGATAAGATTTTTATTTCTAGGATGTTTGGATCGTCCTTTTAATCCGTATTAAAAAAGGGTCTCAATAACTTCTTAATCCGCATTAAGAAAATGATCCAAACACACTAGAAATAAAATTTACTTCAGATGTTGGACCACTTAAATATAACACTTTAGATTTTAAAAAAATTATTCTTAATCGCCTAAAAATAATATTTTTTTTTACTGTGAATAATTTATCTTAATTTTATTCTTAAAGGATCCAAACCCACCCTCCATGAATTACTAGTTCTAAATTCGCGCGTTGCGCGATTCATCCCAATCCGAAAGTGTTGTCATGAAACGATTTCCTAATGAGTGCAGATATGTTATGAAAATTTTTACAAACAGACACGTAATATTTATGATCATCGTTACAATAAAATAATCGTGAGTAATTGTGTATTTGTAAAGAGTTGATTGTGATTGTTTATAGTAAAATGATCATCATCCACAGTACACCGTATGTTCTTCTATCATGGATTATATGCTATTTACCATATATTATTTTTATTCAAGGATTTCAAATGTACATATGGTCATCGAGTTGAACAAAAATAAAAACAGATGACAACAAAATGAGTAATGGCAATCAACTACAATGACCAATTTAATTAAATGTCAATATACAAAAATCAGTCACAGAGAAATGAAACCTTAAATGTCAATATCACACCACTCGACTTGTGTGAGTTATTGAGCTAGAGGTGAGGCTAAGCCTAATATAGCCGGTATCCTATATACTATTTTTTGCACATGTAGGCAGACACTATACATCGTTGGCTCGTTCCATTGTCTGAAACCTAGTCACAAAAAAGCCTCAATGAACTTTATGCTAGTAGGATAGGGTTATCTATACTCTTTTTTACTTTACGCCTCTCCTTCCTTTCTGATGTTGTGGAGAAGAACCCAGGTCGTGAACCATCAATTTTATTAACTATAAGACCCACTTCACACAAAAGAAAAATCCATGGACCAGTCATAGCAAAATGAAAAACCCATGAGGTCCCCTCACGTGGCTCGTGCGGAGAAAAGTAAATGGCCTACCAAACCATCGAAGAGCATCCAACGGCTGAGATAAACAAAGAGAAACTAATGGCCCAGATCAAATTACTGTTCTTACCACAGTAATTTGGTAACTTCACGTGAGATGCACAACACTCCAAATTTATATATGTATAATTCTTAAAGTATCCAAACCCACTTAAACAGTCCGACGTGTTTTATATAATTATTGGTGGCATTCTATGCAAATTTCTTTTATTCTTACTTAAAATTTTCCACCTTCAATTGTTAGATGTCTTTTACATCAATTCAATCAGGTGCTCATAAAAGTACTATTGATTTGTTTTAATAACCATCGTGAGAAGGGTTAAATTGCAAAACTTCAATGGTTCATATTTTTTTTAAAAAAAAAAATAAAACTCTTGGGGCATAGTATCGAAATAAAAGTCGAAATGATCTAATTTTTTGTGCGCATCTATCATATGATATGTACAGTATATTTAACTGATAAGTAGAGCGGATTTGAAAAAAAAAAAAAAAAAAAATTGATATTGGACCCGTTGTAGTTTATTCGATTTATAGAATCATTATGGACCTGATGCATGCAATCAAGCAATCAGATTGCTAAAAATGGAAAATAACGATATTTCTCATTCATAAATGGAAGAGCGCTCCTTCGCTTCGTTCCCCTCCTTGTTATTCTCAGGAGCGCCCCTTTCTCCTCTCCCTTCCCCTCATACACGCTTCTTTTTCCTATATTGCACACGTTTTTTTCCTTTTCTACATATCCTTTCGTTCTTAGATATATTTTTTTTTATTTGTCAATCTTATTAATATGTTTGCTAGTAGATATTCCTTTAATATTAATAGATAAGTCCTTAATACAAATAAAAACCCCCTTAGGCTGTGCTCCAGAACACCAAATCGAAGGGAGAGGAGAGGAGAGTAACGAAACAATCAGAAAAGTTTACTCTGTCTGATTAGTTACTCGCTCCACGCGGAAGAGAACACGACGGAAGGGAAGAGAAGGAGACGAAAGACGCACACTAAAATTTCGGAAGTATCAGAGTAAACTTCTACACTCCGAATCGGAGGGTAACAAATTTTCGGTCAACCCTTACTCTCCTTTATGTTCCTCTCCTTTAATCGTGGAGTTCTGGAGCAGACCCTTAGTATATAAATCAATATTCCTTATAACATATAGCAAGATAAACTTATCGAATACTCCTTTATGACAATAAAAATACTCCTTTATAAAAATAAATACTATTCTAGCCATTTATAATGTATAACATCATATACCTTTATAACAAAATCGCTTGAAATTCTCAAATGATGCTAAAAATATTCATTATTTGCAAATTATGGGCGTAATTACTATGTATAATCAACTTATTTATAATAAGTAAGATGAGAAATATATTCTAAACTATATAAAGAGCTATATAGATTATGGTTATCAAATGATTTAAAATGAATGCAAATTGCTTGAAATGCTAAAATAATCTGAAAATATTCATTATTTACATATTATGTGCATAATTACTCTGCTTTTGTATTTTTCTACTTTTCTTAATGAAAAGTGGTGGGTCAAAAACCCACTTATTTCAAAAAAAAATATATGCGTAATTACTGTGTATAATCCAATTATTATGAATCGGATAGATTAGAAACATATTATACTATATAAAGAGCTTAAATATAGATTATTGTGATCAAATGACTTAAAATGAAAGCAAATTCGCTTCAAATACTCAAACAATGCTCAGAATTTCATTATTTGCACATGACATGCGTAATTACTATGTATAATCCAATCATTTTGAATCAGTAAGATCAGAAACATATTCTAGACTATATAAAGAGCTTAAAATATATATTATTGTGATCAAATGACTTAAAATGAATACAAAATCTCTTGAAATGCTCAAACAGTACTCATAATATTCATTATTTTCATATCATATGCGTAATTACTAAGTATAATCCAATTATTTTGAATCACTAAGATCATAAACATATTCAAGACTTTATAAAGAGCTTAAAAGTCGATTATTGTGACCAAATAACTTAAAAATGAATGCAAATTTGCTTCAAATGCAAGGATTTCATCATTTGCACATTATATGTGTAATTTGCTTCAAATCCAATCATTTTGAATCAGTAAGATCATAAACATATTCTAGACTATCTAAAGAGCTTAAATATAGATTTTTGTGATCAAATGAATTAAAATGAATGCAACATCGCTTGAAATGCTCAAATAGTGCACAGAATATCCATTACTTGCAAATTATATGCGATATGCGTAATTACTAAGTATAATCCAATCATTTTGAATCATTAACATCATAAACATATTCAAGACTTTATAAAGAGCTTAAAATTATATTATTGTGATCAAATGACTTAAAATGAATGCAAAATCGGTTGAAATGTTGAAATGATGCTCAGAATATTCGTTATTTGCACATTATATATGTAACTACTATGTATAATCCAATTATTTACAGTGAGATTAAAATAATCCAATTATAATCCAATTATTTTAGACTATATAAAAAGCTGAAATATAGATTATTGTGATTAAGTAACTTAATATGAATGCAAAATCGCTTGAAATGCTCAAATAATTTTCAGAATATTTATTATTTGCACATTCTATGCGTAATTACTATGTATAAATCAATCATTTTGAATCAGTAAGATCAGAAACATATTTTAGACTATATAAAGAGTACAAATAAAGATTATTGTGGTTAAAATGACTTAAAAAGGAATGCAAAATCACTTGAAAGACTCAAATAATGCTCAGAATATTCATTATTTGCACATTATATACGTAATAACTATGTATGATCAAATCATTTTAAATCAGTAAGATCAGAAACATATTCTAAACGATACAAAGAGCTTAAATATAGATTATTGTGATCAAATGACTTAAAATGCGTGCAAAATCTCTTGAAATGCTCAAATGATGTTCAAAATATTCATTATTTGCACATTATATGTGTAATTACTACGTATAATACAATTATTTATAATATGAAAGATTATAAATATATTTTAGACTATATTAAAAGCCTAGATATAGATTATTGTGATCAAATGACTTAAAATAAATGCAAAATCTCTTGAAATGCTAAAATAATGTTCAGAATTTACATTATTTTGCATATTATATGCGTAATTACTATGTATAATCCAATAATTTTGACTCAGTAAGATCAGAAACTTATTGTAGACTATATAAAGAGCTTAAATAAAGATTATTGTGATCAAATGACTTAAAATGAAGGTAAATTCGCTTCAAATGCTCGAATGATTCTCAGAATTTACATTATTTTCATATTATATTCATAATTGCTTTATATAATCCAATCATTTTGAATCAGTAAGATAAAAAACATATTCCAGACTATATAAAGATCTTAAATATAGATTATCATGATCAAATGACTTAAAATGAATACACAATCGCTTGAAATGCCAAAATGATACTTAAGAATATTCATTATTTGCACATTATATGTGTCATTATTATGTATAATCCAATCATTTATAATAAGTAAGATCGAAAACATATATATACAATATAAGCAGCTGAAATATTGATTATTATGATCAAATGACTTAAACTAAACGCAAAATCGCTTGAAATACTCAAATAATGATCAGAATATTCATTATTTGCACATTATATGTGTATTACTATGTATAATCCAATCATCTCGAATTAGTAGGATCATAAAACATATTTTTAGACAATATAAAGATATTAAATATAGATTATTGTGATCAAATGACGTAAAATGAATGCAAAATAGCTTGAAATGCTCAAATGATGCTCAAAATATTCATTATTTGCATATTATATTCATAATTTCTATGTATAATCCAATAGTTTTGAATCAGTAAGACCTGAAACATATTATAGACTATATAAATAGCTTAAATATAGATTATTTTGATCAAATGACTAAAATGAATGCAAAATTGCTTGAAATGCTCAATTGATGCTCCCAATATTCATTATATGCATAATTACTATGTATGATCCAATCATTTCGAATAATTAATATCAGAAACATATTCTAGACTGTATAAAAGCTTAGATGTGATCAAATGACCTAATATGAATGCAAAATCACTTGAAATTCTAAAATAATTCTCGGAATATATATTATTTACACATTATATGCGTAACAAATATGTATAATCCAATTGTTTATGATAATTAAGATTGAAACATATTTCAGACTATATAAAAAGCTTAAATAATTGCAATCAAATGACTTAAAATGAATGCAAAAAATCTCTTAAAATGCTCAATTGATGCTCAGAGTATTCATTATTTGCACATTATATGCGTAATTACTTTATATAATCCAATCGTTTGGAACAAGTAATGTCAAAAACATATTCTAGACTATATAAAGAGCTTAAATATAAATTATTGTTATCAAATGACTTAAAATGAATGAAAAATCGCTTGAAATGCTCAAATAATTCTTAGAATATTCATTATTTCCATATTATATGCGTAATTAATATGTATAATCCAATCATTTTTGACTCAGTTAGATCAGAAACTTATTTTAGACTATATAAAGAGCTTAAATATATATTATTTATATCAAATGACTTAAACTCAATGCAAAAGTGATTGAAATGCTCAAATCATTGCTAAGAGTATACATTATTTGTCATTATATGCATAATTACTATATAATCCTATCATTTATAATAAGTAAGATCAGAAACATATTTAGACTGTATAATGAGTTGAAATGTATGTTATTGTGATTAAATGACTTAAAATGAATGAAAAATTTCTTTAAATACTAAAATTATGCTCAAAATTTACATTATTTGCACATTATAGGCGTAATTACTAAGTATAATCCAATATTTTGACTCAATAAGATCAGAAAAATAAAGCGCTTAAATATAGATTATTGCGATCAAATTACTTAAAATGAAGGTAAAATCGCCTGAAATGCTAAAATGATGTTCAAAATTTACATTATTTGCACATTTGCGTAATTACTATTTATAATCCAACCATTTTGACTCAGTAAGATCGAAAACTTATTTTATACTATATAAAGAGCTAAAATATATATTATTGGTATCCAGTGACTTAAAATGAATGCAAAATCAATTGAAATGCTCAAATGATGCCCAGAATATTCATTATTTTCACATTATATTTGTAAATAGTATGTATAATCCAGTTTTTTTGAATCAGCATAATCAGACACATTTCTAGACTATATAAAAAGCTTAAATATGGATTATTGCTATCGATTAAATAAGTAAGATAAAAAAACATATGTTATACTATATAAAGAGCTGAAATATATATTATTGTGATCAAATGATGTAAATGAATGCAAAATCACTTGAAATGCTAAAACGATGCTCAGAGTTTATATTCTTATCAAAAACATATGTTAGACTATATAAAGATCTGAAATATAGATTACTGTGATCAAATAACTTAAAATAAATGCAAAATCGCTTGAGATGCTCAGAATATTCATCATTTGCACATTATATGCATAATTAATTTGTATAATCCAATCATTTTGAATAAGTAATATCAGGAAAATATTTTAGACTATATAAAAGACTTTAAATATAGATCATTGTGATCAAATGACTTAAAATGAATTTAAAAATCGCTTCAAATACTCAAATTATTCTCAGAATTTACATTATTTGCACATACTATGCGTAATTACTATATAATCCAATCATTTTGAATCAGTAAGATAAAAAACACATTTTAGACTATATAATGAGCTTAAATATAGATTATTGTGATCGAATAATTTAAAATGAAAGCAAAATCACTTTAAAAACTAATATGATGCTCAGAATTTACAGTATTTGAACATTATATGCGTAATTACTATATATAATCCAATTATTTTGACTCAGTAAGATCCGAACTTTGTTTTAGACTATATAAAGAGCTTAAATATAGATTATTGTTATCAAATAACTTAAAATAGATGCAAAATTGCTTTAAATGCTTAATTGATGCTCAGGATATTCATTGTTTACACATTAGATTCGTAATTACTTTGTATAATCCAATCAGTAAGATCAGAAACTTATTTTAGACTATAAAAAAAGCTTAAATATAGATTATTGTGAGCAAATGACTTAAAATCAATCCAAAATTGTTTGGAATGCTCAAATGATGCTAAAAATATTCATTATTTGCACATTTTATTAGTAATTATTATTTATAATCCAATCATTTAAAATAAATAAGATTAGAAATATATTTTAGACAATATAAATTGCTTAAATATAGATTATTATGATCAAATGACTTAAAAGAATGCAAAATCGCTTGAAATGCTCAAATGATGCTCAAAATATTCATTATTTGCACATTATATTTGTAATTACTAATTACTATGTATAATCAAATAATTTTGAATCAGTAAGATCTGAAACATATTCTACAATGTATAAAGAGCTTAAATATAGATTATTGAGATCAAATGACTTAAAATGAATACAAAATCGCTTGAAATGCTCAGTCGGTGCTGAGAATATTCATTATTTGCACTTTATATGCGTAATTACTATATATAATCCAATAAGTAATATCAGAAACATATACAAGACAGTATAAAGAACTTGAATATAGATTATTGCGATCAAATGACCTAAAATAAAAGCAAAATCACTATAAATGCTCGAATGATTCTCAGAATATTTATTATTTGCGCATTATATGCATAATTACTATGTATAATCCAATTTTTTATAATAAGTAAGACTGAAACATATTTTAGACTATATAAAGAGCTTTATTACACACATAAAGTGCAAATAACAAGCGTTCTAGACAAAATTGGAGCATTTCAAGCGATTGTGCATTTAAGTATTTTTATCATAATAATCTATATTTAAGCTCTTTATACAGTGGAGAATAAATTTACGAGATTAAAAATTCAAAAGGATTGGATTATACCTGGAAGTTACGACATAAAGCACAAATAATAAGCGTTCAGGACTAAATTGGAGCATTTCAAGTGATTTTGCATTCGTTTTAATTAATTTGATCACAATAATCTATATTTAAACTCTTCATACAGTGGATAATAAGTTTAAGAGCTTAAAAATTCAAAAGAATTGGATTATACAAGGCAATTATGTAAGTGCTTTAATGATTCTAGAATGCGGAAATAACCAGAATCTTAGATTACCTCTAGCCATCGCTGATCGAATCGAGCGTTGAGTGGATGAACTTGAAATCAGCAAGCCATGCGTGTCTCCTTCTTGTCTCCTGCAATCTGCAAAGACTCCTTAGCGAGAAGGCACTACAGAACCGTTCAGACTTCCCGTGACTCGATGGTGTACTCGGGGAATGACGGTCCTGACTTGTTTCCCTCTCTCTCCTTATATTCTCTCTCTCTTGCTCTCTAATCAATAGAGGAACTGAAATAATGCCAAAGCCTTACTGTACTCCATCATAACAGAGGCTTATATAGGGGTTCTAAACACTCAGAGGGCGCATACAGTGGATCTGAACAAAGGGTGCGATGATCAGACTGTTCTGTCCAGATTCAATGTCCCAACGGTAGCGACCCGCTAGACGACGTATTGGACAGAATACTACATTCTCCCACTTGAGCTTGCATCCTTTGTATGCACAATCCCCTCTGTTTTCCTTATGCCAAATGATCGAGACATAATACATGAACTAAGGCAGTAAGTCATCATTATCGTTATTAGTGCTAAAAGCAACTAATAAATGCGAATATTACTTTCCATAATTACAATGTACTATATAACTATCAATTCAGCCCTTTATGTGATTAGAATACAACCTTTATGAATGAACCCGACGTTTATTCCAAGTCAGTCTTTATGATGTAATTCTCAACTTTATGATCAAATATATATTCCATATATACGCGCAATCAACCGACAAAAAAACATCTATACTTTTATGAAGAGTTTATACACAATCGTACGATTAATTTTAACCATAGGATCAATTCCTATATATACTCGCTACATGATCTTTGAATTCCTTTAGCTGCAGTATTTATTCAAAGAATCGGTCAGCTTCTATTCTGTATGAACACCTTTAATAACCACTTAATTCTTCTTAATGTGCTCTTTCAAAGTCAAATACTTAATGTCGATACCTCGACCTTTACCTTTATTATTCTTGAAAAGAAAGACTGCAACAGAATTATCATACAAAATCCTTAATGACTTAGATATAAAATCCACAACTCTAAGTCTCACAATAAAACTCTTCAAACACCATCGAGGGTAATCTCAAAACACACAACAAACTATAATTTATGTTGAACTAACGAACAATGTCAGTTAGACATTTTTTTTATAACATAATTTCACTGGTTAACATGTATCCTTAATTCGATTTACTAGAATCGACACAACCAGTTTGTGTACCAAAATAACTTCAACTTATCAATTTGTTGAGACATAAGCACACTATCTTAAGTACCTTAAAGATATATCATTACTTTCTTAGCAATTTAGCTGTGGTCTATCCCCCTAATTATTATGATATCAATCCAAATTTTCAAATGGCAAAAGCTATGTCAGTTCTTGTGCACAAACCTGACTATACTTTATGCTTTCAAACTGCCTAAATACTTAAAAAGTATTTACTATTTGTTCCCTTTATGAGTTATACTAAGGATACTGATTCAAAATGAATCTATCACCTATATTAATAAGTACTGGACGCGGTGAATATCTTTCTATCCAGAATCTTTCTAATACCCATTGATATATACTTGTTGAGATAAATCAAGAATATCTTGATTACTATCTACATGGGTCTTTATGCCTGTCATAAACAAGACTTCACCCCAAATCCTTCATATCAATATTTTAGAAAGAAATTATTCACTTCATATGACTATCTTTTATCATTAGTCACAAGTAGAACATTATCTATATATAAAACAAGTAAACAAAATTAAGTCCCACTAATCTCCTGATATATGCAATAGTTCATCTTATATTTCTTCAAAACGTATGAAGAAATAACCTTATGAAACTATTAATATCATTAGTGAAATACTTGTTTTAGTCACATAGAACACTTTAACTTGTTAACTAAATACTTATTACATCCAAAGAATAAACTTGATGGTTATTTAAATAACCTCCTTCTTTAGATTACCATTAAGAATTGCAACATTTTATATCCATCTGATGTAACTCGAAAACAGAATGAGTTACTAATGCCATAACCACACAGAGTGAATATTTCTTTAATACATGAGAGAAAACTTTCATGTGATTCACTTCTTCTCTTAAATGAATCTTTTGGTGACAAGTCTAATTTGTATTACTTTATGTCAACTTATGAATCCCTTTGGTTTTAGCAAATTCTTTACAACCAATAGGTTTAAACCATAATGACTTGATCAAATTCCAGACTTCATTACACACCATTGATTCTAACTGATCTTACTTGGCATTATACCATAATATGGACTCACTGCAATTTATTATCTTGAAAATGTAACAGGATAATGTTCAACGCTAATGTCTTTATAATAGTCTCGTAGACAAACTACATATTACTACTAGAAATAACCAACTTTATCCTTTATTAGATCGCCTTAATGTTGAATTATAAAGTTCAACTTGATCTATTCTTATTCTATATGCCGGTTAATGAATGTCAATAATTGAATTATCAATATTCAGCGATCCTTATGAATAACATCCAATTATATATTAGAGGGAATTACTGTATGATCTTGAAGTGACAACTCCCACTAATATGAACATTCTCTAGAATTTAATATTTCTAGATTCATATCCTAGTAATATATTTCTAATCTCTTTACCTTTATCTTACTTCACAATCTTTATTTGCTTACCGCATTGTTTATATATTTCCACCTTGAAAACCTTAAAAGGTATGTAGAGATACATATATATTGTGAGTAATCATCAGTTAGAGATAAATGCATGCTTTGCGCTTGATGCATGCTAGTCATTTTTCATACTTGTTAATCATATCTCAACCATATGAACACTATGAACTTTATCCATAATATGCCTATTCTCCTTTTAACACACATGATCAAAATACCTGATTGATCATTTATCCCTATATGTGTTACAACCTTATAGGAAATCTTATCAAAACCATATTAATCTGGACAAGTGTTCAAAAATGAAATATACAAGTAATTAATGACTTAGAAATACTATATAGACCCTTTAGTTGAACAACTATATTTCTCATTTTCATTATATGCTCTCACACACCTATAATGGTAATAAGCCTAAAAAATAAACTTTATGATGAGTATTATAACATTTGCCTTAACCTAAGAGGCCAACTACTCATCTAATGTCTTATGTAAGAACTTTACATTAATATATGCATATCAACCAAATCACTATACATTGAAAGAACTTATTCTTTATAAACATGAAACATAAGCAGTTAAACTGCTCCCACTGTTCATTATAACTTATGTTCATAAATTCAACCTCAAAAGTGGATCCTACTGGTTGATAAATTTAATATTCTTACAACTTTAATGTAGGAACAATATACTTCTAGAACTTATAACTATTATCCTTAACTCAGAAACACTAATACTTATCATTTCTAATGGGGAATCCGCTATCCTTATGAAAGTAAAACTGATACGTGCTTATACTTTATATTGAGATTTAACTTTATACTTAATTTACCAATGTAAACTAAGTGATGTATCTTATGAGTTAATTCCTACATAATACTACCTGTGGGCTAAATATCATGCTATAACTCTTTATGTAATTAAACATTACAACTTTATGAATCAATTTCCTATACGGTATTTCCTATGGACTAAATACTATGTTTTGATTCTCCATATGATATAACTAGTTAATTATATTCATATCATCAATCCCTGTGGGCAAATTAAGTATTCATAATTAACCATTATATCCTAATATATTAAGTTAACTAAGTCAATAGTCCTGTGGGACGATACTAACTTCGTCAACTTAATCTATCACAATTTTGTGTTTGTTTAATCCAAATGTGATTTTATAAACTTTATATATACATAACTTTAATCCAACTAAGGATGCTGTGGCTACTCCTTAATATATTAATATATATATTCATCACTAGACACAAGCTATGTCATTTCTTCCTAATGTGATTTATAGATACACTATATAATATATATACCTTAATGTAATTGAAGCTGCTGTGGCTACACTTCAATCAATTATCATATATTAATCACAAGACATATAACTTTGTTATCTATCACCAGTTGTAGAGGTCCGCTAAAACCACAAGTGGTTCGCTTGATACTTCAGCGGCCCATTAAACCTTTAAGCGGTTCGCCTAGACACACAACAATCCATCATGAACATACTATGGGTTTCAACAAATGAATCCATATGTAACCATTCATTTCAATAGATAATTGTCTATTTCCTTCACTGTTACCGACAGATACGTTTAAACACTAACCGAATGATCTAAACGAAACAAATCTTAATGCAAACATATTACTTAGCGGCCCGTTAAAGACTCAAGCGGTCCGTTTAAAATGTCTGCATTCAAAGACTTAACCAGAATATAGATTATCTTATTATAATTATCTATATTTGAATAATTACCATATGCATAATTACTTGTCGTATCTTTTACAAATACAATTTGCGTATTAGTATACCACATCTATTGTTATTCAAGTTTGTTTAATCAATACAATACTTGTAGTGCTAATACTAATAGAGTACCCGATAGTATGATGGTCTGTGGACTGCATCAAACTTTACTACTATAGTATATTCAAGCATATCAATATTGACTAACCAATCTCCAACAAAAAATGCCAACCATCTTTATACAAATTCAGTATTTTGACAAATTGTGACTATCCTATAGATTTCCATAATAATTAAGTAATCTACAACGCCTAACTAATAATAGAGAACCATAATATGTCTGATTATATCTTAATTTTCATCTTAAAATTCATTTCTGGACCAAACTCTGTTGGAACGGGTCGTTCCAACTCTAAATGGGTCGCCCCACACGAAAGGGTGCGTCCAAAGTTCATCCAGAAACTTTCTGACAGCCTGAACACTTTCTGGTAAACTGACAATAATTTTCTCTATACTTATTTGTTTTCTGTGTTCTTGGTCATTATAGAAACTAGATTCAAAGATCTTTCAAATGACACAAGTTTCATCAAAAACAAATTTACAGATCAAAAGATATAGCCCTCGAAAGACAGACTATCCCAGACGAATTCCGACAAACTGTCAGCCTGACCTATTTTGTAGACAACATATCTCTCTCATACTTTATTGGAATTTCGCAAATTTATACTCTATGGAAAGATATATGAAATATCTACATCCCAGTAAAATTTCATACAAAACCCAATTACCAATTGAGAGAAAAATGACCCGTACTACTGAAAGGTCAGAAATTCCAGAACCCTGACTGCCTGACCTCTTCTGGTTGCGACTTGATTATCTCCCGTTATACCCGCTTGATTTTCATGATCTTAGTCTCTATGGAAAGTACACTCAGAGACCTTTCCATCTCCGAAAACCTCACGCAAATCGGATAAGCGGATCTTGAGATATCGCTCCACAAAATCAGACTATCAATTCTGCGAGACAAACTCAATCCACTCAACACTTACATCTCGAATTTTTATACAAAATTCGACTTCAATCAAGGCAAGCAGAGGCGTAGCAGGCTCTGATACCAACTGTAAGTGCTTTAATGATTCTAGAATGCGGAAATAACCAGAATCTTAGATTACCTCTAGCCATCGCTGATCGAATCGAGCGTTGAGTGGATGAACTTGAAATCAGCAAGCCATGCGTGTCTCCTTCTTGTCTCCTGCAATCTGCAAAGACTCCTTAGCGAGAAGGCACTACAGAACCGTTCAGACTTCCCGTGACTCGATGGTGTACTCGGGGAATGACGGTCCTGACTTGTTTCCCTCTCTCTCCTTATATTCTCTCTCTCTTGCTCTCTAATCAATAGAGGAACTGAAATAATGCCAAAGCCTTACTGTACTCCATCATAACAGAGGCTTATATAGGGGTTCTAAACACTCAGAGGGCGCATACAGTGGATCTGAACAAAGGGTGCGATGATCAGACTGTTCTGTCCAGATTCAATGTCCCAACGGTAGCGACCCGCTAGACGACGTATTGGACAGAATACTACAAATTACGCACATAAAGTGAAAATAATCAGCGTTCTGGACATAATTGGAGCATTTCAAGCGATTGTGCAATCGTTTTAAGTTATTTGATCGTAAGAATCTATATTTAAGCTCTCTATAAAGTGGATAATAAGTTTATGAGCTTAAAATTTCTAAAGGATTGTATTATACATGACAATTACGCACATAATGTGCAAATAATGAGCGTTCTAGACAGAACTGGAGCATCTCAAACGATTGTGCATTCGTTTTAAGTCATTTAATCATAATAATCTATATTTGAGCTCTTTATACAGTGGAGAGTAAGTTTAGGATCTTAAAAATTCTAAAGAATTGGATTATACATGGTAGTTACGCACATAAAGTGAAAATAATGAGCGATCTGGACAGAATTGGAGCATTTGAAGCGATTATGCATTCGCTTTAAGACATTTCTAAGTTTATGAGCTTAAAAATTCAAAAATATTGGATTATACATGATAATTACGCGCATAAAGTGCAAATAATAAGCGTTCAAGACAGAATTCGAGCATTTCAAGCGATTGTGGATTCGTTTTAAGTATTTGATCACAATAATCTATATTTAAACTTTTCATACAGTGGAGAATAAGTTTAGGATCTTAAAAATACTAAAGAATTGCATTATACATGGCAATTACGCACATAAAGAGCAAATCATGAGCATTCTGGACAGGATTGAAACATTTCAAGCAATTGTGTATTCGTTTTAAGTCATTTGATCACAATAATCAATATTTAGGCTCTTTATATAAAGGAGAATAAGGTTATGAGCTTAAACATTTAAATGTATTGGATTATACATGGCAATTCCGCATATAAAGTGCAAATAATGAGCGTTCTGGTTAGAATTGAAGAATTTCAATCGATTGTTCATTCGTTTTAAGTCATTTGATAACAATAATCTATATTTAAGCTCTTTAGGACGTGCAGAATAAGAGTATGATTTTAAAAATTCGAAAGGATTTGATTATACATGGCAATTACGAACATAAAATGCAAATAATAATCGTTCTGGACAGAAGTGGAGCTTTTCAACCGACTGTCCAATAATTTTAAGTCGTTTGATCATAAGTTTATGAGCTTAAAAATTCAAATGGATTGAATTAAACATGGAAATAACGCACATAAAATGAAAATAATGAGCATTCTAGAAGCATTTTAAACAATTGTAAAATTTGTTTTAAGTCATTTGATATCAATAATCTACATTTAAGCTATTTATATAGTGGAGAATAAGTTTGTGATCTTAAAAATTCAAAAGGATTGAATTATACATGGAAATTACGCACATAAAGTGCAAATAGTGAGCTTTCTGGACAGCATTTCAAATGATTGTGCATTCGTTTTAAATCACTTGCTCACAATAATCTATATGTAAGCTCTTTATACAGTGAATAATCAGTTTACGAGCTTAAAAATTCAAATAGATTGGATTACATGGCAATTTTGCACATAAAGTGCAAATAATAAACATTCTAGACAGAATTGGAGCATTTCAGGCAATTGTGCAGTCGTTTTAAGTTATTTGATCACAATAAACTATATTTAAGCTCTTCATACAGTGGAGAATGAGTTTAGAAAATTAAAAAATTAAAAGGATTGGATGATACAATGAAATTAGGCACATAAATTGTAAATAATGAGCGTTCTGAACAGAATTGGATCATTTCAAGCGATTGTGCATTCGTGTTAAGTCATTTGATCACAATAATCTAAATTGAAGATCTTTATACAGTGGAGAATAAGTTTATGAGCTTAGAAATTTAAATTGATTGGATTATATACATGGCAATTTTGCACATAAAATGCAAATAATGAGAGTTCTTGACAGAATTGGAGCATTTCAAGCGATTGTGCATTCGTTTTGAGTCATTTGATAACAATAATTTATATTTTAGCTCTTCATACAGTGGAGAATAAGTTTATGAGCATAAAAATTCAAAAGGATTGGATTATACAAGACAATTACGCACATAAATTACAAATAGTGTGTATTCTAGACAGAATTGGAGCATTTTAATAAATAATTATGCATTTTTCAAGTAATTTGATCACAATAATCTACATTTAAACTCTTTATACAGTGCAAAATATGTTTTTGATCTTTAAAATTCAAAATAATTGGATTATACATGGCAATTACGCACATAAAGTGCAAATAGTGAGCGTTCTGGACAGCATTTCAAGTGATTGTGCATTCATTTTAAGTCATTTGATCACAATAATCTATATTTAAGCTCCGTATACAGTCGAGAATAAGTTTATGAGCTTAAAAATTCAAATCTATTGGATTATACATGGCAATTCTGCACATAAATTGCAAATAATGAGCGTTCTAGGCAGAATTGGAGCATTTTAATAGATTGTTCATGTATTTTTAAGTCATTTGATCATAATAATCTATAGTTAAGCTCTTTATAGATTGGAGAATAAGTTTATGACCTTAAAAATTCATTTGGAATGGATTATACATGACAATTACGCACATAAAGTGCAAATTATGAGCGTTCTGGACATAATTGTAGCATTTCAATCAATTGTTCGTTCATTTTAAATCATTTGATCACAATAATCTATATTTAAGTTCTTTATAGAGTTGAGAATAAGTTTATGACCTTAAAAATTAATGATGATTGGATTATACTTCGCAATTACGCATATAAAGTGAAAATAATGAGCATTCTGGATAACATTTCAAGCGATTGTGCATTCGTTTTAAGTCATTTGATATCAATATCCAAGCAGTATATATTTTATTCATTATATTATACTTTTATATTTTGTTGAAAAATCAAGAAATTAGGAAAATTGATAAAGTCGAGAAACATGTTGTACAATAAATGTTTCATAATTTCTCAAAATTATTTTATTATTTTAATTTTAAAAATAATTTTTTTTAAAAAAAGTGAGGAAGTTTTTTTTTTTCTATAACTAATATTCCATAGTTTTTCATTAATTTATATAATTGTCTATTTATTTTTAATAACTTTTATGTTTACCATTAATAAAGAAATGAGTATTAAAAAAATAGAACATCATATGTGCTAATACGTCAGTGCTACTCATACCGTGCCTTAGGATCTGGTATCATGTTGTGCTTGCTTCCTCTCGAAACTAGCATATTTCTGCCTCAACTAAACATGCCTAATTGACACGGGACATCCCACGGTGAACCATGCTATGAAATCCTACAAAATAATTACGAGTTCATTAGCATTCCAAAATTTAGAAATTCACCTCTGACAAATCCTTCGGAAATCATCAAGCAACTACTAGAACGAAACAAGATATGACACGAATTAGATTTAACTAAACGCTCGTTGGGCTAAAGTTATTTTTTCCATTTGAGATCCTGGCACTGAATGATTGGGGAGTTGGGTTTTGATAATGTTTCCTTTTCTCCTTAGGTGTTTACCAGACAAAACATTCCAACCCAAATCCCGCTGTCAGTAGCCCCCAACCAAACACGAATTTCGCTGTGAGAAATTCTATATAGGAAACAGTGTGGTCGGGGGCAATTCAGATTGAGCCTGTGCTATACTTCAATTATTTAATTTTATCCATTTATTTTCTTAGTATTTTTTTTAAGTAATACGCTGCCATTCCTGTATGATATTCGTTAGTAATATACCCTGGCATGCATTTGACGAGAGCACGTCTCAAGATTTTCTATATAAAATATTACCTTAACAAAGACATATTGCATGTCTAAAAAAAAAAATTGCAATTATGGCCGAGTCAGGATATGTCTGAATGAAATCTAAGCACCATCTTAAGATCTGATATTTATATAAAAACTATCAGATTGTAATTAAAGGGATCAATAATAAAATAATTGATTTTTTTTTCACGGGGGCCAAATATAAATTTTCTTTATTAAAAATGTATATGTAACATTTATTATATTATATATTAATGTATCGTTCAATTAAAGTGTTTAGCTTGATATCAGCAAATGCTAATTGAAAACTAAAAAAATGGCGCGTGTGAAGCAGTGCTAACGATGTACTTAAAACGCTAAAAGAAAAATCCGTAAATTACCTGATAATAAAGACAAACTTTCGAAACCACACCAATCTGACCATTGGTAATCACATAAGATCCATCTCTTAACAAAAGCACGCGAAAAATCCCCAGATAATATTTTTTTTGTACTAACAGCTCATCATCCACCGTCGGATCATCAAATCATGGGGGCGGGGCATGTTATGAAAACAAAACGCTAAAACTAGAACGAATATGCACCCATGGAGTCATTGATGATTAGACAGTCTGATCTCTCAGGCAATTCTTACTCGGATAACGGGACAATCCAATCCAAAATGTAACATCATAATAGTATGCATATTAGTATTTAGTAATTCACTAATTCAATAAAATGTTTATCGTAAAAATATCCATATGAAATAATGCTCTATTTTCATCGGAAATTACTATCTACCATCTCTCCAGGCGTTATCTCGTGTCATCGTGTTTGTATTTGTTCGTTTTATTCATTTATTTGTCCAGTTTACTTATCTATGTGTTCACTTTATTCAATTATGAGATAATTTTTTTTTATTGTTGTTCATATTTTTATATGCACATTCAACTTATTTTTATTGAACTTATTTGTCTGTATGTGTTAACTTTGATTATTTAAATGTTAGTTCAAGTGATGGCAAAATTGTAGAGTGCAGTTATCATTTTTTATTTTCATCAATATCTAGTATATTAAATTATGATAGAATTCTAATATATACAAATAATATACATGCATATGTTTGTCCACATAAATATATGATATGTTGCGTTGGGAATTCTTGAAACTCATAAAAAATAAAACAAAATAATTATAGATATATTATCTATCATGAATCAAGCTTAGATGAAAAATTATTATTATGTTTTCAAACAATATAAATTTGATTGATGATCTATTTAGTCTCTATCTCTATCTCTATCTCTACTCCTTATAAACGCATAGATCCAAGAAGTGTTAACACACTAGATCTAGCATGTAAATACTTGTTTTTGCCGTTCGATCGATTTGATTTGTGGTTTGATGTCAATCACTAGATCAAGCTACAAGATATATTAATTTTTCATCTAATAACAAGAAAACGAATAGAGCAACATATCTATCTATATCGCTGGTAAATTGAGCAACATATCTTTATTGCCTAATATTGTTTTGATTCTTTATTTGCCCACATATGAGGACAACTTTTGATAGTAGTGAAAAATGTATCTACAATTTTTTCTATTTGAATAGTATTGGTATATACTATTACTATTTGTCATTTTTTTCTTCATATTATATATCTCGTTTATCATATTCTCCGATGTACAACCTTATCCGTATCAGAAACACTACTTGTGTTACCTACAAATTTGAGCTGGCTGAAATAGAAACGTTTGGTCCGTCTACAAGTGGTCAAATTGGATGCGTTAATCAAAACCCTGAACACCTCACAACTTTCTCGTTTGGTAATGAATAACTCGCCTGCACCCAGCACATAATATGGTACACCAAATACTCACTAAAAACCGGGCCCCATTTCAGGTCCATGGGAAACCTACTGACAGTAAACTGTCCCACCGTGCGTGTTTTCCCTTTTCCTCTCTACCGAGAAAAATGAATTACAAGACGGAAAACAACATCTGATACTCGAACAACAACTAGAAGATATAAATCTACTAAGCACAGTAGATTTCACCTCTTTGATCTCCATTTCGAGCAAAAACTAGGGTTAGGGTTGGTTAGAGTTTCTAATTCTTGCAACCCTAGCACCCATTCGAATCTCCTCTTTTTGTTCGATCGAGATGTTTTTGTGAAACAATAAGGGTTGGTTGGTTCGTCTTTTAGTTTCTTTCCGATTTGAGAAATAGGAGGCGCGAAATGGCGAGCGATTACCCAATGAGTCCCGAGCTGGAGCAGATCGATGGCGAGATCCAAGACATTTTTCGCGCTCTACAGTAAGATCTCTTCTTTTCTTTGTTGGTTTTTGAGATTTGAAATCTGTTTCAGATCTTGAGAAATGTTGTTCCTCCCTTGTTCATTAATTTTTTTTTCTAAAAAAAAATCTATGAACTTAGTGGTAATTGTTCATTATATTACATGTTCTTAGGGTTAATATTGAAAATGTTGCCTCCATTTGATCTGTTACTGTTAACTGATGGTTAAAAAAAAACACTGTACTGTAAAAATGGACCTCCTTTTTGCTGCTAGCTTTGTTTTCTCTGTTTAACAACGTCAGTGATTAATGTTGGGAGCTTTTTATTTTTTAGATATTCTGGATTAGAAGTTTTCAGCTATAACTCTTTACCACCTTTAGTACCAAGTTTTATGTTTTTGTTATTTTCTATCACTTCAGTACCACTTCAGTTAGGTCCAGTCCTTGTAGTTGTATGTACCATCCAGTATGGCATTGTTACTATTTGACCATAGTTCACTCGTTTCACTTCAATTCTATTTTGTCTTGCCTATTCGGGTTAAACTAAGCACATCAAATTGAGGAGGTAGGGTTATTTTGGCATCATCTGATGCCAATTATGAGGGGGCTGCACTCTTATTTAATGTTTTGTAGGGATATGCTTGAATTGTGTTGTTTCTTTTTTCTTTTTTTTTTTAAATGTTTACACAAACCATTTTGAATCTTCAATAGTAGCTCCAAAATGGTTTTTTTTTTTTTCACTATATTTTATCTTATTTTGTATAGGAATGGATTTCTAAAGTTGGACAAGATGAGAGATCCTAACAGACAGGCTCGGGAACTTGAGGAGCTCACTGGCAAAATGAGAGAGTGCAAGCGGTGGGCCCACATCCAAAACTCTTTACGTATCACATTTCTAAGTTTTTTTTAAATATGAAAAACAGATAGTTTCATGATTTATTCTATGATGAAGTATTCAGCTCTGATAGTAGAGGTCAATGGAAAATATATGGTACATGCAATTTTTCTAATAAATTTGTTTCCCTTTTTTTGTAGTTTGATTAAAGAATTTGATCGTGTGCTTAAAGATGAGGAAGGAAAGGTTCCAGCTGATGTCCATAAACAGCTTAATGATAAGAAGCAATTTATGGTATGAATTATTAAATGCTTTCACTTTTACATTTGGTTTTCAATTCTCTATTTTATCATATTTAAAGAAAAACTGATCTATTCTCTCCTAAACTGACAGATCAAGGAGCTGAATTCATATGTTACTCAGAGGAAAACGTGGGTACTCTTTTTTTACTCTTGAACAAATTCTTGTTTAATTGGTTGTTTTGTCATTAAAAAAAAATTTAATGTGCATTGCTTTTCTTTTTTAATGATCTATTGCTCTGACACTTATTTTATATTATATTGATATGCTGATCACATGGTTTGTAGGTATCAAAGTAGCCTCGGTAATAAAAGAGTGGAATTGTTCGAGGGCGCGGGGCCAAGTGTACCTGCCCCTGAAGATAATGCCCAGCTCGCTTCTGGTACTTAATTTTTCCTTTGATATAAGCAAATCATCAGCTCTACAGTTTTTGAACACCTATTCAGACCAAAAGTTGCTAGAAGGAAGTTTACCAAATTGCCTTTACATCCTTGATACAGATGTATCTAGGGATTTTAGTTAGTATCCCTTAAAAGAGTGACCAATCTTACATTCAACAAAGAAAAGTTGCAATATGCATTTTGGCAATATAGAGATGATTTCTCAAATCATCGCAACTACTAAATTTTATTTGGCTTTTAATTTTTTCAACTCAGAAATGACAAATCAAGAGCTGGTTGATGCGGGAAGAAAAAAGATGGATGAAACTGATCAAACTATAGAGCGTTCCAAGCAGGTTCCAAAAATTCCATGTTATCCCCCAAAGAGCCTCAGAATACAATGCATGCATGACAAATATTTTGTTTACTTCCCTTAAAATGAATATTAGCAAATATGGTCTCAATTTTTTCTAGAAGTGCCCTCTGCGGCTCTGCCCCTCCTCTGTATAGAGAAAAACTAGAAAGTGCTTTTTGTATAGAAGCAAAGGAAATCCACTGAGGGTGGGCTTGCGCATCATATCTTGCTGGGTCATATATATTTATTTTGAAAGTTTAGCTATGGTTAGCAATTTTTTTTTTCTTTAATGCCTGGTCTGTTTAGGTTGTGGCGCAAACTGTTGAAGTGGGAACTCAAACTGCTGCTAATCTTAAAGGCCAGGTAATGTGATCTCTCGCTCTCTCTAAGTAAATATTTGCATGTATCTCTTATTCCTCTGAAGCACTTGCTGACATGATCCTTTGTATGCCACTCTTACGAGATCCATAACTAAATACTAGTCAAGGTTGACTATCAAGATCGAGATGTTCTAGTATTGTACCAATCTGGTATATACCTTAGCTGTCAAGCGAAGAGGATATAAATTTAGTATATTGGACTTACCTCTAATGACCATATGCCAAAATATACTATCAATACTCAATTTATGACAATTAATAATTTTATTTTAATAATTAAATCTGTGGCAGACTGAGCAAATGGGGCGAATTGTGAATGAATTGGATACAATAAACTTCTCAATCAAGAAGGCTTCTCAAATGGTCAAAGAGATTGGTCGTCAGGTATCTCTCTCTCTCTCTCTCACACACACACACACATACTGCTAATTCTTTTTGTTAACCCTGCTGTTGTAGCTAATTGTACTTGGTATAGTGATTATATTTATTAATGATGATATAACTTCAAATAAGTACTTCAGGGATGACGATAGTATTGATTTGATTACTGCAGTCACAGAATCACTACTGTTATTAATTAATTTTTTTAATGAAATTTATAGGTTGCAACAGATAAATGCATAATGGGGCTACTGTTTCTGATTGTCTGTGGTGTGATTGCCATTATAGTTGTTAA
The DNA here is from genome assembly GCA_027725995.1 of Rhynchospora tenuis. Classification (NCBI taxonomy): domain Eukaryota; kingdom Viridiplantae; phylum Streptophyta; class Magnoliopsida; order Poales; family Cyperaceae; genus Rhynchospora; species Rhynchospora tenuis. The sequence goes on from CM050888.1 coordinate 28,421,497, forward strand.
GGTACTTATCTGTACATTTGCCAGGTTTTAGTTAAAGTACTGACGAATTTTAATTATTAATTTTATTTCACTCACTTAAATGGAAATGGTAAAAAGACAACACTAGTGACTATCTTTCAAGTCTAGAACTTTGAGAAGAAGCTACCAGAGATGTCTTTTCTTTTTGTATAAAATAAAATGAAGTCTATAAATTAATATGGAAACTACAGTACTTGGTATGATGAATTTTAGATGATTTTGATTTTCTTTCTAGACCATGAGACCTATTATCCTGTGTCAAGATATCTAACAGACAGGTTCCTTCTTTTGAAGTGTTGAGGAAATATAACTGAACTTCTGATATTTTTGTAATTTGCATAGATTGTGAACCCACACAATAAGAGCATAAGAGACATTCCTGGATTGGCACCTCCTGCTCAAACTAACCGAAGGTTGCTGTCCACCGATCTATTGGGTGGCTTCTGATTGAAATTCAAAGAAACAAACAATGAAAATCCACAGCTCAACCAAAGTTACGTGCATTCTGGTGTTACTTGCATTACCTTCCTCTCTATCTAATGATTCTTTATGCTTGTAAATTTGTGTCCTTCTCATATGATATATTTCTGTCTTCTTTCCTTTTGCCTGATTTGTGGTTTGTTACGGCTATGGCATTGACCTTGGAGTTTGAGACAACAGTGTTGTCAGAAAATGGGCAAAAAATGAGTTTGAGATTTATTAGTTTCATTCTAGAAGTATGCTTGTTAGGTTTTGTTTTTATTTCATTGTGTATATTAAAGAGTGATCTCGAGTCATTGCGCCTGCTGTGTTATTGACGAGTTCTTCATTAATTTAATCGTTGTGCAGAGTGGTTTTGTAATTTCTTTTTGCCTTATGGCTAGCAAGTGAAGCGCTGCAGAGAACCTATGAAACCATTTTTATTAGGTTAATGATACTACCTAATCGTAAGAAATTTGTTCTAGAAATCTAGAATATATTCCTTGAAAAAAAAATGTAACGTGAAATGTTTTTATTCATATATGAGTTACGTAAAACCGTGTAATAGGGACGGAGCCACATTAGGGCAAGCCTGGGCATGTGCCAATGCTTAAATTTCTCAAAATAAGAATTAGGCTATAGAATTTTTGCTCTAATAAAAATCGTATATGTAAAATGGGCTGAAAGTGCCTTAGCTTGAATACTGATTTGCGAAACAGTCTGCCTCACCTCAGGTCCGATCCGGAGTTAACATTAATGTTTCTTTCGCTCGATCACAATCATCATTTTTTCTCTGAACCAAATGTTTTTGCAAGGTTTGTTTCAGATTTTCTATGTTATTATCTATGCTACATTTGTGTGGCAGTTTAGATTTGGAAACAAAGACATCTTTAATGCACTGCGCTACACAATTGACTAGATTAATACAATTACACATAAATTTAAATATAAACAAGGCGTTTATAAAAAGAAGATATCCATGTGTCATCTCTATATCCCTTTCCAGTTTCCAATAAAGGTAAAAATCATATAGGCAAAAAGTGGTTTTAGCTGGACGTGAAAACAGTGAGAGAAAAAAAATAAAATAAAATATGAACCAAATATAATAAAAAAGAAAAATATTTTGTATGTTCTTGAATTTAAGTCTATTTCTTCGATCAATTGGATAAACAATCTCCAAATGAAACACTCCAATCAGATGAACTAAATTGCTTAACAACTTTGTGGAATGCTGAGCCCCCTCCACCATATTTTATTTTATATTAATCTTAGTTTTTATCACAAGTTTAGTTAATAATTAAAATTAATAAACTTTTGTTCTTTGTAATTGTGCCCAAGCTATGTATTAATCTTATTTTTATCTATAATTTTTAGTTAATTATTATTGAATTTATTTATTTATTATTTTTTTTTTGTTAATGTGCCTAGGCTTTAAATTAGGCTGGACCCGTCCACTGTATACTGATTATCTGGTTAAAAGTAATAGGTGGAAGGTTGTTATTTTAATAATCTAGTATCTACCCCCGCATTGTTCGTCAGCATTTGTTAGTAAAAACTAAAAAATATATTGATGGCATTTAGTGGTAAAGAATAGATTTGACAGAAGAAATATTTACTTCCCGATGGAAATTTCTATAGACCGGAATGGAAGTTGAGTAGAAACTCAGCACTAAATGGGGAAGTCATGTTTGAAGCCTTGAGTCATAGAGTCATACTTTATGGGAATTAAAAATGACGAGTCCAAATCAATGAAGTAAACTTCCAAGTCAATCAATGCAATTTTAAATGTTATACGGGACACGCTTTTTCGCTGGTTATAAGTTCTCGCAAAACAACGAGAAATCAAGGCCCATATCACTCTAAACTCCAATCATACTTCAGTTCCCTCTTCCTATTTCACTTCCAAAGTATTTATTTGTTATTTCCAATCCTAGCTTGTAATTAATCATCTGGTACATAAAAGTGCCAGATATTTGCAAGTGTTACACTAAACTGTCTTTTTTCCTCTCCTGTCATCTTCATCTAACTTCTTTCGTTGAAGATGGATCCATTGCTGAAAGATGCTTGTGAGAAGAAGCTGAAATTTAGAAGACACATTTCTTACTTGATGCAAGAACTGAATGATACCAAGATTCGTCTAGCTTTGCAAGATGAACGCTTTGTGCTCGAGACACAAAGTAGAGAGGTGATTTCAGATTAATTTTGCCTCTAGAAAGCCTAAGCAAGCAGAGTAGCATAAAATCCACATTAAAAAAAACCCAGAAAACTGACAGCAATACAGTTATAATAGCTATTGATATTAAATGAGATTCTATATAAGGAACCAAAACATAATAGTTTGTAACAAGGTTTGGTGAATGGATGCATATGACAACTTGTGGAACAAACTGTGCATTAGTCTAGATGCAAATAGTATTTTCACTAATTGAAGCTAATTAAAATTCTTCGGATTTGTCAACTTAACGCACTCTTGTGACTATAATAAGAGAAAACGTTACAAACAGGAGGCTGAGAGAAAGGCAAAGAGATTAGAAGAAGAGGTTGGGGCACTACATGCATTACTACATGAGAAGGATAGACAGCTGCAAGCTGTTACATCTAGTAATGCTCAGGTGGAGGATTTATGCTCTCTTAACAAACTGTTTTTCTCTGTCTTTAGTTTGCATACCTCAAATTGTAACATAAAATAACTACTCTGAAAAAACTTAACTCTGCCAATTAGGTCATGTATGGAAATATGGGAGCACATGCCCTTGAGATATTTCTGCTGAATTGGGAAAAAGAATCAGTTACTTGTACAAATTCAGCGTAAATTGACCACCTTATTATTATTGAACTATGTATTGATAAATGTTTGTTTCCAACAATATTACAATTGTACAGAACCTTACGGAGTTAGATATGTTAAGAGAAAAGTTTACATCCACACAAGAGACCGCAGAGGCTTCGAGTACAGTGGAGCCCACAAACATCAAGTGCTTTGGAAAAGATCTATTTGAACTTCTATTAGAAAAAATTGAGAATATTCATTATAATTTCGCAGCCAAGGAAAGAGAAGTTGCAAAACTGATGAAAAACTTTAGAATGTTGTCGGCTTACTGGAAGTTTAAAATTAAAGATCTCGAAGCAAAGGCAAGTAATTGTTTTCAACAGAAATTCCAGTCTAATTATATACTTTATATCAATTGGTGCTTATTGCTCCTGAAATCCTATAAATTCTGAACTATAACCACTTGAAATTGCAAAGAGTTTTTTGCTTTTTTGGTGACAAAGTTCTTGGAGCTGATTAAACCCATTTCAACCTCTTACCTAATGAAAGGCTATTTGATATTTTAAAATTTAGGTGGTTGGGACTTGATGATTTAAAAATACTAAATTATTAAAATTCTTTTGGAGCAGTTGGAAATGAATAGAAGTTTAGATGAAGAACTGAAGATAAAAGTTCTCAAACTTGAGGATTCTCTACAACGATCACAATCTCAACTTCTAATTCTTCGAAAGGTATTAAGTCTACCTCCCTCCACATACTTGTTTTTGCTCTTTGTGTGTCAATTTTTTTAAAAATAAAAATTCGAACAAGTGGGTTTACTCCCAGCCTCCCACCACTTTCAATTTACGAAAAGACGATTTTCAAATTGATTAGTAATAAAACAAAAATTGTCAAAACAACCTTAATTTTCTGAAAGTTTGCAATAGCTCCTACCCGTAGTGCAGAGACATAACAAGATTCCCCATACCCCAAAAGTTAAAAGTGGGATTAATTGGTGTCATTTTCAGGTCAACGAGATTTGTCTACGGTTTGACATGACCAAAATCAGGTCTAGATTATGTATTGATCACCTTGTGTAAATGTATCGTAAATTCGTAATCTGTCTTGTATATTATTTGAGCCCAAATTTTACGTGTCCTGATATTCTTAGCTTATGGGCTTTTCTTTTCTTAACTATCTCCTAAATTGCGTGCTTTGCAGATAGAGGCGAAACGAGACGAAACCATAGAACAGTTGGCACGGTCAATAACTCGTAAGCACTGCAGCAAAAATTCAATTTTTAAATATGTTAATGGTTTTTGGGATGCGTCTTGTACTAAATTTGCCTTTTCTGTATCGGTAACTATGATACTGTATTTTGTGCTACGGAGGAAATAACATGAATCCAAAATTCAAAATGCTGAACTTTTGAAAAGCGAGCATCAGTTGAACTATCCAGTGGAAATTTGTGCAGTGGCCATCCCACTTCAATATTTGAACGTTTCAGTAGTAATTAATAAATAATATCTAGTCATAAGATGCTTGAAAACAACTTACGTCAATAGTAGCCAGGTAACTAAAATTGAGTTGGTTTCACAATTGGTGATAATCGATCTTTTAGGGTATATTTGGATTGAGGGGAACGGAAAAAAAATCGAAAAATTAACCAGTTTGGATTGTGATTTTTTTAGGGAAAAAAATTAACCGAAGGAAACATATTTCCTTCGCGATTTTTACCCCGTATCTTCCTCCCTCGTCTTCACAAGGGTTTAGCTTTGCTCCAGGTTTCTTCACTTCGTTTGTTTTTTTTTTTTTTTTTTTTTTTCTTTTTCTTTTTACTCAATTTCGACCTTTGATTTTGGCATCACAGTGTTAAGTTTTATCGATTTATACTAACGTCTACAAATTGATTTGCTTTAATTCATTGAAAAATCAAAACCATTTTAAATTAATCACAAATTTCTTATGAATAAAAACCCACGAACATCTTAGGTGAATTCTTTTATCAACTTGAAGCTCAAACGCACTATTGGAAGGACACAACCTTCTTTTTTTTAGAAAAGACGAAATCAAATTTTCCAATTTTATATCTACCAAAATAAAAAGACCAATGTCGATTCTCTAACTTCTCTAGTATTTACCAAATTTTAGTCAGGTTTAATAACCCGATCTTGACTCAAAGTATGTTGTCTGTAACCACCACATCTAATTGGAACTCTCGATTCCCCCCTATTTACCCAGTTTACCCAAGTCAACCGAGGAAGGAAAACAAGTTTAATAGGAAAGGCCCATGTTATAGCCTCAGGGGACATATGGCATACACAAGGTTAGACTAACTTCTAGATTAGTAAGTTAATTTGTTAACGTTTAAGTCAATAAATTTATTTAAAAAGTACTATAATCGTTGATCTCACTAATTTTTTTTGTGTTGCCAAACGCCCCCTTATAGGACAATTGCTAAACCTCACAAGTAGTGAGACAAAAGTTTCTTACATTGCATAGATATACTCGAGACGCATTTAAAGTTGCATCAAGTATGCATGTAATTGTTCAAATATTAATTACATCATGCTGAGACTAATAGGCCAGTAAAGAATGAATCCATGAGGCAGTCTCTGGCAGATTGGTATGAGCTCATCCGTTTTTTGAAAGATCTAAGTTCTCTTTCATCTTTCGATGTTCTTTTCTGTGAGAACAAGAATAGCATGTTATTTGTATTAATATATTTAAAAAGAAGGTTCTAGTGCCATCATTTTTGGATGCCACAAGATGCCCCAAAGTATGTTGTCTGTAACCACCGATCTATTGGCAACTCGTGGCACCCAAAAGTGGTGGCACTAGAACCTTGCTCTATATTTAATAAGTGCCTTTACTACTGGGGACTTTGGGCATACCGTGTTTGAAAATAATTATACACTAAATTTAACTCTGCAACCTCCAAATTTGCAATGACTGAAAAGTTCCACCAACTATAGGCTAATTTTAAATGTTCCTCTGATAGGTATTTCATATCTATTCAAATGTCATCTCATGCAGTTTCATTGTTGTTTTGGGAATGTTTTATCACATGCATTCAGAAAGTTTCAGAGAGAGAGAGAGAGAGGAGAATATAAAGGCAATAAAGCTGAGACTTACAAAATTTTTCTCGAGCAACAAAGTATCCACAAGATAAATCAACCATAGCACATTTGTCTTTGGAAAGCTGCAACATAGATAAAAGGTTGAAAACACTAAATTATTTGCATGCAAAATATCTGATGCAGTTCCACAGTGCTAAGAAAGCCTAGTCCATTATTTTGAATGACTAACTAATTACTCTTACAGAAGTTTCGTACCAAGAAATATCTGCTTTGGTGATGCCTTGAAGGTTCAGAGAATTAAAAATTAAATGCATATGCATGCACACATTGAAAACCAAACTAGGAACCCCAAACAAATACAAAACAAAAAACTTAAGTAAAACAAAAACCACAAAATAAACTTACAACAAAGAAAGAGTCAAATAATGCCAAAATGGTCTCACAATATGCATCAGATGGAAATCAAATATCGCAACCCAGGGCTCACTCATTAAGTAATATAACCTTATATGGCCCTTTTTCAATTGTCTTTACATTCATTTGGAAGAGGCAGTAAGAAAGATATGTACCTTTTACCCCAGCAATCTTTCGTCACCTTTTTCATTGCTCGGTAGGTATCAAACTGTGTACAAGAAACACAAAATAAAAAAGAAACAAATTAAGTACAATTAAGCTCAGAATAACAAGTCAAGAACAATACATTAATCATAACATATTTGCAAGAAGACCTACTAAAATCTCTACTGACCTGTTTGACACCTTTTTCTCCCATGAACAATTCTGGATCAGCTGATAGATCCAGAAAGAGTATAGCATCTCCTGTATATATAAAGTAGCACATCATGTACCATGGATTAAAGATAAATTTTGTTGGCTGATATTTTCCTAGACAACCCAAGTGTTCACACTCACATAAGTATCATTAACCATTTACAAGAAGGAGATTGTGTTAACAGTCTTACTTAAGATTCAATTGCATCCATGATTAGTTCAGGCCCTATTGCACAATTATGTTTGGGCATTTGGATGTTATATTTGAAAGAACATCACTATTTCGGAATTGTTATGTTTATTGGTAACAAGGTAAATCTATGTACTATCAAGCAATCATAGTTAGTGACCTCATAGGAAGGCCAGTACTGTAGTTTTCTTAAGCTATTCTGACCTATTATAGGGGAGCCCTTTAATGCAATTCCATTATGTTTTTAAATACATTAATCACAACAAACTTTCAGATGAAAAATCATACCAGTATTGATTCGAGAGAGAGTAAAGTCAATAATAGAGACCCTTAACCCAAAGGTAGTAGCCTTCTTTCTTTTACCTCCCAGGGTAAAAGTAATGTCCTCGGAGTTGTCACGAGACAATAGAATATTACCCCTTGAAATGATAACAAGTAGATTAAATTAGAGAATTTAAAGAAACATAAATGGAAGAAAACAGAGCATGTGTTATGCATATTCTGAGAAAACTTGTTCTCACATATGCATGTTATATCTCTATGAGATATATTGTGGTAAGTGGTAACATTACTTGTCCTCTTAAGGGGAAATCTTTAACCAATGCAGCTTTTGTGTACATGCAAACAGCAAAACATCAAGATTTAAAAGGCCAGATATGAGAAAGAAAAGAAAATAACCAGTGTAGATCCCGGTGTTCAAATTCACAAGCAGTCTCTGCAACAGCCAAGGAAGCAGTAACCTGTCGGAGCAACCAAAACGCTATTATTAAACACTTTAGGAAAAGTTGCATGATATATTAGACAAACTCAAAATACAATCCATGAAAAACAAGGAGGGAAAAAGAAAAAAAAAAAAAAAAAAAATCCCACATTTTTGACAAGGGACAGGAGATATCCAAACTACCTCTCCTCACTTCTATATTATTTAGGAGAAAAACATAAATTTTCAACAAAAGAAAAGAGAGGTGGTTCTGGTATGTGGTAAACTGATCAGCAAAAAGTTTTATTATTTGCAGGGTGCTGCACCATATTTCATGTTGCTGACAGGCACAAGTAACAATTATCTCATGTCTAAAAAAAATGTTTAGAGGTTTATTTGGAAAAAAAGGGACATGCATACTTGCAAAAGCAGACTCTGGGCTTCCTTGTAGTCAAGCAGAACAAAACTTTCTAGGTCTCTTCCCCCATCAGCTAATACGAACACAATATAACACTGGACGGAAAATTTAAAAATATGATATTAAAGCAAACTAATGCTATCTTGCGAGGCTCTTTAAAAAAATGATACCCAAGAAGCAACAGATTAAAGGGAAGAAGCCAACATCAAAGCTGGTAGAGAGTGGGTACCACCTGTTACATATTGTTATTAACATGACACCATTATTTACCAATAAAAGGAACTCTCTAACGATTGTTTTGGCCAAGAATTATATCCAACTGGCATGTTCGCATGAATGGCACATGTATCTAATCTGACTGGATGTAAAGGCATGACTGTATAGTATACTATCATGAGTACTCCGAACAATACTAATGTTCCAGTATTTGACCTGTTCATCCAAAAATATCTTAGGATGATCGTTTTCTGAACCATTCTCAGCATCCCAATCTTCCCACGCTCTAATTAGCTCTGCATCATATGCTCCTTTGCATACTCGAAAACTAACAACAAAAAAAGTCAATTTCATGATTCAACTAGTTGTTCTTTGACAGAACCTAATTAATGTTGGATCCTATTTGCAAATAAGGACCAGCACATTTTAATTTTTACAAATGACAACCAACCATTAGATCAGTGCAATATTGCTTATGCAGTTTTGACTAAATCATAAAGTGATTTCAACAAGAATCTAAGAAAAATAAGGGTCACTATGATGAATTATTGCATTACGTGATAATTATTTGTACCATAGTGTTTTCCAATATATTAATTCCTTACCAGCAATATCCATGATAAATTGATGTTATAGGAAAAAGCTTGAGTTATCCATAGAGAGACAAGAAAAGGTAATGTTAATGAGAAATTCTAGTGTCCTATATTGGACGGATGGGTCCCTCCAATACGATCGTTCTCAAGTTTCAAATTTCAAATGAACGATCCAAACAATTGGATATGTTCTCCATATTGAAAACTTATGAGAAACCATTTTTTACATTTTTTTTCCTATTTGTTTTATTATGGATAGTCCAATAACAACGATTTTCTAAAATTTCAAAAAAAATGTAAAACTTGATTTCTTATCAATTTACAATATGGGGAACATATCTAACGGTTTGAAAATTTTAAATCATGAGAACAATCATACTGGATGGACCCGATCTGTCCCATATATTGGACTCTAGCATTTCTCAATGTTGATTGCACATGAGACAAGAAAAGCTTCATACTCGATAGTATTAATAAATCCGGTGCATGAGTTCTCCCCCTCCTTTCTTAAATTGTTGAGACTCAAAGTAAGTAAAGCCTCCTCAAGTACTTCTTTTGATTTCTGCAGAAGCCAAAAAATAATGTAAACAGAAAATAAAAAAGACTAATTAATGGAAAAAAAAAATTTCTCTATTACATACTTGCGCAGGGGGCATGGGTAGTAAAAAAGGTCTAAATGGGCTTTGTAGTTATGTATAGGATTCACTTGAGATCTGGGATTTTAAGCAAACAATATCTATTGTTATATTGATCCATAAACTGCTTAAGACCAAAGAACTACACGTGCGTGTGTGCATGTGTGCATGTGTGGTCGAAGGGCTATGTGTAGGATTTCACATTGAAGCTATAGGTCTTCAGGTCTGAGATTTTTTATCTTCTCAGCAACTAAGCAACTAATATCCAATATAATTTGGTACATAAGTACCTCAGACTACAGAACCATGCAAGTGTGTGTGTATGTGCATCTGCGAGGCAGAAGATAGTTTGGACAAGTGAAGACAATACATTGAGTAACTTCCTCAATTTTAATCATTGCACGAGTATAAAACAAACCTTCTGAACTTCATTATTAACAAGGATATCCCCATCGATTGGAACAATTTTGCATACAGTGGAACCCACCCGATATGCTTCTCCATATGTTCCTTCTCCCAGCTTTTTGGTGCTACATGGATCACTGTTTTTAAATGTATGAAATCAGGGTCATTTACTAGGGTGTGGGTCAAGAAGCAAGTGGTCGTAAACAAAGCCTGGAACTCCTACTTCCAATCTAATAATAACCAACGAATATGTTCCTTCATCCACACTAGATTAACACATGGCAAGGCACCAAAAAAGAACAATACAAACAAATTTGTAGTTATCAGAAGATAAAGTCATTATATAAATATGCACCAGACCAAGGAGTAGCACAGACTTATGCAATACAAAAAAAAGAAAAAGAAAAGAACAACACCATAATATGGTCCTACTCAAGCAAAAGAAAAGTTGTGTCAACCAATGCAATACCAATATGATCTACCCAAACAGAACAAACAGTCTGTTTGCCGTGGTGCAGACAGAAGAAACAGAAAACTCCCAACATATGATGCATTCAAAGTCTCAAAAAGAACAAACAGTACCAATATGCAGAAAGAACTTCGCGGAGGCTAACCGGTTCAGTCTGCTTGCAAACCTTCAAAAGTTGTGTGAAGGCACTAGCACACTCATCTTCCCCGTCTAGCAGCCCCTGTTGCACCACATGGGGCTCAGTCTCAGTACCTGCTCCTTCTCCTTCCCTCTCTTCTATTGCAAGCTTATCAAATATAGGAAGTAAGAACTTCTCAGCTGGCTCGTCCAAGGGTGTTTCAGTAATTTTAGGTAGGCCCCACCGGGACAGGATGGCAGACAAATTACATATGGATGTTTGCTGCTTTGTCCCCATGGCCCACGTGGTACATTTCAAGGGTGAAGGTGTCTCCTCTAAGAGTTCAAATGCATCCACCTCTTTAAAGTATTCTATCTCTTTCGTCAGGTCAGGCAGTGAGGGACCCTGTTTCTTCTGTAAAAGCGAAGCACCATTAAACAAAATGATAATAAATCATTTAATGAGTTACACTATGTATAGGAAGTACCTGGGATCAAGAATTACAATAACATGCAGAATAAAATGAGTTAGACCATGTACCATTATGCAACTGAAAATTGTCAGGTCTATTGTTTTTGACCTATTGGGAATGTCGTCCAATAAGTCAAACTTGCAATAGAAGATTATTTTAAGCTTAATTGGAAGTTTTTAACTAAGAGGGTAGAGGGATCAACCCAATACTTTATGGAATTAAAAATTATTCAAACGATGCTGTGAGAAAAGGATGATTTACCGAAGGTTTTGGATCAACTAAAGGTTTCCCTCTAAGAAAAAAACATAAAGAGGGGATCTGCCAAAGGGCTTACATGAAAAGATAAAATAAACAATTTATGATATCCAAAAGGTGAACTACTTGAATCTTGCTGCAATAATGCCCAGAAGTTAGTCATCAAGTCATGCTTATCCTATTCCCAATTAAGTTTTATCATAATAAATAAATAAATAAATAAAAATTGCCTTTTTTGTGGGTTTAAGCGGTCTCTTAGATGGGCCTTTTGGTTTCCTTAGAGGTTGCAAATTCACTGCAGACTCTATAACAATGCTTTCCCTTCCTCTGTCAAAAAAAAGAAAAGGATAAAAGAACAAAAAATCCAACAAAAATTAGACGAAAGGAAAAGATAAGTAAATGTAAGGTGAATACTATGTTTGTATCAAACCCCTGCATTTTTAACAAGAAAAAAGTGGAAACAAAAACAACATGACAGATATGTTAATTTGTGATGTACATTTGTTTGAAGACATATATTAGAGAAAGTTTAATATGCACTATAGTGCATAGGACTTTTCTATGCACAGCGGCCTTTTTCGTCGGAATTTTTATAAATTGACAAATCTAATTTAACCAATCTAATCTACATATTGAAATTTCCTAACAAACCAAAATTTATAATTTTTAAAATTTTATTACTATTTTTTTCGAATTTTTTAAAACCTGCCATTTTGGAAGCAAACTATTTAGAATATTACAAAAATGGCAGGTTTTAAAAAATTCAAAAAAAAAATAGTAATAAAATTATAAAATTTGGTTTATTAGGAGATTTCAATATGTAGATTATATTGGTTAAATTAGATATGTCAATTTGTAAAAATTTCAACGAAAAAGGCCGCGGTGCATAGAAAGCCCTATGCACTATAGTGCATATTAACCTTTCCCCATATATTATGTCTATTAAGTTAGAATGAAGTATCTAGAAACATCAAATCAACTATACACTTGGCATCTAACTTGTCCAGACAAGTTCATTATATATTGTACCAAATTGATGCCAAAATAAGAAAAAACAAAAAGAAAAAGAATCTCAAGGGGGAGTCATAAATAAGAACCTGATGGAAAGGGAATGGCTCCAGCTGCTAGTACTGCTGGTTACAAAGCCCCCACTATTCTGTCTCCTTGACAGGCTTCTATTAATTTTTTTCCCAAAAAAGAAATAAAGAGGTTGAAGGAGTTTAGGCTTGCTGTCTGAAATAAAGATTATCTTCTATGTATTGCACAATTTAAGCTTAATTTTGTTGGCAGAATTAACTTAATTAATGTGTTGCATGGTCAAAGAGTTAATTGTTTAGAGAACCCAAGAGTTGCTTAGAGTTTAATGTGTCATAGGAACTTGGGAGTCTTTATTGTCTCAAAGGCTGTGTCAATTAGTTAGAAAGTCATATGATGACTTCATAATGAGAAGTTTCAGTTTCTAAGTATCTCTTTTATCTCCACTTATATAAACAAAGACTCATATTAAGGAGACAATACTATCAAAATTGAGCTATTTGTGGCTTAATTGAACAATTTTGGCTGAGATGGAAGTGATTTAGGCTAAGGATTTTTTTTGGTTCTAATGTGAGTGATTTCCACCTTTCAAAAAGCTAAATGCAAGACACGATGGAGAAGGGACAGAACAAATCGCAAAGAAAGAGAATTTAGTTTGAAGGAGGTTTACATCTGTGGGTCAGGTTGCTTCTTCGCTTGCGTTCTCCTTCGTCCGTACACCGCTCCTGGTTGGGGATTCGCAGCGTTGTCGTCTCCTTCTTCCGAAATCATGTCCATCCATAGATCTACGCCAATACCAGAAACACATTGCAAATTTGAGGGTTTAATAGAGTAAAATCGAAGGTATTAGAAATAGATTTCTTCATCTTTTGCATATAACCTTAGTGATGGATTTGAGAAGTTCGTAGCTGATAGTTTGAGATGTGGTACCTTGTCTAGAGGCCATGTGAGAAAAGAAGAGGTGACTGGAGTACTGGACGAGCGCACACTCCACGAGGCGGAGAGAGATTTTCAAAAATCAAACAAGGAAATTGAACTGGGAGAGAGGAGAGAGAGGGAAAGGGTTTTATAGAAGGGTCGGGTGTTGGTCCAAAGCCATTTGGACGAAGTCATGGTCCCAAGAGATTCTGAACCGTCCGATTTTATGTGGACGGATCGATAGGGAGAAGCAAACTTTCAAGGTTATTTATACCTGGTTGTTTCCGATAGGTCTTTTCATTTCCCGTATAAATTCCATTTTTTTAACGCATTCATGACTCGAAATTTTAGTCATTTGTGTCGTTTTTTAAATAACCGGGATGGTTGCGTTTGGATATTCTAAGATAAGAAATTAGAATTAGTTATTCGATGTGAAAAATATTATTTCTAAACGGTTAAGAATAAGTTTTTTGAGGATTTAGAGTGTGGTTTTAAGTTGTCCAACATCCGAATTAAATTTTTATTCGTAATGAGTTTGGATCATCTTTCTAATTCATATTAAAAATTGGTCCCTACAATTTTTTAATTTGTATTAAAAAAAATGATTCAAATACACTAGGAGTAAAAAGTTATTCATGATGTTGAATCACTTAAAAATAACACTCTTAATCCCAAAAAAAAATATTCTTGGCCGTTTAATAATAATATTTTTTATTCCGAATAACTAATTCTAATTTTGTTCTTAAATGATTCAAACACACTTTAGAAAATTGGTATAAGATAATGGTTAGCTTAGTTAGATTGCATGACAATATTATTGTCCCCGTGTATGTGTCAATATTTACTGCATATAAAAATATTTGTAACATACCCAAAGTTACATAATGAAATAAAAAGGTACTTGTACGTCCAAAATATCTTTAATTACTGGAGTTTAAAAAAATAAAAACACATAAAAAGGTTTTACAACTTATGAAAAAAAAGAAACATAGTTTAGATCATAAAAGAGACTTTGATTTTCTTGACATATTTTTTTCCTGTCTTTTCCCTACTTTCAATTTTTTTTATAAAATTTATAATAAAGGATACTGTTTTGGCTTTTTCTTAACTTTTTCATTGTGTATCTGTTTCTACATAATCATTGCTTTCACTATGCCTTTTCTATCTATTAACAAAGAATCATGTACAGATAAAAAAAAATCATATACAAAATTTATTTTTTTTTAAAAAAAAAAGCGAACCATATTCAAATTATATTTACAACGAGTGAACTATGTATAAGTTTGAGTAAAAAAAAATAATCATGTACGAACAATAAGTAAAAACCTCAGAGAACTACATTTGAAACTTAGAAATTTTGAAAAAAAAATTTAATATTTTTAAAAAGCAACATAAATGACTACGCCGCTGAAACCATAATAAACTCCAGTCTTGTAGAGAACAACAATTCAGAGAATCCTTTCATTTTCTGAAATGGCGATGGGACCTTTTTTTTTTTTGATAAATGGCGATGGGACCTTTGAAACTTGAAAGATTTATTATTATTATTATTGAAATCGCAAAGAATCCTTTTTACACTTTCCAAGTTTTTTGAGTCGGTGATGGGACAATTTCTTTGTTTTTTTTTTTTTTTTGAGAAATTCTTTACTTCTGAGTAGTAACAGCTAACAACTTCCCTGTTTCTCTCGTTCTATCTTAAAAAAAAAAAATACCCGTTTTTCTCTCTGATCGCCTATTTTTGGTTCACTTCGTAAACATTAGATTGCTATATCTTTAATATTTGTTTCCTCAATTAAGGGCTATTTTGTATTGATCGTTACTTTTTACTCTCGTTTCAATTTTTAACTTTTAGTATATTGCAATCAAATTATGATAGGTCAATGTAATAAAAGAAGCAATAACATACATAGTACAAAATTTGAATCCTCGAATTTCAGATGAAAAAAAATCAGATTAATTTATTGAAATCTTCTATTCGCTCTTTAGTGCTTAACAAAAGGGAAGAGATGACACTGGAAGTACATCTGTGATCTGTCCGCATCGTAAAATCAAAAGATTGAACGGTGTTTAAGCCCTTTGGACAGGTGATGGTCCGACGGGCTCTGGACCTATTTCCGCTTCGGAAAAGATTGGAGAGAGTGAGGACTTAGAAGAAATTTGAACTTGGAACTGAATTTTGAACCAACTTCTGGTATTAAATGCAAGTTCGGATTATTGCATTGTTCGTTTTGAGTCTTTCTAGCGTGGAAATTTGTGTTAATTTTGTCCAGATGTATTGATTAGATTAGGCTTTATATAATCTTTGCGAGTTAAGCAGCAGAATTGTAGTTCAATTGACTGCTTACACTACGCCACATTAAAGATTGTGCAACGGTTAATAAGTCGAAATAAAGACGGTTTCCGTCCGTTGCAGAAGCCCCTGTAGCTATTTAGAAAAAAACCATATGAAAAATAGCAACGGTTATTAACTAAAGTCCGTCTTTAAATTGAACGGATAGCAACGGTTTTAATGAAAAGCCCGTCTCCGGCCCAGTAAATAGCAACGGTTATTACTTAAAAACCGTCGCTATTTTAGTACATAAAACTGCGCATTAAAATATACTTGTAAAGTTTGCAACGGTTATATCATAAAAACCGTTGCTAAATTAATTAAATATTTTTTAGGTTATACCTCTTTTCTGTGGCTAGCCCAATATTGCTAGCCATACAAAATGGTACCACTGTACCAAACAATTCAGCAATCACACATATATATCAACATCCAAAATCACAACTAAAAATAGCAAATTAAACTTGTAGAGTATCAAATATTTAGAAAAGTTAGTACATGATCCAAATTTATAAAGAAAATATTCAAGTGTCATCAAATACAAAAATCTAACTTAGAATAATTTATGCTTCATGAAGTCCATGATCTCTTTCACCACTACGTTGATCTCTTTCTCACTATATGGTTTTCCAACCGGAGTTAATTTCTGCATTTGATTAAGCAAATGAAAACACTAATTAAATTGCAAAAAAATACAATGATAGTTATGGAAAAAGTCAATAATAGAAATACCATGAAGAGATTTTTGGAACCCTTATAAAACTAATAACATAAGTCAGATTTGGATGACTTAGAAGTAACAATATGGTGAATGTTAGACACGTACTAGAAACTTGTCATTATTCTAATGCTAAACCCTAAATCCTTAAGTGTTGGTGCCCTAAATTTTTAAGTTATCCTAAACCCTAAATCATACCGAAATAAAACAATACCTTGGGCAATTTTTCATCTTCGATCATTGAGAGTATTATGCGCTTCATGGCAAGCATTGAGAAATATCCGCATTCGGTTCCACCCTTTTATTTTGGACCCTAAAAATTCAAATTTAAAAGTTAACAAAGATTTTAATAATTTTACTAACTCTAAACTCTAGACCAAAATTCCTAAGTTGCATACCGGAATTTCAATCCATCTGAATGATCGAGTTGCACGGCTTTGATACATCTCCATTTGATAATACTCATAAGCCCTGTAACCAAATTAAATTAGATGTAATATTTTTCAATCTAAATTAGAATAATTATTTTAAAGTAGAAACTGAAACTTACGCATTTATAAATCTCTTAATATCTAGCAAATCCGGAACGTTTCTGCGTTCCACAGAATCCACATAGTGAATAGTTAACTTCTCAACAATAAGTACAAGGATTACCCAATGATGCCTATAATATAGATAAATTAGTCGCGTAATATAAAGAAATCTAACAAATTCTTAATTAGTATCTATCAGTTTAATAATTCTTACCCTTGATTGTACGGAATCATAATGTTGGTGGATGGATAAGTTTGGTACAAATGCTGCAAGTAAGCCACTGTTGCATTTGAATCATGTTGGTATTGACCTTTAGCCACCATATCCGGGTCAAGTATTATGATGGTCGTACATCCAAATTCATCCTTGAGTTTCTCCAACCAATACCTGCACTCATGGATATCATATAAAGATTTTCAAAGTGAATGGAATAAATAAAGGAAGCATTAAGTTTGAAAATGCATACCAGCTGTACATCTTGATTATCGATACGTTTAGAGATTGTCTTTTCAAACATTCGACAATATCCACCACGTACACCATGAACTTGACCTCATCATTATGCGTACCCCAAGGATTACAATCCTTTAGAATAAAGAGTTTCTCGTGTTCCGGTTGAAGCATCAGCATGTTGTACAAGGAGAACTCGGATTTCTCAAGTTTAGCAACCCACTCCGGTTCGAGCAGCGGTTTACGACCAATAATTGACCCCTCACTTGACACTTTTTTACCCACCTTCTCCTTACCCTTAACTGCTTGTGGCAACAGCTGTTTACTCTGCATTCAAAGACATTAATTAGTCACAAGGAAAATTAGATATGTGTCAAACAAACTTTGTAAATCAAAGGATACCTGTCCTCGTAGCTCCACATCAACTTTCGGCCACGGAATTGGAGCCCCCATATTATCAGCTATTTCTAATTCACTTAATCCTGGGATACTCCACGAGCGGTATATATCATCAACCTTGTCGATTTGGACTACAATCCAGTCTGGAGGCAAGGGTTGACAATGTACAATCTGACCTAGATATGACGGAAGGATTATTCCCTGGGCCACCTTAACCCGCTCGCCTGTGCTATTGTGGAGGAAGAGGTCGCACTGTGGGAGTTCCTGAAAATTACAAATGAATTTATATCACAATTTATTTACAAAGTTATCCAATTTCATTAGTTTATAGGAATAAGAATAATAACCTGATAATCACCAATCGGATACGGAGGGATAAAGTTTTCGCCCATATCCATTTGGAATTTTGCATGTCTGGGCATTGCTGAATCCACCTCCGCCGAAATTGGTTGGGATGGCGGATTCTGAAATTGCGATGGTTGGAACGGCGAGTTATGAAATTGCGATACGGTTGGGATTGAAATCTGCACTCCCATCAAGGCAAACCAATCTTGCATCTTCCTAAAACATGCCTCAGTTGTCTCCTTGACCACCTTATCGTATTGTTCCTGGCTCATGCCATGATTCAATTTTTTCCTTGGCTCTTTATCGTACTCATCTGTTGATTTGGACCAACTAGAGGTTCCTCTCATTCTCCCCGAGTGTTCCAGCCTTCCAATCGCCCGACTTAAGACTTCTTTAGGTGGGATTGCACCGGAACTGGCCTCTTGAGATATAGATCATGCTCGTTTGAATGCGTCATGAGTCTCCTTATCCTCTTTGGGGATTTTGTAAGTACCTGATTAAGAAGAAAAATCAAACATAAGAAAATCAAGCATAAATACTAAATAGACAAACAATATCAATTAGACAAACGATTCAACTCATTTGAGTTCACAAATTGTTTACAAACCCTAGTTTTTACTTCATAATTTATATCAACCAATTCAAGAAATATCAAACAATTCACAATTAAGAAGAAAATCAAGCATAAGTGGGAGATTTTGTAAGTACCTGATTTCTCATCCCTCACGGCCCTTCCTCTGAAATATCTCCCGGCTCTCGGCTCTAAGGAAGCTAAGGTGACGCCCGTTGAAGCGACACCCTCCTCATCAGAATCACCTTCTGCAACAATTATGTCATCAAGCTTCCAATTCTCCTGTGACCCTCTGTAGCCGTGGGATCCCATCCTGTGAGTCATGCGAAACTTCCCTCTCAACTCCTTCCCTGCCTTACTCTTTTGTTGAAATTCTTCGGTCTGCCTCACAGCTACAAACTCGTCCCATTGCTTGTTTGTGATAGGGTAAATGTCGCATGGATTTTGGGGATTATTTGGATCGGCATTAGTGATAAAATCCTCCTTGAGCATATGCCTAAATTGTCTATGTCGATCGCCCATATTTGTGAGAGTTTTCTTCTTGCCATCATCATTGTCGATGTTGAACATTTCCTGTAACAAATTACAAAAATATTCACAAGTTAGGAGTTGTAGCAGTGTTCTACATATATAATTTAATTATTAGTTTGAATTAGCACTTTACCTTGATATCATTCCATAGGTCATTCTTCAAATCCTTTGAAACTTCCTTCCAGTCCTTAATTGTAATAGGCACTCGATCCCTCACGAGATACCCACAATATGTCGCAAAATCATTTGCATCATCACCGGTCGGAAGGCCTTTTTTGTCAAATGTAATCTTATAATTGTGTCCTAGTCTTTTCTTCTTCCTAAACTTCTCCAATGAGGTCCGAGATCTTTTCTTCCCTTCTGTCACTTCTTCTTCTTCTTCTCTTTCTTCTACTCGATCTCTTTCTTCTCCAGACATATCTATCAATTAAATAAACAATATCAATTTTCGGATAACGCTCATTTAAAATAACAAGTGATGCTATGCCATGAACATTGACAAAACATAATATAGATACTTGCATTTGGTTACATTGACAAATCATCTATTTATACAGAATGCAACTGTGATATTATAAAATTCCAAATACTCAAACCAGAAAATACTCCAATCCTGTGATATTATAGGTTTCTTTGAGGTGCATATATATAGAACTAGCAAATGCCTAAAAGATAAGGCATAAAAGTATATATGAAAAATTCTCGGACATCATGTACAACTCATTTTATGATGTGCATGCTTCTTCACAGGAAGCTAAGGTGACGCCCGTTGAAGCGACACCCTCCTCATCAGAATCACCTTCTGCAACAATTATGTCATCAAGCTTCCAATTCTCCTGTGACCCTCTGTAGCCGTGGGATCCCATCCTGTGAGTCATGCGAAACTTCCCTCTCAACTCCTTCCCTGCCTTACTCTTTTGTTGAAATTCTTCGGTCTGCCTCACAGCTACAAACTCGTCCCATTGCTTGTTTGTGATAGGGTAAATGTCGCATGGATTTTGGGGATTATTTGGATCGGCATTAGTGATAAAATCCTCCTTGAGCATATGCCTAAATTGTCTATGTCGATCGCCCATATTTGTGAGAGTTTTCTTCTTGCCATCATCATTGTCGATGTTGAACATTTCCTGTAACAAATTACAAAAATATTCACAAGTTAGGAGTTGTAGCAGTGTTCTACATATATAATTTAATTATTAGTTTGAATTAGCACTTTACCTTGATATCATTCCATAGGTCATTCTTCAAATCCTTTGAAACTTCCTTCCAGTCCTTAATTGTAATAGGCACTCGATCCCTCACGAGATACCCACAATATGTCGCAAAATCATTTGCATCATCACCGGTCGGAAGGCCTTTTTTGTCAAATGTAATCTTATAATTGTGTCCTAGTCTTTTCTTCTTCCTAAACTTCTCTAATGAGGTCCGAGATCTTTTCTTCCCTTCTGTCACTTCTTCTTCTTCTTCTCTTTCTTCTACTCGATCTCTTTCTTCTCCAGACATATCTATCAATTAAATAAACAATATCAATTTTCGGATAACGCTCATTTAAAATAACAAGTGATGCTATGCCATGAACATTGACAAAACATAATATAGATACTTGCATTTGGTTACATTGACAAATCATCTATTTATACAGAATGCAACTGTGATATTATAAAATTCCAAATACTCAAACCAGAAAATACTCCAATCCTGTGATATTATAGGTTTCTTTGAGGTGCATATATATAGAACTAGCAAATTCCTAAAAGATAAGGCATAAAAGTATATATGAAAAATTCTCGGACATCATGTACAACTCATTTTATGATGTGCATGCTTCTTCACAGGACACTTCAGGTTCAATAAATTTGATACATAATGTAACCATTAAATTTCTGCTAAGTAAAATGACAATAGGGCTAGATTTGTGCCACATTTCTCACGGACAATATTACTAGAAACCATTAAATTTCTAACGAATGGTTAATAATTGTGCAACACAGTCATATGTACAAAACCCTTTCAGAATGAATTACTCATAAATTATGCATATCTCTTGCTAGAATCTACCAAATAAAATCATTATTTTCCTACCATAAAGGCATAAATATGTCCTTTGATAAACTATAAGCCTACATTAAGAATCACAAACTAAAGAAGACAAAGAAATGAACTGACGGCTTCGAGAGAGAGGAGGGGCGGAGGGGCTGTCGGCCGGATCTCGAGATGCTCACTGCTCAAGTTACTCACTGCTCATTACTTCGAACCCCTCACTGCTCAAGTTGCTTCAAGATGGGGCAGGGGAGATTCGTAAAGTCGACCTTGTCATAAAAGTGAGTTGGATGAAATGCCCGACCTCCCAGTCAACAACCCATTCATACCTCTTCGTTTAGTCCAGGAGAAACTGGGGCATGCTAAGGAGAACAAGGTATTTGGGATGCCTAATGAGAATACACAATTGGTGATTGAAATGACCGACCCGGGGCCACATGATGAGAAAAGACATATGAGGGTGCATGAGCCTATTTTCCATGCGCGGGTAAATATGGTAGAAGTAGATAAAGGGATAGAAATGCATGGCTTTGCCCATATGACCAATAAGGATGGTGAAACTTCTGTGACAAATGAAAAAGAAGTGATTGAGCCGTTAGTGGCAATGATGGGGCAAGATGAGAAAACACCCTATAATGATCAAGAGAGCTTGTTTGTTGAGACAAATGATGAAGAAATGAGTAATTTAGAAAGAGAACAAGCAAATGCGTCAGAAGATGAGAGGTCGAGGTTAGAGAAGAAACTAAAGAAACAGAGTGAGGAGATAATAAAAATGCAAAAGGAACGGGAGGAAGAGACCTCACAATATGCAAAGCTTATTGGCTTCTTACAAAGAAAGGGGTTATTCAATGAATTTGTGAATGGAGAGTGTGACTCACCACCTAAGAAAGGAAAGCTTGTTAAGGGGTCCTTGGATGGACAAAATGAAAGAGATCCATTAAAAGTAATTAGTGGAGATGAGACATCTGAAAATATGTCAGATACTGAGTCCGAAGGAGAAAAGACAAAACATCTTGTTAGAACCCTGGTTGATCAGCAGCTTTAAGCGACAGGGGCAAATACAAGGAAGAAGAGTGGAAATCCATATCCTAAAGAGTATGACCAGGTACCTTACCCTGAAGGATATCAAATTCCTGAATTTGTGAGGTTTGATGGGACAAGAAAGAAAGAGATCAGTCCTGAGGAACACTTGGTCCGTTTCAAAAATGCTTGTGCGAATACAGCCAACCATGATGCTCTAATTCTAAGGCAATTTTCATTAAGTCTAACTGGGGCAGCTTTCAAGTGGTATGCATCTCTTGAAGAAGGTAGCATCAAATCGTGGAAAGATATGGAGGAAGCATTCTCAACTAAATTCATGAAAATAGTGAAAAAAGTGATGGTGGCAGATTTGCTACAAGAAAAACCAAGAAAATGAGAATCCGCTTCCAAATACATTAATAGATGGAGATCAATGAGCATTAGGTGTGAGTACCAAATACCAGAAGAAGAAGGAGTTGGAATTTTGTTGCGAAATTTGGAAGGATGGTTGCAACGACATCTCACCGTGGCTGATATCCATACATATGAAAGACTCTCCAAGAAAGTGTGCGAATTTGAAAGGATGGGACCGCCACAGGAAATGCACTTTCCAAAAAAATCAAAGGAAGAGAGGTAGTGGTGCAAAGAATGCCTCGACACAAATGGTTGCAAGTTCAAGTAAGTCTAAAGCCAAGGAATGTCGCAATAAAAATCCCAAGCCACTATTATCATTAGCAAAGTTGACCAGTAAACCATATTCTTTCAAGAAACAAGCAGTCCCAAAGATATTTGGCAAGGTTATGGAAAATAAAGCGCTTGAATTGCCACCATGCAAACGCCCAGAAGATATGGAGAAATCAAATGACCCTAATTTCTGTCCCTACCATAGAATCTTAGGGCACAAAATTGAAGATTGTTGGGTATTTAAAGATTGGCTTGAGGAAATGATTTGAAAGGGAGAAGTTATAATTGAGAAGAAGTCCCAACAAGAGCCCACACCTCACGAGCCAGCCGATGCAATGCACCATTTTGCATGCGCTATTGAAATTGATAAAGGTATATTGGAAAAGGATGAGCAACACAAAGAGAATGAAGAAAATGAGGTGGGAGAGAGCTCGATCTCAACCACTGGGGCAAAACAAATGACACTTGAAAGGTTGGAAGAACTGTTAAAAGAGCAAAGCTATGAGATTGAGTCTCTCAGGCAAGAAATGTATCATGAAACAGTGACAAGAGCGGCGAGTCATAATGATATACGCCAAGATTTGCATGACATGCGCTATGAACTTTATCTGTTAAAGCAAGAGAATAAAGATAAAGATGAGGAAATAGCCATGCTCCGGCGAGAAAATAAAGAAATAAGAATGCTCCTGAGGTTATTGCAAGAAGTGAGTGATGGTCTCTTGAAATCTTCAAAGGAACAACTTAGAAAACCTTATCCCATTGAGTATGAAATCATGCCAAAACCCGAAGCTTCAACTTCAACAAAAGCAAGTCTGAAAAATAAAGTTTTAGTCGGGGGCATCAGTCATGAAGCACTCCGACAAGGTATAACATTGCCAGAAAGAAAGAGAAAACCATACTCCTTTCGAAAAGACAAGGTCATGGAATTGTTCCCTCTAGCCATAATGTATGGGCTCCAACTATCAATAAGCAAGCGTCCAGGGGATATTGACAAAATGGAAGGTTCTAAATTCTGTGCATACCATAGAGTGGTGGGGCACAAAACTAAAGATTGTTGGATGTTCAAGGATTGGCTTGAAGAGAAATATAGAAAAGGTGAAATTTCACTCCTTACTCATGTCTTCCAAAATCCTGCACCTCATGAGTAAATATGAATGAAAATGAAGAAATAAATAAAAGAGAATGAAAGAAAGAAAGAAAGCAAGAAGAAAAGAAAGTTGGGTGAGTTCGCATGGAGCGGGACACCTAAAGTGATAGAAGAAAAGAAGAAAGAAGAAAGTTGGGTGAGCTCGCATGGCGCGGGGCACTTAAAATGATAAAAGAAAAGAAGAAAGAGGAAATTTGGGTGAGCTCGCATGGCGCGGGGCACCTAAACCGACAAATGAAAAGAAGAAAAATGAAATCATCAAGAAACATTCCTAGACATTAAGCTGGTCGAGTATATCAGGCTTAGGTGTTTAGAAGAGAGAAAGCAATAAAGAACCTCAATGTTCACGCTTTCTTTATCGACCTCAATGTCGAGAAGACACAAAAGAACCTCAATGTTCCAGTCTTCAAGTGTTGGCTCAAGGTCAACAAGTGAAAAGAAGAAAAATGAAATCACCAAGAAATATTCCTAGACACTAAGTTAGTTGAGTGTATCATACTTAGGTGTTTTAGAAGAAATAAAGCAACAAAGAACCTCAATGTTCATGCTTTCTTTATCGACCTCAATGTCGAGAAGACATAAAAGAACCTCAATGTTCTAGTCTTCATGTGTTGGCTCAAGGTCAACAAGTGAAAAGAAGAAAAATGAAATCACAAAGAAATGTTCCTAGACATTAAGCTGGTTGAGTGTATCAGGCTTAGGTGTTTAGAAGAAAGAAAGCAATAAAGAACCTCAATGTTCACGCTTTCTTTATTGACCTCAATGTCGAAGAAAACACAAAAGAACCTCAATGTTCTAAAATTCAAAAGTTGACCCAAATGTCGACTCTTAGGTATCAAACGGGCATAGCGCTTTGTGCTTGATATCTAGGAAAATAGTGGGCAACAAAGAACCTCAATGTTCGTGCACGCTATATCGACCACAATGTCAAAATCTTAGGAATCAAGCCATCGATTTGTTTTGTGCTTGATTACTAAAAGATAGAAAGTAAAAGAAACCCAAAACCCAATAAAGGGGTAAGTTTTTGAAAAGAGACTTGCCCCACCTTTGTGAAATGTTACCCTATGAATCCGCGGTTGATGATGGGACTTTCAAGTCTTGGAGAACGCGAAGCCGTGTCAAGGAAAGCCTTAGTGGTCTTCCGAAACACCTACGCCTAATGAAGATTAAGCCTGTGTGGCATCTGAAGGCATTAAGGCACCGCCCTATGAAGCTATTTGAGGGCACCAAATCCCACACTCATCATATCCATGCCACTCATTGGAAGTAATTGGAAGAAGATACAATTGCCAGATGAAGGTGCAGGAAAGCCAAAGTGTTCAAGATC
This sequence comes from Rhynchospora tenuis, assembly GCA_027725995.1. Classification (NCBI taxonomy): domain Eukaryota; kingdom Viridiplantae; phylum Streptophyta; class Magnoliopsida; order Poales; family Cyperaceae; genus Rhynchospora; species Rhynchospora tenuis. Next base: position 28,447,093 of record CM050888.1, read on the forward strand.
GATGTTAAAGGAGAAACTGAAATTGAAACGAAGACTCAAGAAAATACAAATGTGGGCTGAAATTCCCACATCCAAAACTCAAATTGGAGCAAGAGAAATGAAATTTATGGAAAGGCCTTGAGCATGGAAAGCTGACCAAGCACAAGTTCAACAAATACTGAAGGAATGGAACCTCATGACCAAAGAAGAATGGATGCAAGAAAGCGGTCAAGAGAAACCACTGGAATCCCTTGTTCCCATTTCAGAATTGTCACAAGCAATTCCAGTGGGGGGCATTTGTTTGACCCAAAAATATTATGCCAATATACATGAAATAACCAACCCATTTTATGGTAAAATAAATGCAAGAAGCCCAAAAATCCACGAAAAATAGCAAACAAGCTCCAAAAATTCCCCAAAAATCCCTTAGAAATTATGATGAATTATCATAGTTTCAAAATCCCAAAAATATCAACAGAAGCCCTCCATCTTGCAAAGAAACCCCCAAAACTTTACAAAATTCCCAAAATAAATCTATAAATAATTTCACAAATATTTTCAAACCAAAAAATCCCTTATATTTTTCTGAACCTACCCATAAAATTTCATGCAAGAACACCCTTGGGAAAGCCCTAAAATGAATTATTTTTGCTTGGAAGCAAAATAAATGATTTATTTAAATGAAATTGGAGAGAAATTCCCAGGAAAACCCATGGATTTTGGCGCGTGCATCCAACTGCAGCGGATCCCGGATGGAGAGGCGATGTCGCTGGTTTCAAAATTACACGCTCAAAAAGAAAGTTTGAATACGCTCGGTGCATGAGCCGAAAGCGTCGAAAATTTTCATCTCTCATTGGTTCACGAAAGACCAACTTCACCCACCTTCACCTCTCTCATTAAGTCTTACAAGCGGGGCCCGCATGTCAGCATTGTCCCCTCCCTGGTAAAAATGAAAATGGCGAGTCTTACCGCGCTGAGGCCGGGTGAAAGGGGTGAAACCAGTGGAACTTGGCGACGTGGCCATCTCCAGCTCCACAAATGTGAAAACCAGACTGCCCAGCCCCTGGTGGTGAAAACCCAAACCCTAGGCGCGACCAATCCTTGACCGTTGATGGGGATTGAAGGTTGATGATTTCTTTCGGGCTATGGAGGTGATGCCCTAGTTCTCTGCCTATATAAACCCCATTTTTCGAGCAACAGGGGAGAGAGGAGACCAGCCGCAAGAGAGGATTAGGGTTAGACACTTGTAATTAGGTTAAATTTAGTGAGAGCAGTGGTGAAGAAGGTGAAACAATTCGTCGAACACTTGTCTAAAGAAGTAAAGAGGTGAAATTAAGAAAATTAGCTTGGTAATTCTGTGGTACAAGATAAATCAAAGGAAAGATCAACATGTTAGTTAATTTTTGCATCATGTTAGTTTTTTTTGCATTTTGGAGGGAGGGGACTCGGTCCTCTTCCTCATTTCCATCATCAAGGAAAGATCAACAGAGGGGACAAGGTCCACTCTGTTGATCTTCTCCTCTCTCTCTCAAGATAAATCAATGGAGAGATTTTACAAAAAAATGCATGTTCATATACATTCAAATCTGTCCAGAGGAGGACATAGGCAAATAGTAGGGTTTTATTTGCATAAAAATTATAAACTGTGCATGGACAGCAGGTTTTATGGCTTCTGGACAGCAGGGAACTTCTTTTTCCATTTTTGGAGTTTTTCATGGTTTTATATGATTTAATTAAGGCATAGGGGTACTTTATGAAATAAAAATGCTATTTCCTATTTTCTGAACTTTTATGCAACAATATCTATACAGAAAAGTCATAAATGTGTTAATAGATATTTATACAAATTTTCATAATTTTTGGATAAGTAAAAATTGGTTTTCTCATTATTTGATTAATTGGGCAGAAAATATAAAAATGAACAAATATGTTATAAAAAAATTAATAATTGCTTCATAGTGCTTTGAGTGCATTTCTTATGCCTATTATGACCCCTGTAAATGGTTTTCCCTGCAATTAAGCAACTTACACTAAAATCACTCAAAACAGTAGCATAAATATATATAAATAAAAATGAAAAGTTGGGTAAAGTGAAAGGAGGCTGGTTCATACCTCCTGTGATGTTTTGAACATTGAAAACACACTCAATTGGACTCAATTTGAGCATCAAATCAAGCTCTATTACTGAAAAACGACTTACATGCAACTTAGAAATTGAAGCAAAATACAAAAATTTGTGCTTTCTGCCCTTGTGCTTTCCTTGACAAACTGAAACGCTTTGAACCAAATTAAAAGTATAAAATCCATGAAATTGAATCAATAAAGCTATAAGAAAGGTTTCTGGCATCAGAGGAGCCTCCTGTGGGGCCCATCACCTATGTCAGTTCAACCCCAATTTGAAGCCGAGCTGCCTCAGTCGACTCCACCACTTTCCAAGCTCTCTCACTAGAAATTGTCATCACCAATGACCTAAACATACCCCCACAAGTGTGTAAAACCTCCCTCTGGCAGAGGAGATGGTCGAAAAAGCATCCAACGCCATTGATGGACATCCGAGCGTTCTCAGGCGCCACGAGGCGATATAGGTCTTTAGGGCACAAATGAGTCCCGCCAAACTCTTCATCTCTGTCTCAAGATTCTATTGCACTAAGTCTCGACTGAAACAATGGTCTGTGCTGCCGTAATTTCGCCGGAGAAAAGCCAGGGGTCTTTCTGCAAAAAGGCCAGCGTCGACGGAGAGGGAAGAGTTTAAACTCGCGATTTATCGCGGATCCTCTGTGGCGAAAATCGTGTGGCGGACATAACCACTCGCTACACAAAATCCAGAGACCAGTCAGCGTTTAGTCAGCGCCAAATCAACGTCTCTGTACACGTGGATCAATCACAAATTTCCAAATCAGCAGAATCTTCAAAAATCAATTAAAAATAGTAGGAAGCTCAGAAAAATTCAAATAAAATATCCATAAAATCCTAAAAGTCTGTAGAATCTAGATTTACTGATATTTTGATATGAAATTATGTCAATTTATGCCTCTTTTGTATTTTCAAAATATTTTCTAAATTAAAATTGAGTTTTATAAATTGTCAAAACTTTATAAATTCACCAAAATTAGTAGGAATCTCAAAAAAATCCAAATAAAATATCCAAAAATTTATAAAAATCTAAATAAACCAAATCCAATATTATTTTCATATCTAATTTTGACAAAATCAAGAGTTTCTTATTCTTGAATTATTTTATTATAAAAAAAATAATAAATTAGATAAACTCCATCAGAATCATAAAAATCTCTTAATAAAACTTCTAAAATGAATTTATAAATAATTTCCTAATTAAAAATAATTTTCTTAGCATTTAAAAAAATATTAGAATCTAGTTCAAATTAAAAATAAAAATCAATAATTAATTTCAAATCAAAGTTCAAGGGAAAAGAAACTAAATTTCAAATTTCAAGAATTTCTCCAAAAGGCATAAAAATGTTAAATCTTTGGTGAATAAATAAAAAATAAAAATTCAAAATCAAGATAAATCCAAGTTAAACTTAAATCCAAATTAAATTCATCAAATTAAAAATCCAAAACTAAATAATAATAAGTAAAATAAAAAATGAAATAATAGTAAAATTTAAAAATCAAGATAATCCCAAATAAATCAATATAAATCAATATAAATTAAGTTAAATTAAAATCCAAATCCCCTTAATAAAAAAATATATAATATTTCAGATAAATAGTTTTAGTTTTAGATGTCCTTAAATGCTTCAAATAAATAGTTTTAGATTTAGATATACTTAACTTTCTCAATTGTGTCCCGTCAATCAAGTCTGGTACCACCAATTGAGTCCAGCCTAAGCCCAAAAGAAGTAAATCACTCGTATCCTCAATTGTGTCCCGTCATTAAAGTTTGATGCCATCAATTGAGTCTGGTCTAAGCCAAAAAGAAATGAATTATTGATATTCTCAATTGTGCCCCCTGTCAATTAGGTTTGGTGCCTCAATTGAATCTTGTTTAAGCCAAAAGAAATAAACCACTTGCTAAATACCAAAAATCATTCAAACAACGATTTTCTAGCCTATTACATTTAATTTCTCGAATCTCTTAAACAGAGGTTCTCGTGGGAAACCACGGGGTAATTAACAATAGGGGCTTGCGCCTATTGGAAAGAAATGATCCACAAATTAATAAACCCTCATAAGAATGGATTCTAGTCGATGTTCTCTGATCGTTAAGAGGCATCAGCACTTGAACTCAGGCTCGTGAGGGGTGAATCTAAGACTTGTTCTCGTTCTTGAGGAAACTCAATCTTTCTTCGAGAAATGACGAAAAAGTCGCTACAGTTGGGAAGAGAGAGGCCCCAGAGTGGAGATTTTTGAGAGAGGAGGCAGGGTGAGGCGGGGTGCTTCTTAGAGAGGAGGCGATTTTTGAGAGAGACTTAGCAGAAATTTTCGAAAGAGGATGTCTTCTTAGCACCATACCCAAAAAAAATATTCAAAATAACGACGGTTTTTATGTTTATAACCATTGCTAAATTAAAAAATTAATATTTTAGCCAATAAAATAACGACGGTTTTTATGATAATAACCGTCGCTAAAATAACCAATTTTTTTTAGAAATTTTTTGTTTTCTGTTTTGGTCGAAATTTCTAAAATGAAATGAAATAAAAAACTTCATGAAATAAAAAAAATTTAAAATTTCTTCATGACGACAAAAATAAAATTTGTTAAGAGTACAACAATTGTAAAATTTAAATGGAAAAACAAGAAAAATACAAAAATTAAAAGTACATCAATAAACTTCTAGTCTTGTAAAATTCATAAGACATGACCTACAAAAATTAATAAAAAAATGTTAGTAATAAAATTAAAATTAAATGTAAGTAAAAAAATGTTAATTAAAAAAATATTAACTCACATTAATTATGTAGTAATAAAATTCATAAGACATGACCTACAAAAATTAATAAAAAAATGTTAGTAATAAAATTAAAATTAAATGTAAGTAAAAAAATGTTAATTAATGTTAGTAATAAAATTAAAATTAAATGTAAGTAAAAAAATGTTAATTAAAAAAATGTTAACTCACATTAATTATGTAGTAATAAAATTCATAAGACATGACCTACAAAAATTAATAAAAAAATGTTAGTAATAAAATTAAAATTAAATGTAAGTAAAAAATGTTAATTAAAAAAAATCTTAACTCACATTAATTATGTAGTTTTCTTTCGTTTACGTTGCGTATCGACCGACACATCTTCGGTTTCTGGACGACGATGGCTTGTGCAAACCGCGGTCGATGTATCATCAATACCAGTGGAAAATGGAGGCGTTTCCTCGAAGTGGTCATATGCTTCTTCGTCCACGACATCTCCAACACCGACAATATGTCTCTTTCCTTGAAGGACAACATGGCGCCTCTTATCGGCCGGATCTTGAATGTAGAAAACTTGCAATGCTTGCTTATTTGCAAGTATCAAAGGTCGTCTCGGTAAGCCCTTTGTTTGAAGTCAACAGTTATGAATCCATTTTTTTCTTTTTTGACTCCACCTTGACTGTTGTTGATCCATGCACACTTGAATAACGGTATCTTGAACTTCATGTAATTTAGTTCCCATATCTCCTCAATCCACCCGTAATAAGTATTAGCACTTCCGTTATTACCACTCATAGCTACAACAGTGACTCCACTATTTTGCACGGTGCTTTTATCATCTTGTTTCTTTGTGTACCAGGTAAATCCATTCATGTCATACCCTTGGTAGGTTTCAACGACCGCCGAAGGACCTTTCGATAACCATTTCACGGTTTCATCAACCTCTTGCTTGTTTAACAACTGGGACTCTACTTTTTCTCCAAACCATTGCACAAAATTCAAATTGTGCATTCTGATAATCATATTTTCATTGTATGACGGATGTTGTTCATGCAACTCGGCTATATGCTCACTTATATAAGGCGTCACAATGGCAAGGTGTTGGAGGACCTTGAAATGCGCTTTTGTTCTCAGTTCAATCCCTGGTCTGAAACATCCTGCTCCAATTGTACCTTTTCCTTCAAGTCTACCCTTGTGCCGCGATTTTGGAAGCCCGATAGGTTCGACATCTTCCAAATAATCAGTGTAGTACTCAATAACCTCATCGGCAACATATACTTCCACTATGCTTCCTTCGGGTTTAGATCGGCTACGAACGAGCCCCTTCAATTAACCCATTGCTCTTTCAAAAGGATACATCCACTGTAGAAATACTCGACCACACATTTTGATCTCCCTAACCAAATGTATGGTTAAATGCACCATGGAGTCAAAAAATGACGGCGGAAAGTACATCTCCAGTTCACAAAGGGTTGATACAACACCATTCTGTAATATGTTCAATTTTTTTGGATCAATCACCTTAGAGCAAATTTCATTGAAAAAATAGCACAACTTAGTGATAGTATGCCTAACTTCTTCTCGGAGAACTCCTCGGATTGCAACCGGAAGTAACACGGTCAACAAGATGTGATAATCGTGTGACTTCATACCAATTAATTTGCCATCCTTGATGGACACCTTTCTTGATATATTAGAGCAATAACCAGAAGGAACCTTAATCGACTTTAGGCATTCCAACAAACTTTTCTTCTCTTCCTTTGATAAATTAAATTGTGCTGCAGGTAGCCTTGCTCGGGTTTTACTCACCTCATTTGCTGCTAACTCCTTTCGAATCCCCATTTCAACCATGTCCTTTCTTGCATTCACGCTATCTTTGGTTTTTCCTTGAATTTCCAACAAACAAGCAATTAAAGCTTCACATATGTTCTTAATTATGTGCATCGCATCTAAGCAATGCCTAACCTCCAAAAACTGTCAATATTCAAGCTTCCAAAATATAGATTTCTCTTTCCATATCCCCTTCGGAATTTCATTTACAAATTTCTTACCAAATCTAACCTCTATGTCCTTTACTTGTTCATATACTCTTTTCCCAGATAAAGGAGTTGGGGTCTTACCTTTCTTCTCTTTACCATCAAATCTTTCCTTGTCTAGTCGGTAAGGATGATTCATGTTCTTAAGAAACCTACGGTGTCCCAGATAAACATTTTTTCTGCAGTTTTTCAGGTAAATAGAATGGATATTCTCTCCGTAAATAGGACACGCTTTTTCTCCTTTATTCCTATACCCCGACAAGTTACCATATGCTGGGAAATCGTTAATCGTGCAAAATATCATGGCACGGAGCTTGAACTCAGTTCTAGAGTGTGCATCAAATATTTTCACTCCCTCTCGCCACAATTTATCCAGATCATCTATTAATGGAGCTAAGTACACATCTATGTCATTACCTGGTTGTTTAGGACCTGAAATTAACAAGGGCATCATCATGTATCTTCTTTTCATACATAACCAGGAAGGAAGGTTGTAAATACACAATAACATTGGCCGTGTAGTCTGACGACTACTCATGTTTCCGTAAGGATTCATCCCATCTGTGCATAACCCCAATCTCAAATTTCTGGGTTCACTGCCAAAATCTTCAAATTCCCTGTTTATGTTCCTTCAATCCGGAGAGTCTGCGGGGTGTCGAAGCATTCCATCGCCTCTTTTTCTACAATCTGCATGCCATCTTAACAATTTGGCATCCTTTGCATTAGAAAAAAGCCGCTGAAATCTTGTAACTATTGGCAGATAAAATACCACCTTCGCAGCTGGGCCCTTTTTACCTTTCTCAATATGATCGTCCCTCGGTTTATACCGTGATGCATTACACTTTGGACATTTATCTAGATGGCAGTACTCATTACGAAATAATACACAGTCATTCGGACATGCATGAATTCTTTCTACTCCTATTTTCAATGGGCACAACAATTTTTTTGCCGTATAAATTGAATCCGGCAACTCATTATTTTTAGGAAGCAAATGTTCACGCAAAAGTTTGAGCAAAGATGTGAAACTGGTATCGCTCCATCCATTTTTGGCTTTTAAATTAAATAATCTGAAAACAGCATTAAGTTTTGACAATTCACAACCTGAATATAATTTCATCTTATCTGCTTCTCGCAACATACCAAAAATTTCAACATTATCAACAAAATCTTCATCCACATTATTCACTATTTCATCCAAATCATCATTACATTGTGTATTGTCTGCATTTTCAAATACATTACTATCCAAATTTTGTATATTTTCACCATGCAATACATTCTCATCTTCCGATAATACATTTCCTTCATCACATTGGAAGTCCAACACATTTGCACTAATCCCAGGATTTAAAGATCCCTCCTTAGTCTCTCCATGACGTGTCCAACGGGTATATCCCGGCTGAAACCCATACATAAGCAAATGACCTCTCACTTCTTCAAAATTAGACCAGCATCTCAAATTCTGACAATCACAACAGGGACAACACAGTTTATGATAGCCCGTCAATTTCAAATTCTCTTTAGCAAAAATCATAAATTCTTCAAGTCCATTCAAAAATTGAACCGAGAGTCGATTCTTTGTGTACATCCACGTCTGATCCATCTGAACAATAAAATGTATGGAGAAGGTCAGGAATTAGGGTTATTGGCTATTATCACATCAAGTTTTTGGGCCGATTACTATCCTAACCCACTCTTTGGATACTCTGTCTCATTAGCAAGCGTACGCTAGATGCAATCTGGTGATTGAGAAAAATTCGACGGCATTTTCCCTTATGTTCCCTGGATACGTCAACACACGATTGCTCGTGTGGACGCATCCGTGGGAACATAAGGGGAAATGCCGTCGAATTTTTCTCAAATACCAGATTGCATCTAGCGTACCACTCGCTATCCTAAATGAAACAGAATATCCAAAGAGCAGTCCCAAAAAATGGGGACTATCCGAGATTAATCCCTAATGGATTAATCTCGGACAGGCAACGACCTAAATTCGGTATTGTTCCGGTATTTTAGTCCTATATGACAATACGTGTAATTAACGTGCAAATGCAATTAATGTATAATTGTAATTAGGTGTGATAAATGAAAATAAATAGATAAGATTATGAAAATATACCTTCAATCTACAACATGTAGGTCTTCTCTCCTTGATTGAAGTCTGAAATTATGGTAAAAATTACCAATAAATCACTAATTTCACAAAAAATTAAGATAAAACCGAAATTAAAAAGAAAAATTAGAGAAATATCAAATATTTGCTTAAATTTATTTTTTTTTACCTTAGATCAGCTCTCAAACTCTTTCTCTTTCTACTTCTTATTTTTTCAGATTTTTTAGAATTTTTTTGCTATTTTTTTCAAGTGGTATAACTATGAAAATTAAAGAAAATTTAATGAGAATATGGAAAGTTGGTGGCGGCTGGTATGTCGAATGAGGAGGAGAGAGGGAGGGGGCACGGTTACGGAAATACCTAAATAGTAAAAATAGCAACGGTTAAAAACACAAAACCGTTTGTATTTAAATAGCAACGGTTTTTTGATAAAAACCGTCTGAAATTTTATAAACAAATAGCAACGGGTTTTTGAGAAAATCGTCTCTACTTGGACCCAACATTTGTTTTATATTTTGGGCCGAAAATTTAGTAACGGTTATAATATAAAAATCGTTGCTATTTTTTCCTCTGATTTTTTTCTCTCTCCTACTTTATGTCTTCTGACGGTTATTTATAAAAACCGTTGCTAATCTCCCGTTGCAAAAGCCTCTCTTTCTGGTAGTGTTAGTAATAGGTCAGATTTGTTTTCCTTTTATTTTCTTTTTATATTATGTTGTTTCACTTGAATTTTCTAATGGAGTTCTTAATCGAGTCTTTGTTGTTCTTGTGCTTAATAGATGATAAAGCATTGGTTACAATAAATTTGTAATCCTAGCAAACAACATATTTCATGTTAGGAATAAATTGCTGGCAAGAAATTTTACACATGTTTAAGGGAAATTACTAAATCACGGGTCGTTTCTTCATAAGAGCTTTTAAGTTTCAGCAGAAATTTCTAGTTTGAAATTTCAATCTTAATACGTGAGTTGCCGAATCCCTTATTCCTTTTGAACTATGTTAGTTTTTGTGTCGAAAATGTTCAAAACTTTAAATATATTGATGAAAGTGCTACTAAAGCACTAGGTGTATATTATTAGCATCAGGAAAAAAGTATAATAGCATTATATGTGTATATAGACAGGAAATAGAATAACGGTAAAAATTAAATCTAAATTATTAGCATTTTGTACAATTATTGTAACTGGTGAGAATTTAATATAGACGAAAGTTTCAATACTACAATTTTTTTACCACAAAATCTTACAATTTAGTTCATTTTTAAACTGGAAAATCTATATTCTTTAAAACTCGATGGAAAAGGACCTAAGCTCTTTGCGTAAATCTGGTTGTCTAATTTTTTATTTACACCTAAGTCTAAAAAAATGAGATGAAAAAAATCTCCATTCATACTTTTGTAGAAGGAGAAGGAGTTACCTCGGTAACTTTAACTATGTGGAAACTGCAAGCTTTAAACTTGAAGAGCGCACATGAAGTTTTTTTATTATTAGATGTATGAGTAATTTTTTTTAATTTCAACAAAGAAAAACTAACGGCTCTGTTCAGATGTAGCCCGAAATCCAATAAAGCGAGTTTAGCCGGAGTCACATCGATCAATTCGGAAGGTTTTTTTTTTAAAAAAATGATCAATTCGGAAGATGCAAGAACAAAGTTGAGAAACTCGTACGACTTAGTGCCGAGATTGACCGCTTGATCAAGCTTTGACTCGAAAAATTACTCGTAATAGAGCAAGTAGAGGTGTTCCACACTGACCAACTATTGAAAATTTATGTTGTAGATTCTATAAAAAAAAAATCATTATTATGATACAAAATTTTAGTTATAAATGATTAGGAGCAATGCATGTTAGTAATAAATAAGAAAAGAATGACACTATCATTCACATAATCATGTCTCAAGAATAATGCACTAAAGTTGTGCAGTTATTGTGTTCGTTAGTAATATGCAAGGAAACGAAGGTGTGTTATCTGGATCTTTTTTTTCTAAAAAGAAAAAACTGATGAGTACACCCCCTAAAAGTTTTGTGAACTACCAGTTGCGTCACAATATAATGATTTCGACGTTTTAAAATTACGTATATAAACCTTAATTAAAAATTAAAAATTCACTTCAACTATGCAGAAAGAGCATTGCATGTAGTGAGGGATTGGAGAAAACCAAACATGGTAGTGAGGTGTGACAGAATTTGCACTTTTCATTACCATATTTTTCAAGTGACCATAATTACAAAATCAATATCATGGTTATGTTTTTCATATTAGAAAAACTAAACAAAATCATAGGGAAAATTATGGATATTCTTTTTTACCATTCACTCTCGGACTTGGAACTAGCAATAGGATTAAAAAGTTGCAAATGCTTTTATAATATTTACAATCTTTCTCTGCTGATATCGCAATTTGATTTATTTTATTTTTGTAAGGTAATTGGAGCACATGGATACTGACTAAGGACCTCCGCTTTATAAAGATTGAGAGGTTGTAGAACAATTCGTTTATATCTTATAATCAAAATCTTCCCTGTCCAAACCATCATGATATTTTAATCTTATTTGTTCATTTATTAATTCTTCGTGTAATTCTTGCTTAATCGTTTGTAATATGTTACATTTTTAATCAGGCTAAAAGGGAAACAAGTATCACATGAGATAGTGACACAGGCTGCATATATTGTTACTGAGAAGTTATAGTTTTCACAAGAAGGAACCCATGCAATGTAATCAATTCTGTAAGTTCCATATTTTCTTTAGTAATAAAATAATTTCTATTTTTTTCAGTACATCAGCCAAAAAAAAATAAAATAATAAACTAAGGGCCATAGCAACCTCTACAAGTGCAAGAATCTGAAAAAAATAAACCCAGCATGTTGCAACCCGTAACACCCTGGAGACATAAGCAAGAATTTTGTTTAAAATTCCTAATAAATGCATGATTCTACCAATATATACACAATTCTAGTTTCACAATCTTTTAAACCTCTAAGTTTCAATCACACAAGAAAAAAAAAATAAAGAGAAGAAACTCAAAATTGTACCAATCCGTTTAAAATGCGTCTCTTCTTTTCATGCCAGGTGATGACGTGATGTCATATCTCTCCTGCTTCTTTTTTTGTGTCAGGGGCGGCTTTCCATCGGATCCTCCCAAATTAGATACTCTCTCCAACATCTACGCGAGACTGTAGTAAATCAGACAATACATGATGATCTCGTAGGAGAACATTAGAGGTTGGGTTAACCCATGTAATCAGGGGCGGATCCAGCGGGGGGCAGCGTAGGCCAGACATACGCTGTAAATTAGAAATTTTAATTACAGGTATATAGAAATTTAGTGTAAAGTAATTATACTGAAGAAATGGGCCTACTCTGTTCAGAGCCCAACTTTAGCCCATCAATATTACCTTCTCTTCTCTCGTTCTGTGGATCCATATCAACCATCAACCATTTCTTTATTCCTAAAAGGCTAAAACATCTCCGACACAACACATAATTGCGATGGGTCAATGACTGAATGACCAGACCTAACCTAGCGATAGCGACTTAGCGAGTAGCGACCTGCGGCTGTGCGACAGTGCGAGGCGACGACCAGCAACCGGCGAGGTGGTGAGTGGTGAGCCTGTGACTAACTCCGACGAGAGGACAGACTCACAGACGGGCTACGGCAGTCGGCAATCGGCACTCGGCAGTGCTTCACTGCTTCTCTCCTTCTCCAAACTTAATTGATTTCTTAAGACAAAACAGTAACGGGTGACATTTCTCTCTTTAATATTTATTATGAATTTATGCTTTTGTTCATAGCTTTCACTTTTGGACTTTTGTGAATTGTTAAAACCGGTAAGAAATTTATAAAATTAGAATTTACTAATTTAGGATGATGCCATGATGGATAATAATTAGTAAATGCTTGATGGATAAAAATTAGTAAATGCTTGAATGTATGTTTTAATGTTTTAATTAGTGATTTTTATTTACTTATTTTATAAGCACTTTTATTATTTATTTAATTCTTCATATATTTTATATTCTACTGCTAACAGTGATATTAGGATGGAAATCCTTGATTTCGATACAAGGAAGGCATGGATGAAAATTCTTCATATATTTTATATCAAGGTTTGTACTGTGTACTTCTAATAATTTCTTATAATTAATTATGGGATTATAATTAGTAAATAACTTTTTAATCTTTTTATGTGTATTTCCAGTGGTGTTTGCCCTTGCTCTCCCAAGTAGGAGCTCGGTACCAGCTCGGTACCTTTTCTATATTACTTTGCTGGCACACTTGGAAAAAGACTGAATGGACCATCACAAACCAACTAAAGGTTAGTCCTTCAAACCTTGGCCTACCCCGTCTCTAAATCCTGGTTCCGCCCCTGCATGTAATATAATATGGACCCCGATATGGTGTAGCGCTACACAGCTTGTAGCGCACCCACGAGCCGTTCGATTTTGATCGGGCGGTTCATTTTTTTCGGGCCTATCAATCTGGTATTATTCACGGGGCTCCCTTATCCATTAGATCAAAATCGGACGGCCAGATCTTTTTCTCTCTCTGCGCTACAACTGGTGTCGCGCGACACCAGATTTGGATTCTATATATAAGCGCCACTTGGCTTCTTTGCCGGCTAACTTGGAGTTTATAATCTTTCGGGAGTTTAACATGTTGAAGAGTTTCTCCACCTTCTAGTGAAAGATATATATATATATATATATATATATATATATATATATATATATATATATCTTCTCGTACTTGCTAACTTGACTCAGAAGACGATCGTTATGCCTTAGGGCTCGTTTGGGATGGGGGTGGAATAGCCAATTTCTAGGAATTGGCAATTCCATTTCTAAATTTTTCATCCAAACGATTTTGGAATAGCCAATTTCATTCCTAACACAATTTTCAATAACACTCTTCCCAACAACACTTTTCTCTATACTTTTTCACACTTCCCAACGCTATTCCTAAACTCACCATCCAAACAACATTTCTAATTCCCGGAATAGCCAATTCCTTCACTCTTCCCACTCTTCCCACTCTTTCCACTATTCCCAACCCATCCAAACGAGTCCTTAATTCAAAGAAAGAGGCATAGTCACAGACTCACAGGGTCACAGTTACCATAATTTTAGTTCACAAGGAATTAATTTCTATTTAAAAAACTAACATTCAGCTTATTTCAACAATTTCATTAGACGATTCTGACGTCGCAATATTGTTACGATAACATCTAATTTGACATGACTGATACAATAGAATTGATTTCTTAAAAGTTAGGAATTTATAGATTTTCTGTTGGAATTTCAAACATGATATTTACATCGTAATAGTTTCAGATGCTACAAACAAAGTACTTACTTCTGGATGATCGCAAATTTCATTGATAAAAAAAGTTTATTGACACTCGCATATGTGTTGTTTATTTTATTTTTTTTTTCTCGCCCCGATCTCCATCACTGATGTTTTTTTTTTTTTTTTATATATGATTTTCAACTAAAAAATTATAGGATCCATCCAATTCCAAAAGAAAATATTACTAGAGGAAGAGATTTCTGTTACTTTGTATCAAAGCAAACCCAAAAGAGCGTCCAATGATCTCTTTAAGGGCGTCAATTTGTTGAAGTATGAAACATTTACAATGATGCCGTCAAAGTTTTCGCTGCATTTGAAATTCATCATGATGTAACAAAAAAATTAAATTTAAAAGTACTATGAAAAAATAATACAAAACCATGATTTTATGCTATATTATCTCTGGCATCATGATAAGCACGATCATCAAATCAAAAAATCTAGCTAGTAGAGAGAGAATAAAAAAAAAAAAGAACAGCAAACTAAATATTGAAAGTGCTATGATAAAACGATTTGGCGATCACTGCGCTAAATTTGATCACATCTCAAATTCAAAATGACTGATTCAAAGTGATCAATGTATTTATCAATTGAAATATCCTCGCGAAACAAATTTTATATTCTTTTAAATATTTAATTTTCTTTTAGATTTTTTAAAATTATTATTATTGAAGGGTTCAGAACTAATTAGATTGAGAATTTCCTAAAATTTTAATAAAATAGTAAAAAATAATAATAATCAACGAGGAGATTTTAATATGAAGTTCGTATTGAACATTTCATATCGATTATTTAAATTTACAATTTTGAGATAAGATTGGATTCGACGAAACTTTTCGTCCATATTGTTTTGAGCGTAGCATTTCTCAAACTATATATACCTGAATAATGAGCAGCCATAAAAGAATATTGTTTCGTAAGTTATAGCAATATGTGCCCAGGGTCATTTAAGCGTAGTAATAAATAAATAAGTAAATAAATAAATAAAGCAATTTTACGTTAGTGTGCTAGATGACGCATTTGACATTTCATATTACAACAAACATTGGACAAATAATAAATTATACTTACAAGGAGAACCTAATTTACATTTTACTCATTAATAGCCGTATTACCTTTTAAAAAAATTATAACAAATTGCAAATAAAATATATTATTTATCGAAACAGCTTTCTATAGTAAAATTATAAACTGATCAGTAATATAAAAATAAATCATCCAACATTTTGACCTGAAAAATCGTGTAGTTTCAAACACGCGAGTAAACTCTTTTTTGACAACGGCAGGAAAATGTTGAAGCATATATATATAGCCTAACACATAATTAGTGTATTGCAATCGTGTCGTGTCAAACACGCGTGTGCTAGAGCTCGTGTCGTGTCGACACAAAGTAATATTTTTAACGTGTCGTGTCATGTCAAGTTAACACGACATACGACATGTTAAACATGTCCAACCATATCAATATCTAAAATCAAAAATATAAATAAAATTATGTGGGTGTCAGAGTACATTTTTTTAATCGCTAGGCGACACGCCAAACCATACCGCATTGGTTGGTTTGCTTCTTCCGAAATTATACATAATTTAAAAATACAACTCTGTATTATTTGGTGATGCCGCCCAGTTTAGCAAGAGATCCGACCCGTTTCGCAAATCTGAAAGGTATTGTGCACACATAAACTATATTTGTTTTGTAAGCAATTTTTTTTTTTTAAATTGCTTGGGTATCGGAAAAAAAAACCAAGCCGCAGCCCTTCGTTCTTACTTCCTTCTACCTTTTCTCTATTTCTCACAAAAAGAAATGGTGATATCGATGCCTCCCTCCGACTCCACTTCCTCTTCGTTAACCTCCGCCTATCTCCCTTACAATTCTCAACCCCTTTGCCGTTGGCCTATTCCGCTGGAAAAGCACAAATGCCTAGCCCTAAGAAAATTGCCGCCGCTTGGAAGAGTCGATGGCGCAACATTAAAGGTCCGAAATTATTTACAACTTTTGAGTCCCAAATTCACATCTGTTTGGTATATGTTAGCTATTGCGATGTATCTAGGGGTGGTTGTGTATAATAATTTCTATATTTGAGGCCCAATTGTTTATAAAATTTCTTTCAAATCTGATATCGCATATTAATTTTAGTCTGTACTATATTTTTGGGGTTAACTAAAGGATTCAATGTGTCGTTGTTTGTTTGCAATATAATAACCTTCTCATAATATTAGGCAAATCCGACATTAATAATTTTTTAAATTCAATTTAAATTTTGCCATTAATTGCTGATCAGTTTTGTAATATTTATGCATCATGTAGAGGAATGAAGGGTTTATGATCCCATAACGGTTCCATCTTATGTGCATATCTGATATAAATCCATTGATATTAATTTCTTAGACCTCCATTGCAGGTCATTGCATTTAACTTTTATGAAAAGCAATTAAATTTGTAATTAATACAGAATGTTATCAGTTTTTGGTCTTATATCTTTGTTCTTTCTATATATATGTTCTTCTATGAGAAAATTTTTTTATACTTCGCAATTGTCTTATTACTATCTATATTTTATATTCTCAGAGGTATTTTTGTTGATATTTTTTCTAACTGGTGTAAGGTGAATTGATATTTTTCCCCTCCATTTTTGGGTAGTCCAAAGGTCTGTTGCGCCATTGGACTAAAGGGTTATGCTCTTCTGGGTGCAATGACTGCATAGAGATCAGACTTTCATAGCTTTTGTCGCTATGTACTTCTCTCTCTCTCACTTATGAGTGCTTTGCCGTAGCCGCCACCGTCGAAAGTCGCATCGGCCATCATAAGGGAAGGAATCACAACCGAGGATGTCATCGGCAATCAAGCCCTGCATTTATCGAGTTCTTTGCCTTGAAGAAAGTCGGAGCAACACTTAGGTCTGGACTTTGTACCGGCTGCAGTTGTCGTGTAGGTGAGCAGGAGGATGCTATCATACATTTGGTATGGCCAATTCTAAACTTTCTCTTTTCTAGAATATATTTGTGTGATGATTGATGTGAATAATTTCTATGATTAATTGCCGATTCCATTTATTATAGCAATTCGATGGAATTCTATGGAATTTTCTTTACGTTTATTGATGGAGGCGGTTCTCATGTTTCATAGTTTTCAGGCCAGCACCCCCTTTTATTTTTCCTATTTTTAATTAATTTATTCCTCAATTTCTTTTTCATGTGTTAGATCTGGTGTCCGAGTTAAATGGTTAATACATATACAGCTTTTGAGGAGGATCATGCATGACCAAACCAAGATTTAACTCATATGAAGTGTAAGGTTCCTGTCTGACATTGAATGACTGGCTGAAGTGATGCATCAGGCACACATTTCCAATATGCCTAGATTCTTTCATCTCTATCTATTTTTATCGATTTCATAACCTCATAATACAGTCAATTAATATGAATAATAAATTAATTTAAGAGTTTATTGATGTTATCATTGTTGTAGACTAGCACAATGACAATGAGTTTTCTGTCAATTATCAGCATAGAAATCTACTGTACATGATGAGATCATACATGTTCCGCTCCTTATTAAGCTTTTTTTTTTTTTAAAAAAAATCGTGGTGTATTTTATTTTAAGGAGCATTAGTTCTTAAACATCAATATAAACAAAAGGTATGTGATCTCATGTTAGGTTTTGCTGGATCTACTTATCGCTTGATGAGTTCTTACCTTGAGGTGCCTTTTCTTTTCTTGACTTTCTGTTTTATGCAAAAAAAAAAATAAAAGAAAAAAACCCTCACATTCAACCATGTCAGAAAAATGGCAGCTTAAATACTTAAAATAACTAATGACATGATAACCCTTTGTGATGAGTATATTTATCTATGGACTAGGGATCGATCCAGTACATGATCCAATTATTTAGTATTATTCTTATAGACAAAAATTTCCATGCATACCATGTATATTAATCCATCAAGATTTAAGAAGACTAACTTTTGAAATGAACATCATTGTCCTTAGTTAATTTGTATTAGCATGGATATCCATCCAACATGTGGAGAATGAATTTTCAATATATATTCTCCAAATAAAAAAAAATGCACACTGTGCGCACAAAAAAATGATATTTTCTAGCAGTGATAACCAATTAATTATATTATACAGCTCAACGCTTTAAACAAAACATATGTAATATACAAAGCTAAACCTTCCTAAATTATTTACCAACCAATAGAGAAAAAAAGAAAAAAAAAATAATAGTTGTGGGAAAAGAAAGCTGTATGTGTTACTGTGTTAGGGTTAAACAACATTAGAGTTTGCTCATTTGTAAACTTCTTTTGTTTCTACTTTCTAGACAGACATCATAGATGTTGTGCCTTGATATGCCTCTCACTATTCTTCACAGATTTATCTGTTTTGTCATATATGACATGTTTTTGCTTATTTATTTTGCAAATTTTCTTTTTGATGCAAAACAAGTACAGAAATTAGCCAAGCTGAACACACTTAAGAGGCTGCAAGCACTTTACATGTGGTACCAGTTCAGTACCTACCTCGAGCCCCTACTGGTATAATCTAATAACTTGGTTGTTTCATCGAAGGGGCTTGCTAATTTGCATTAAAAATTATAAGCTAGCTTTGCGCTTCTCCTTATACCCTCAATGTTGACTTTGACTATATTTACTTATTTTTATTCACCAAATTTGCTCTCTTTGGAATTGTCGCTGTCAATTAAGATTCAGTTTTTCGTATTATTTTTAATGATGTATACATGTATTTGCAGTCTCCTAGAAGGAATTGTTGTTGGATATTGGCTAACCAGGCGTCGAGGAAAGCAGTATATTGATGTAGGAGCAATGGTGCATGTATGGAAGGTGAATACAGTCAGATTTGAGGTCTTTACTAGCACTTTTTTTGCCTTTCTTGGGATTTAAATTTTAAAATTCTTTTGGTGGAGATTGCTGGATACGCGAATAAGAAAAAGAAAATTGGGGTTCTTTTATGAAAGATACTCTTATGGAGTAAGCACAAGTTAGTAGTAGCATGTATCGTTGTCTAACTGAGGTGAAGTGTAAAAAGAGTGACACCAATACAGAGACTACAGGCTTTGAAAGATCTTTTATAAAGGATGTAAATGGTACATGAGGGTAGAAGTGTAATTTTTTTTCCTTCTGTTTGTTGCATACTGCTCTAATGCTCTTTATAAAAGAGTGAAAATGTAAATATTTTCTAGGTTTGCATTTACAAGGTCCTTATGAATAATTTAATAGGGCACCCTCCTATTTTACGGATCATATAATTAATTCGTCATTAAGAAAAATACCCAAACATCTAAACCTTGAAGAAAGGAAGAAAGTTATAAAGGAATTAATAATAAAATAATAAAACGCACTAAACACAAATATAATTAAATTTGATAATTAATCATTTTATGATGTCTTCAAACTTATTTCATTCTACTAAAATATGAAAATTAAAATAAAATAGAGGATGCTATATCTTTACTAAATCAAGCTTTCTATTAGAGTTCATATGTTGATATTATTTTAAACAAATTATAATAAGGTTAACACAATGTTAGCTTCTCATTTTTAAAACATCATGTCTTTGATAATCATTTTACAACCATTCAAAAATTGGACAAAACCTCTTTTTAGTATGTTGTAAATAAATAAATTTAATTGCACAACTAAAATATATTAAAAAGATTAATTGCAAATGAATTCCTTATACAAACACAATAAAACTTAATAAAAACTCAAATATCGAGCGAAGCTCGATCAGCCTCCTAGTATAGATATATTTGTGTGGGTGTCAGATTTTATTTTTAAAATTATAAAACGACACGGCAAGATTTTTTGGATTGGTTGTTGTGTGCGGTTCACAAATTTACTATGGTAACTCTATAATAATTTTGTGCCGAACCATCTTGTCAACAGAGCGACCCGTTTCGGCATTTCAAACGTAATTGGAATCGCACAAAGTTTTCCCCTAATATGGCGTCCCTTCCCATCGCAACCACAACGACAAAAAAAAAAGGTCATTTCATCTGTTCTTATTCGCTGTTCCCAGCATCTTCCACCTTCGTTTTTGTCTCCTTTAAGGACAACAACCTCAAGCTTCTCTTTAATTAGTCTCTATGCCTCTAATAAGGTGCCCTGCTGTCAGCCCCTTGCACCGCACAATGAAAGTATTATCTAGGTTAGTTGATTTCCTTCCTAAATTTTTATACATTTCTACAATATAAAACTTGAGTGTGCATCTTAACCCCAGCCCCTTTTTTTCTCTCTGTTTTAGAGATTAGTTTACGAATTAGATTTTCTTATCTGAGAATTTGATTCAGGTCTAATTTTGGGGTAATTAGGAGATCGGTATAAGAATTAGATTTCGTTGCAAATTTTACCCACTTGAATTACCAATTGCCCTTAATTATTATTATATTAGTTGAATTATTACAGTTATATTACCAATTTTGGGGTAATTAGTCAAAATTGAGTGCTCACCGGCTTTATTGTGTCCTTATACAACTAAGATTCCATTCAACATAATAATCTAATCAATTTTTTTGTTTAATTTTTGTTGTTACATGTTTTTCCTAATTCCTTATACTGGTCCACATTTATATATAAGTTTATGTACTCTCTTCTTAGTCAATTTATCCTCCTAGATGTTTATGTTTTCAACCAATTATATCTAAATTGCTATATAAATATTGTACCATGATGAATTAAATTTAATTCAACTTTATTTTCTTCTTTAGGGCGATTTAGCTTTGTTGCATTTTTTTCTTTGAAGCGTCCTTCTATGTGTTATCACTTCTCAATTTTTTTAATCGTTTTTAAAATTAAATTACGAAAATAACACTAAAAATTGTACTGTGAATTTTAATTGAGACATTTTAGTGAAGGTTGCTCAATTTTCCAGCTATAATATCTTGGCAGCTGCTGTCAAGTTCTCAAAAAAAAAATTTCCAGCTATTAAACTTTAATATTAAATTGATTGACGGGGTTGAAATATCTGTGATCTTGCTTTTCATCAACGCAATAATAAATCTTGCATTGAGAGAAAAAGAAAGGTTTAAAGCTAGCACTTCCATATTGAAATAATTCACTTTATAACAAATTAAGTACAAAAATTTGCCTATTCCGATATTTTGTTCACCTCCTACACAAGGTCAAGAAGTTCCACAACCGATTTCTAGCTGAGGGACAAATGGGTCATCTCCAACAATCGACCAGTGTCGTTCAAAAGCTTGGTAAGTTTTTTTTTTTTTTAGTTTATCTTAATTTGAGTGATTTTTGTATATTTGATACTTATTAGCAATTTTATGCTAATAATAATAAAAGCTGTCGAGCTTAATTAAAGAGAATTTTTATTTATTTTTTTTTATCAATTTTAATTCCTATTATCTATATTGTTTTGATAATTTAGTACCAAATAGTAATTTTGTATTATACATATGATTTTTTTTTTTCTGATGATTTAGTTAAGTTTAAAGAATTTAAGCAAAAACTCATAATGCCTAGTTTCAAAAGAGATTTGTCAGAGACAGCTCAATTATCCTACAATAAGGGAAGCATCATTTTAATGCTGGCCTTTTAATTATGTATTAAAGGTGATAAATGCTATATTTTTCTCAAGACTTATGGATAGATGCGCAAATGAGGGGACTATTTAATGCAGCCGTTTCAGTTTTTTTTTTTTTTTTAAATGTGATTACAATTGGTATTTTCCTATATATCCCTGAAAAGATTTTCCTTTTATTGCGCTTGGACAATAAAAATGGTATCATAACTGTCTATAATCTCGCATTCTCCATTAATTTTATATCTATATAATTATATACGGCTTCTATTGGAGAGTTCATTCTTTTTTAAGTATATCCTACCGAAACCTGTGAATTGTAAGAGAGAATATACACAGGATGCAGTCAAAGTGGTATTTCCAATTTAATTATTTTAGTTTATGTCAATTGCATTCTCAACAGTTATTTGTTCTTCCCTAGACTATCATGATGACCGTTCTGCCGATTGCACAACTAAATTTATATAGATATATTCTTTAAACTAAATTAGTGTGTACTGGTAAATATTCTTTGCTATTACAATTTTTCTCTATTATTTTATTTCTTCTTTATTGCTATTAAAGAGATTGAATGAGCTGTTATGCCAATTCCTCTATTAAGATTCAGGGAACGGAACATGAATTGAATCCACAAAAAAATGGTACCATGCAGGTCTATTTGTTGTGTACTTAGCTGAGAATGGATAGGGGCACTGAGAGTAATGGAAATCGATACTAAACACTGATAATGTACCATATAAATCCAATCGAGGGCAACGGGCAAGACAATCAAGGGTTGTTGCATAATTCTTCTGGATGGAGACAAGGTAAAGTAAACAAACTTGGTTTCAGAATTTGTTTTTTGTACAAATTAGCTTTGTTTAGTGGATTTTTTTTTTGACAAAATTGGTTCTGATTTTGAAAATTGTACTTTATTTTGGAGGCCAGGGAACTGTAATTTATTTTAGATTTTTTTGTCAAATAAACACGATGTATTGGCATAAAAACCGTAATGAATGGTAATTTGTACATCTGGCAAATTTTGATGGGAGGAAATAATATGATTTTCAGATACTAGCATAAGAATCTGAATACTGTTTCAAATTGGGTCTTTTCGAGGTCAAGGAGAATCCGGATACTGTTTCAAATTGGGTATGTTCTGAGGTCAAGGGATTCTCAAGGAGCTGCTTATTATTTCTCTTTCTTTTTGTAGTTCAATATATTTTTAATATCACCAACTCTATGCAATATTGTAAGTGGTAACAATAATATATATCTTTTACATGATTTATGATGTTATAATAAATATTTTTCTATCATTTATCATTTATTAATACTATTTCCCTTTCATATAATTTTAATATACAGGTACCATTTGAGGCATTATTTATGATGAATCTAGCGGATGCAACTTCCTAAATGTACTATTGTATTTTAATATGTCAGTTGCTCACAGTCATAGGTGAAATAAACTGAAAGTAATAAAGTTTATAGCTTTTAGAAATACGATATATCTCTGCGTTCAATTTGTTAATTGCTTTTCTCTTCCCTCAATATAGTATACATTGTTGGCATTTTTATCATATTTGGAAAATGAAAAAAAAATTCAAAATATTATCACTACCTTGGTTTACTAAATTTACAACGATTTCTTTTTTTTTTTACATCTATTTCAATTTTCATGGATTATACATAGAAAACAATTACTTAAAAGAATCAGGTGGGATCTCTTCCTTTCTTCTCTCAAATTTGGTCATTGCCATAATCAATTACTTATAAACTCATGTATCGAGCGCAGTGGCGGAGCCAAAAAATTTCAGCATGGGGTTCAAAATTAATAATATCAATTAAAATCAATTTTATAATCCTATCAAAAGCACAAAATTCTAACTAAGGGGGTCACAATAGAATATTTCTTACATATTTATGGGTTCAAAAATAAATTTTCTTCAATAATTTACATAAATAATATAGAAAATGGCAAATTTCTTTCTCTAATTAACAATCAAATAGGAAACAATTGCACCCAATTTGATATATGTGGCTCCGCCACTGATCGAGCGAAGCTCGATGTCCAACCCTAGTTATAAATAAAGATGTGTGGGTGTCGGGATCGTTTAGTTAAATGTAGTTCGACACTCCAAGTATCGTGAAAGAGTATTTTTCCTATTTTTGTAACATGATAATCTATAACTATTTGTGTACTGGGTATTATTCCTCATAAAATTGACCCGCTTCACCGGCAGACAATATTATGGCAGTACATTGTTTTGTTTCTGATTTTTTTGACCCCTTCTTATTTTCATTTTCATTGTCAATTTGTAATAGTTAAGCTAAAAATATTGTAAATTATGTTGGACATATTGTAAAAATATTTGGAAAACTCAAAATTCATTCTATGAGATAATATTGTTGGACATATTATTTTAATATATTCATATCTTATTGATATGATCGTGATATTTATTCAAAATAATATGTCCAACGTAAATTTTGGACTAAGAGTACATATATATATATATGGTGCTTTGTTTTGTCGCCAAATATCATTTCTTAAAAGATACCATGTTGCAATCATATTTTTCTCTTTTATTTTTTTATGTTGATATGCTGATGTTGATCGATTGATATTTATAATTTATAATTGGGTTGGCTTTTTTCCTCAGATATAAACTGCAAATATTTCCTTTTAAAACATAGTATATTTAGAAAATATTGTATTTTTCTTTTGAAACATACATGATTTTTTGAGGATAATATTTTTTTCCATGCCTTCTCTCTCTATATTATATATTTTGTTGATGATCAATGATTATAATGGTGTGCCATCTCATTATTCCTTGGTAATATCTCAGTTAAAATTTTAGTTTATGTGCAATCTCATTTTTCCTTTCAGCTTAAATTAAAGTTTATTACTTCATTAGTATTTTTCTATCATTTATAATATTAATACAATAAAAATTCATGTATCGAGCGAAGCTCGATGATCCACTCTAGTTATAATTTTTTGCTAAAAATTCATTAAAAATTACTTAAATAAATTTTAAAATATAAAAATACAATAAATGGTTGAAATTTATTTTAACTTCATATATTAAAATAAAAATTAATGATCGAATAAAAAAGATTATGAATAAAAGTTATTAAATTTAAAATATAAACTCAATATGACACGGCATGTCGTGTCATGTCACTTGTCAACTCGTGTTGTGTTAAGACATGCCAATGTCTGAAAGTCTCGAACACGACACGTTGACACACACATGTCGTGCTAATACCACAAATTTTTTGTGTCATGTCAACACATGTACGTATCGTACCAACACGCTCGTGTCGTGTCATTTTAGATAATACCATACATAATTGACCGGTAAAAGCAACAAATAAATATCCTGCTTTTTATTTGCAGATCTGATTTATAAGATTTTCTATCCATTCCACTATCCCGAATTTTAACTACTTTATTTTAGTAATAATAATAATTAAAATCAAGCGAACAGGGGTATTTAATCAATCTTCAATTCAGCGAGATGAAAGGTTGTGTGGTTATGTAAATAAAGAAATCGGAAAGGTTTGGTGGGGAGATGAGGGAAAAGAAGTTAGAAAACGGAAATTGCCTTATTTAAAATTTATAGCTGTCTGTCTGTCTCCCTATAAATATCTTTTTTTTTTTAATAAAATTCGGAGAATAATTTTAGTGATGAATAGTAATGAAGTTTGCTTACAATATCTTATGCGTCAAACAACACTATGGTTCGATCGTATCAGATATAAAATATGGACAATATTTATAAATAAATTGTATCAGGGTCCGAATCATTTACTTTTACCATTTTTTCGTTGTTACTTTGGAGATATTCAAGCTGATATCATAGCATGTAAGAAGAATGTACCGAGCAGCGCAAGTTAGGCACGATCAAACTGTCTGATTCCACTAGCAGGCTTTGTCGTCGCGGCGAAGCCGCGACCAACCCCTAGGATGTGTCTCTGTGAAAAATAAAGTCATGAGTTCTAGTAATTATGACTTGTAGTGTGTGAAATGTTGGTAGCAAATTGGGTAAATAATCGACCGCTAGGTTATCCCGGGCTGTCAAAAAATTGACGCACACCAGTGAAAATGAACAAAGACAGCCACACATGTGAAGCAAGCAAGATGAAAGGCACGTATCATAAGGAAGAACCAAAAAAAAAAATTTCGTCACCTATCACCAAAGCAAGTAAGAACGCAAAGATAAAACAGCAATTAGTCTAAGAAAAGAACAAAGTACAAGATCTTATTGTAGGTATAAAACAAAAGTGAAACAATTATACTCTCTCTTGCAAGCTACTGGTAATGTTATTCTCCAAATTTCTAATGACAGTACAGATTCTTTAGCTGGTATTTTTAAGAAATGGCTGGGGTCTTCTCTACCAAATCTGTTTACAATCTTATCAATTGTTTCCCTTTGCACTCCAGTGATTTTAGGAGTTTATGGAAACTTAGTATTCCTCCAAGATTTAAAGACTTTATTTGGCAATTACTGCAAATGAAAGTTGCAGAAAAGGGGTTGGTGCCTTCCTAGTTTTTGTTGTCTGTGCAAAATTGATTCTGAGACGTTAGGCACATTTTCAATGATTGTGTCTTCTTCAGATCCCTTTTTGCAAACATCTCAAGCTTTTTGCAGTCAACATGTTTCAATGGGTCTCTTCTCTCCTATTTAATGTGCAAGATTAGTTTTCAATTCTTGGCAATTCACTAACCTCCTGCTATCTGAAATGTTTTAGCGATCTCTCATTTTATTCTGGGGGGAGAGAGGCAAAATCTTTAAGGAAGTTTCTGAGGAAGCAAGAGAGCTGGTGCAAGTAGTCTTTGAATGGCAGGTACATAAAAAGCCTAACTGAGACTTTATGGTTTCTGGTACCATTGCTGGCTACATTGTTGCTGACGCTCTTTGGTCAACCTTTTCCTGTAGATTCTTTTTCATTTTTTTTTTGTTCTGTGGCTGTTGTGTAATTTTTAGTTGTTTCTTTCTTTGTTTTCTTAGTTTCTTTTTTCTTTTCTTTTTTTCAGCATCTCACTGCATTTTTGTAACTAACTGAACTTTTATGATTTATATTAAAAGACAAGGGCCAGATTCCTGCTTTTTCTTCAAAAAAGAAAAAAGTGAAATCCTGAGACTAAGGACCCGACGGTATAAGCAGAAATCAATAGCTGACTAGCTGTTGAATACCAACAATGAAACATCCTATTATATCGAATTCGGAGACAAACACAACATATTTTAGAATTGGAAAAAAAAATCAAGGAACAAAGTAAAATGACGAAGTACAATTCTGACAAGGAACCCGTTGAAATTAGGGAATGTTTGTGCATCGGTTACCAGCAAGAGCACTGACCAGCTGGGGTTTAGTGGGCTGAGAAGGATTCATCATTTAAATTCCAATATACCTCCACTCGTAAATGTTGTTTTATGGATTACAGTCACTTGAGAAATATTAGAACAAAGTGAGTGCCATTAATTTACATATCTGCGTTTGGTTGCCACATCATAATAGAAAGACTGAAAGATTTTACTCAACAATAAGCTTAATCAAAATAAACTGGATTGAATTGATACACAATTCTTTCACAACTGTGGCATATTGTGGAAACAATAGATTTTAGAAAAGTATTATTCCTAATTAAAATAAAAAAATAGCTAGTAGCTTCGGTATCTTATTGAAAATTTTTCTAAAAACAAATAGATACAACCTTTTCCCACATTGAGTTTTTAACTATCCAAGCACACAACATGTGCTACTTTCTCAATTGCAAGAACATGAAAATTTTAAGTTTCAAATATCAAAGTCCAACTACCTGACTTTAGATTTAGTTTAGATTGACCTTTTTGAAAACACATATAGAAATTGTGGATAATTTCTTAAAAAAAAAAAAACCTTGTAAATCAAATGAGCAAGCATCTCACCCAGAAAACATAATGTTTTTTCTTTGATATTATACAAATAGAAATATATAATTGAAAACAGGTTTCTCACTTGTACCAATTAAAGAAGGGCCTGTATCGCTGACTCAGAAATGCTATCATTGTGACCCACATGCAACTCCATACCTGGTTAGGGATTATAATTGAAAGTTGTATAGTTAAATAAAATTACAGATGACACATTTCACCTTGTTGTGGAAGCACGTGCCATGATATATCCGCCGATGCGCTTGATCTAGCCCATCCATCCACCTGTGAAATCACTTGATTTGTGATAACCACAACAACTTCAAACTACATAATTAATTGCCATCTAATCAAAATTATTGGAATTAAAAACAACAATAGCAATGGGATTTCAGGAATTACATTTGTTGTCTTTTTATGTTAGAGGGCAGATATAGGGCTCAATCAAAGATGTTATTATACATCAGACAAAATTAATTTCTGGTACTGTACCAGTATTAGACCTGACTGATATCAGTACCTCATTAGCCAACTTATGTAGACTCCTATGGCTTCCGAGACGACATTGCCTCGCTCTTGGAACCTCATCTAGTAACGCAATTGCAACCACACCACACCGAGCATTTATGGGGTAGGAACCTTCCCTGTGACGAGAGCCAACCACATCCACCGTCCATGAGCCACCGCTTCATGTCTGACGCATCACTGCCAAGTGCCAACCGACCCCAAAGCAAGATAGCATTTGCCCATGAGCCAGGCGTACATGGCCCAACCAAATGGTGTCGACACCACACGTTTCTTCGTTACCTGCCGTGTACAGACTCTCGTGCTCACCCTAAGCTGGTGTGCAACCACCTAGATAAGATCGCCAACACAACTCATCTATATTTCTTTACCGTACGATCTCCCTCTTCTCCAATCTGCTCGATCCCTTATGCCCCTGGTTTCCGTCCAGACCAGCGAAGCCATCCGCTAATCCCCTTCACCTCTTCTCTCACCCAATCGACAACCTCCACCTCCGCAGCTCGGTGAGAACTCTTCTCCCCACTGCCTATTTAAACCACCTTTCTTCTTTCACTCTTCAAACCCACTCGTCAGTTGTGAGGCCGAGGAGGAGCATTACGCACGGGAGAAACCCTGAGCTGACTCATCCAACGTGAACAACGACGGTGTGAGCTTGCATGAGACGCGGACCGCAAAGTCAGATCCGAAGACTGAATGGGTCGTTCCGAAAAAAACTTCATTGTTCACAGCAAAAGCCGAGGTGGAAGCACCAATGTAACTCCCCAGGAAGGTACAATACGGCGGAGCCACCGCAGCGGCATAACCTCCAAACCTACAGAACAGTGGACAATATTATAATTTTATGCACTATAATCCAAACAAACTGTATATAGTAATGGGAAGCTTTCAATAGAGCAAACACAAACAGAAACACACCAATCGCACAAATCATGAAAAGACAGAATTATCTCCACATCACTTTAAATACAAAAAAAGGACTGTAACATCTAGTCGCATAAAATTAAAATGATCGTCGTTAATCACAAACCAACGCAGAGGAACCTGCCAAATAACTGGCACAGGAAAATGGACAGTCAAGTGAAGAAACTACTGGCACAAAAATATTATACACTTTATCGAAGAAGAACACATCATAACCCAATCCTCAACTGTAGCGCCCCCCAAAAAAAAACGGAAATAAAAAAATATAATACCCAACCGCATAGAATGAACATGGCTTGCACTAATCTAACCATTCTATTGCTGGTTTCATTAATCTGTAGTCCAAACTTAATCTATGTAGCCTTATTTACTCAGTTCAATGCTGCTAATTTCATCAATCTCAAAACATAACTAATTATTAAAAATCAATAGGAGACAAACGTATCACCTTTACAAGGGTCACAACAATCGACACCAAACTGATGGTAGAATCCTTCAGTCAATTGACCACTAATGAACTGCGTAGAAACAATTTGAATTCAATTACAATTCGATGAAAAATTATATCACAACTTTCTTAATGAAAGCTGCATTGAGAAATAGGTTGGATTTTATATCAATTTAGATATCAAAATGTCCTGCCCTAGAATATTAAAATATAACTCATTATATATGTAGTGATTTAATTTAAGAACATATGATAGGATGAATTTAACCGGACCTAGTACATCAATTACTATTTTTACAAAAATATATGCTCTCCATTGACCTGCTCGTAACTGGTGCATAGGATACACGTCAGATAGGCAGGAACACATGTTCCTAAATTGGATTTTAACACAACTTCCATAGAAGTTCCTCCCTTCAGAATGGAGGGCTAAAAAGAATAATATTGAGAAAATAATCATTTAACTATTCTAGTTAACACCCAAATTAATTTAATGCCTAAAAATAATGAACAAATGAAGAAGACTGGACCAAACGAAGCGAGAATCGACCAGCGTAGTCTCTAGCTGACGACAAGAAAATAAGGGGCGGAGAAGAAAAAAAAAATGCTGACCAAAAGTCCAAAACCAAAATTGGGACAAAATAAGAAATCGAAAGCAAAATTACAGCAAGAGTTAGTCCCAGTTGAAAAATTGACCTCAGGTGGACAAAATCAGAATGATTTCACAATTAATGAACCAATGATCCTGACAAGCGGGAAGGAAGAGCAAACCAGGCCACAAAAAAAAAAAAAAAAAAAAAAAATCTAACGCTAACACACCAACGGCTAGAACAAAGCGTAGAAAAAAGCAGAGACAAATTAAGAAGGTAGTATAAGAAACTTACACTTTAAGAAGGACTGCATCCTCTCACAAAACTTAATTAAGTTGTTTAGTTGAGCACTTAATTAAGCTGTTGAAAGCAAGAATATAAACAAATTTTGGAAAAAAGAATTGGGCACCTTGATTACAATTGGAAACGGCCTGACCAATTGACTATCCTTGTTCGAGAGATCCCTCTGTGCATAGTGCATGGTAAACATGGATGAAAATTGAATACTCCTCATGGATGGAAATTGAACCCTACGGTTTATGAGGCGGAGCCTTGGGAGGAAGTGGGGACGGATTGGCAGAGAAGGAAGCAGCGACGACAGAGAATCGGCAAGAGAGGCGCCGCGAGGTTGCGGCGGTAGGTGAGGCGTCGGTTTAGAGTTGAGGATTTAGGAAGCACACGAAGAAAGGGACGGCCGAATGAAGCACACCTTGTCTCTCCCTGTTCGTTTTTTCTTCCGCCTCAAGGCCAATTCCTACTCCTCGTGCTTCTCCAGCAACGATGCGGCAGTTGAAGTAGGGGGGTGTGGGCGAGATCGGGGAGGGTTTGGGTGGAGAAGGATCGGGGCACCACAGCATAAAGGTAAAGAGACGGAGGAGGCTGCAATTTTTTTCCCTTGACAAGAAAGAAGAGAGGGAGGAGACTGTCTTTTTTTCCTTCTTGAAGAGAAAGTAGGGAAGAGGAATAAGATATTTGCTCTGTGTGGAGACAAAATTGAGAACCGACCTAACAATATCACCACCGCCCGTCTCTGGATAGAAATTCGTTGGAAAATCGCTGGAAACAATAGAAAAAATAAAAAACTGACCCATCTGTTGACTTTTGCATTGTAATTCATATGGAAATTCAACCCGTAAAAAAAAAAAAAGCACTGTAGATAACAAAATCGATGGGGGTATCAAGAAATACTATGTTCAAATTTTGACGGTCCATGTTTATGCAAATAATTGTTGTCCAGCAGCCGATACCGAACCGCGATAGAGACCTAATTTGAAACACAGATGCGGAGAGCAGAATGCAATTGTCAATTCTTTCATTTTCGCGCAAACGCATCCTTCGATCCCATTGGATACACGCGGTCTAACTAACTTTTGGTTCCTTCCCTGCGACGTCCGTTCAATTTCGATGCAAGAGGCAGCCAGAGCCAAGAAAGTCCGGGCATTGTCAATAGAACATTCCTAGAACATAAATACGCATCTTTTTTAATTTTTATTCCAATATCCTTCAACTCATAAAAACATCCATAAAGATATCATAACAATTATAATCAGAGAGTGTAAACAATTTTTTTTAATCAATTATGGACCAATGATTTCTATAATTTGATTTGATTTGCGATTTAAATATTAATTTCAAATAAAAGATTAGACTCTTTGACATATAAGAGTTAGGTCGTTGAATAATGTTTAAACAATTCATTTTTCGAAAAGATGTATCCCTGCATCGTCAGTAGATTGAGCAACCTATTTTTATTGCCTAACCTGTACAGTTTTATGTAAAACAAAAATAATATTTATTTTGTTTCTTTATTTATCCAAATATTAAAATATGGAATGTTTTGCTGTGAATCAGTTGTTTTTTTAGCATGATTTTAGTATACTCAATAATCTTTTCAAAAATGAATTGATATGTATACTATTTATAATAATTTAATGTGCATTATGTAATATTTAAGTGCATTAAACGATATAAGCATGCAATTTAAATTTGAAAATAAATTGACTGTTAAATGAGTGTGTAATGGACATAACACATAAGACGATGACCTTACATTAGGCAACATACGTACGAGTGCATATTTCAAGGTTAAGAAAATAAGACAAAAAGTTCATAAAAACTGTTGACAAATAATTTTGATTTGGTCAAATGCAATCGTCGACAATCGTGTCTAGAAACATAATAGTATGAATTGGACAATATATTATCTATATAATGTGAATCAGATAATAATAGATAAATTTGTATTAGATAGAAGACAATTATTGATTCATAGATATTTGGGAGATTACTCTGTGGATAGATATCTACGACCTGAATTAAACAAATCAATATTTATTAAATAAAATAAAATCAATGACACATGCCGATAATGACAGTGCATGTATATTAAGCAATATTTGATAGTACTAAAGAAAGTTCTCAGGTAGGGGCCAATAATTAAGTGCCACGACATCTTCCGTGAATATCCATCTTTCAACTCCTGTGCATTTCCTCTATCCTCACGGGCGCGGGGAAGGAGCTAACCCGAAACGCATCACCTTTCCCTCTCTCTCTCTCTTTCTCTCTAGGGTTTCATTTTTCTTTTATCCCCAATTTCTCTACTTCTCTTCTTTTCTCCATTTCCGACGATTCGAATCGAAGCGGCATCAATTGCGCGAGCGAGGAGTAAGGCGTGAGATGTGAATCGTCATTGATCAATTTGAGAGCGATAATGGTGGATTCCACTTGGCGATTGGCTGATGCGAGGCGTTACGCGTTAAATCCCCAGCTAGGTACGGGTTTTGAAATTTCTCATTTCATTACAATTTTAACATTATCGTCTCATGTCGTGAAATGTTTCTGACGTTTGTTTCAATTTAGCGTGTTTTTGATGTTTCTTCAATTTAACATGCAAATTACTCCCCAGCTGGGAGTGGATTTGCATTTTTCTGTGTCTTTTGGCTGGATTATGGAATATAGTGTTTTCTTATTCCTCAATTGTTGTTATTTGCTGTGGAAATTACGTGCGTAACTTATGGAATTAGGAATTTGAGTAATGACTAATATCTTCATGTTGTAATCACTTCAGTTAAGTTTCCGATTTTGTTTGGAGCAATGTAGTTCCTTCAAGATTATTAGAAAAATGTCATTTTCTATACTTGATAGAGTTACAGTAATTAGGTTCATCGTTATTTTTATCTTGTACAGATAGCGAAAAATGCTGTTGTTATGCACATTAGAGGACAGTCCATAATAAAATACCAAAAAAATCACAAATCAGAGACCACGAATAACTGCCATTATGTTACTGGTTTATTGAATATTTAAAATTAGAGTACCGAATTGATTATATTTTTTTCTCTTCTCATCAGACATAGCAAAAATAGTACAAGAGGCAAAAACAAGGTGGCTTCGCCCAGGTGAAATATGTGAAATAATTCGCAACTATCAGAGGTTCCAGCTTACCCCTGATCCTCCTTACAAGCCTGAAGGTACTCTTTCCTTTATCCCCAACACAATTTTATACACACATACGCACACAGACACACAGAGACAAACGTTCCATTACAACAGGGCTAAGGAATGCAAAATGTGATGGCTGATAAGTGTACCAGTCCAGAAGATGCAATTGACCCGTAATTTGGACTAATTAACTCTATCCCCTACGATTCAACCTCAATTTGAATAAAAAATGGTATGTTTAACTGTATGATTTGTAGGCACCAAAGCGTTCCAAGTTTAGTTTGAATTTGACCCAAACTTGTCCCGGCATATCGTTGATTTATCTCAGTAGGTAGTACCATGAATATCAAGAACAATTGCTTTGACAATGCCGACATGGATTCTTGTTAGATATCATACCAGTTGGTGTGGATATGAATGAATTTGTCTGAGAAGCTTTTGACCTCTGATAGGAGGTTCGTTGTTCTTATTTGACCGAAAGGCACTGCGGTATTTTCGCAAGGATGGCCATAACTGGAGAAAAAAGAAGGATGGAAAAACTGTTCGGGAGGCTCATGAAAAACTGAAGGTACTTTTTAAATCAGTTTGCTCTTGTTCTCTCATATCATATTCTGGCCCTTTTGTTTTCTTGAGTTGTCTAGTCATGTGTTTTCAATCCTTCCCTCTTTCTTGGTATTTGAGCATCAGATGAGGTCTCAATGAAGATAAAATAATTGAGGTCAGTTGGTTCCTGTATTTACTGCAGAGTATGCTAATGCTTGACCAGCTGTTGCAAGGCACCTTTGCACTTATAAATTGCTTAAGATGGATTTTAGACACACTGAAATTGATTTATAGTTTCTTTTCCTTTTTTTGTCTCAAATAGTGTGGCAGTGTAGATGTGCTTCATTGCTATTATGCTCATGGCGAGAATAATGAGAACTTTCAGAGGCGTAGCTACTGGATGCTTGACGGGTTCTCTCTCTCTCCCCCCTTCCCTCCCTCCTCCCCCCCAACGATGTGCTCACTTTGTTTCACTAATAAGGAGTGTGCGCACTTTGTTTCACTAAATCTTTACTTTTTGAACATTTCAGGAATCTGGAACATATTGTACTTGTGCACTACAGGGACATCAATGAGGTCAGTTTGCTCATTAGATCATCTCTCTCTCTTTTTCCGTTTCTCATATCAGTTACTTTTCTTATCCTACTCCTTGTACTGTTGATTTATATAGCTTGTTTCCTTTCCTAACATCTTTTCAGCCAAGTAGATCGAGCATCTCTTCCCACACATTAAACCCTGATCAGAACAGAATAAACCAACAAGTACAACAAATTGAACCCTCCACATTTGCCCAAGCAAGCTCTAATCCTACTCTGAGTCCCTTCCAATCACAACAGTCCTCCCCTGTATTTGAGGAAGATTCAGGAGAGGAGCTCGGCACACCTGCCACTTCACTGGTTGATGGCCCTGTGGAATTCAACTTTGCGGCTCTGCCAGGAGAGAACCCTCCTCTATTTAAGGAGAGGTTTACAGCAATACCCACCAGTATTCAGAATTTATACACTGATCACTTAATGTCAAATCATGTCTCATTTCAAGACCTTATATTGAGTTCAGAACAGCAGAGCACTAGCATTGTCTCCAAAGGTTTGTCATCCTTATGACTGCTATATCAATGATTTTAATCAATGTTTACTTTTTTTTTTTTGGGGGTTCTTTTGTTGCCAAGTTACTCAATCTGACTGTTTGGCATTCTTGGTGATGGCAATTTCACCTATATGCTGAAGGATCTAATGTACCGAGTATACCCTTGGGGGAAGAGAAACATCATGTAATCCCTGCAGTGTACAAGCATGCCTATAAATATATTTAACATGAAGATATTTGGTGCAACCCTCCTGTCAACCTTTACTCCAAAAGACGCTAAAAGTATCTCTTTAATTGTTCAGAGGACAAGAGGCTTATCAATCATCTATTCAATTTGCAGAGGGTGTATCGTCATTTTTAGGGGCATTAATGTCTTGATAATGTTTTCTAGTGGAATGAATAAATCATTTCTTTTGGTAACATGTGAATGTTAATTTTGAGTTGGTGTGTGCAGTCCCCTTTTCTCAACTGGCTACGGTTAAGTCAGAGTTGCCGGATAATGAAACAGGAGATCAGAGCAACAACCTCATCCCTTTTGAGCCCGACCTACAGAAGAGAGTTGAAGATATTTCTCGAGGGGAGATCTTCACTCTTCCCACTGCTGTCCAGCCTGTTTTTATTGGCGATAGTGAAAGACGAGGAGATCAGGTATAAATGGTACAAAATGGTATGATGTATTTTGGAGAACTAATGTCTGATCAAGAGCTTTGATTAACTATCCATCATTGTGCGATTAAGCACCTAATTTTCTGTCCTTCAACCAGCAATTTTGAACTCTAGCTCAGCAGTTACTTTCATTCTCAGCAAATGTGTTGCAATATGGTTGATGTAGCTTTTCATCACATTTTGATGACTATGTTTCTTGCAATTGAAGTTCCCATAAATATAAAGCAGAGACCCATTGCAATTATGTCTGCAAAAAGGTAATCTTACATAAATTTTAGAAGGAAAGCTGATAAGAAGAACGAACTATATGAGAGCACTCAGAGCCTTAGACTATAAATGTGGTTACATAGCTAATGGCAGAAACTTCTGCAACCATTGCTTTTATAATTTGTGCATAGTTTACTTTTATGTGGGGATCATGAGAGTGTATCCATGCAGATGAGAAAGAACTTGGCGAGTCACCAACACCATACTGAAACATCCATTGAGGCCTTGTACCAATTGGGAACTCAAACCAAACAATTGGAAGAGAGAAAAGCAAAGGACCTTAACAGGCTAGATAGTTTTGGCCGGTGGATGAGCAAAGAGATTGGCAAGGACTGTGATGACTCGATCATGGCTGCTACTGCATCAGATTCATGCAATTACTGGAGCACCCTTGAAGGATCAGCTCAGGCTGATGGCAAGGAGGTCATTTCACGCCACATTATGCAGCTTGATTCAGATGTTTCACTGGGACCTTCAGTATCACAGGACCAATTATTTAGTATAGCTGATTTCTCTCCTGACTGGGCTTACAGCAATGTTGAAACAAAGGTAAATTTAGCCCTTTTTTTTCCAACTTCTTTGGGACAAAAGGTTTAGTTGTTGTTGTCGATTGCAATTTTTTTCTCATTACTATTATGTTTAATTGTACTTTCAGGTTCTCATCTCAGGGAAGTTTCTTGGTACCACTGACCCAAAAACCATAAAATGGGGTTGCATGTTTGGTGAGACTGAGGTCCCTGCTGAAGTTCTCACATTATCAGGTGGGGCCATCCGATGTTTTGCCCCACCTTGCAGCAAGGCGGGTCGGGTCCCATTTTATGTCACCAGCTCCAACCGCGTGGCATGCAGTGAGATACGTGAATTTGAGTTCCGTGCAAGCCCTGCTCCTACATCTCAATATTCTCTGGTAGATTCTGAGGAGTATCGCCTCCAGGTGCGTCTCACGAATCTACTCTCTGTGGGCTCCATGCAGAGGGCTCCAGCAGTCTGTTCAGTTCAGAACTGTACCAAGTGTGAGGTCTGGAGGTGCTTGATTAAAGAATTCGGTGAGATAAGCACGAGTAATAAAAGTTTTAGGAATGGTCTGATTGAGAGGCTGATGTTTGATAGGTTGATTAAGTGGTTGGGATGCAAATTACATGCGGAAGAGGAGCGTAGAATGGTACATTTGTTGGATGGGGAGGGGCAAGGAATTATTCACCTGGCAGGAGCTCTTGGGTATGACTGGGCACTGAAGCCTATTGTTGCATCAGGTATCAGCCCAAATTTTAGAGATGCACGTGGTTGGACAGCTCTTCACTGGGCTGCATATTGTGGCAGGTAATGTTTTCAAGTAAAGAAAAATTTTACTGTCACTATACACTGTTACTACTTGCTACCAATAGCTTTTCACCCATACTGGTATCTTGTTGGTAATTACAATGGCAAGCAGGGTAGCTAAAATTTCAGCTTGTGGGCTGCAATATCACCTTGCTATCTAGTACAGCATTCAAGAGAGGATCCTATATTTTTTATGCTTTTTTGTTCCCTGAATATTGAGCCATCGTTAGTTCTTGGTAGCAATCGAATAGTTATTATTTCGTTGGTCATGTGGAAGCTATCTGATGGCTAAAAGCATCAGCTTAGAACTTGAGAATTTTTTTTTTTTTTTTTTTCCCTGTGCTGACTGACATGGTATAAAAAATGATACAAAATGTTTTTGGTAAAATGGGGTTCACAGGGAAGAGACGGTAGTAGCATTGGTCAATATTGGAGCAGACCCGGCAGCAGTTGAGGACCCCACCTCTAAATCTCCTGGCGGGCGCACTGCTTCTGATGTGGCTTCTTCTCGTGGCCACAAGGGTATTGCAGGATTTCTTGCTGAGGCCCACTTAACAAGCCACCTCTCTTCGCTGAAACTAAAGGAAGGTACCATTTCTGACAATCTCGACATTCCTGAATGCGCACTTACTTTTGAAGAAGAAACGGACGATGTATCACTCAAGGGTTCATTGGCTGCATTGCGCAACTCAGTGCAAGCAGCTGCGAAGATCCATACTGCTTTTAGAGTTTCCTCTTTCCGCCAGAGGGAGATGAGAGAGAAAGAGAAGAGAGAAGGCGTCAATGTGTTGGACAGTGTGACTGTGGTTTCTTCAATGGGGAATAGGTTGAAATTGGGTTCTGCTGCCAGGTCTAACAATGAGCCATTACATTCTGGTGCGGCTGTCAAGATACAGCAGAAGTACCGTGGATGGAAGGGGAGGAAGGAGTTTTTGAAGATACGTGATAAAATTGTAAAAATTCAGGTACCATTTTGAATTGTCATTGCAACCGATGCAATACATCGTAGAATAGTACTCTTAGTTACCTAACTGTAGTATGCTTTTGTAGAACTCACTATTGATTAACCTCAATCAGGTCATCTTGGTTTGCCAACAAGAAAAATACACAAGTTCACATGAAAAGATAATATAGAAAAAAGGGAAAAAAAAAAAAAAAAAAACAATTGGGGGTCTTGAGTTTACTTGTTTTTTTCTTTCATTTAGGTCGATATGAGGTTCAGGTTTCAGCCAAATCAGGATTTTGATCAATTCATGTATGAGGTTTTTGTCGGTCCCAGTTCTGATTTTGGATAAATTTGGTGATGCGAACCTATTTTTTTGATCCATAGAATGTTATAACATTTATATGGCATCTCACATTATTATTTTGAGTCTAGTCTCTTTGGGCTTTTGGTCAGAGGTCAGGATAGGATTCCAAGACAGTTGGATTTCAGGTTATTCTTGTATTCAGCAAACCTAATTGCGAGTTAGATATCTGGTAGATTTGTGTTCAGGTCTGGTCACTTCCAGTTGTTGAGTTCTCAAAATTTGAGTCAGGTTAGTTTTTGGTGCTGGATGCTACTTTTGTGTCAGGTCAGATTCTGCCACCTCTCATTTAGAGTTAAAGAACAACTCAAAATTCTCCATATTTTGATTCTCAGGCTCATGTGAGGGGGCATCAGGTACGGAAGCAGTATAAAAGGGTGGTATGGTCGGTCAGCATAGTAGAGAAAGCAGTTTTGCGGTGGAGGCGCAAGGGAGCAGGATTGAGGGGTTTCAGGGCCAGGGAAACTAATGTAACCTTACATGGGAGTGGTAGCTCTGATGAGTATGATTACCTCAGCCTGGGCCGGAGGCAGAAGGAGGCTGGGATAGAGAGAGCTCTTTCTAGGGTTAGGTCTATGGCCCGTTCATCAGAGGGACGCAACCAGTATATGAGGCTGGTGAACAGCTCTCGCAAAGCTAAGGCATGTTGATTTAAGCATTACTTACTTGATCAAATTTATTGTCAAATGGAGTGATTGAACTGGTAAATTTCTAATAATTCTAATTTGAGGTATTCAATGAAAATTTGGAAAGTATCTGCACCCATCATCAAAGCAGTGATAGACCATTGCTATGATTGAGCTTTCTTATTGGTGTAAGTATGCTCATGGCAAATAATTTGGCCATTTTAATGTTGTAAATCAGAGCAATCATCTCATTGGTTTTGGCAGCAATAAGGAATATCATTTATTTCAACAATAGTATACCAAAGTTTCAAACAAAAAGAAATAGAAGAAGAAAAAAGAATGCAACTCTTATTTTTTAAATTTTAACTGATGACCTATACTAAAAGCTTTCTACTTCTTTATACTAAAAAGAGAGTGTTACACTTGAACACATACTGTTTTTTTCTCTTTTTACACTGCAGCTTGGTGATGGCGGAAGTTCCTCTTCTCAAGTTGTAGTAACTGAGCAAGTGGAAACATTAAATCATTCACCTATGATTCAATAACATTTGTGGATATAGTTGGTATTGTCGCTGGTACAAAGCTGATCTCTCTGATTAATTCTGTAAGTATCCTTTCCTACTTCTGCATACGTGTCTAACCATTTACTTAGGAGACACATTATTGGTCCAGATTGGTCAGGTTGAAAAGATATTGAGATGCCAGGTTTGATTTTTTCACCTGCTGCTGTCAGATTTGATCAGGACCTAACCCGAACTCTTGAGTAATTTACTTAATTATTTTAGTCAAAGAAAAACCTAATCTTTTCAATTTAATACTTGCGAAAGAATAATCGTGCAATATCATGTACCCAAGCATTATTTGGCCAATTTGAGGGTGCCGGCAGTCAGTTTTATTTGAAATGGGTTTGCTTTGTATTTACAACTGATGGTTATCTCTACATGTTTCAGGTGAAACTATCATAACACTAAGGTGTAGATAGTTTCTGGAGGTTTACTAACTTGATGTAAGAAGAATTACCCCTGCTGAAGTTGATGACTTAACAGGATAGCATCCATCCTGCATAAACATGCAAGAGACGGAACTTTAGGGTTTTTCTTTTGTCCTTTTTCTTATAATCACTCTTCTGTAATGTTTAGATCAACTCTGAAGATATCCAGCTAGTCTGCCCACCTAAGAGAAAGGTTTCACTTTTTCTATGTGTATAGTTGAACTCTATGCGTCAAGTCTCACATAAAATCAGATTAGTTCTACCTTAGTACCTATCATTATTCTTAATGCTCAGTTCATGTGCATAAGATGTAAATAAAAATACTTGAATCTCTTTCATATCTTTTGTTTGAATTATTTTCATTGAATCAGTCAGCTTGTCAATTAGCTCGGATATGCACCCGAAAGTTAAAAATTATACAATTTCATCTGTAAAATAAATAAATAAACAATAAATTATACAATTTCACCAACCCAAAGATTCTTTATGTTCCTATAGTACAACAGAAACTGGCAAAACAGCTGTATGCTTTTAAAGATTTTAACCGATTTACTGTGGCTCTCTCTGTTCAAGGGAGAAAGGGATTGTAAGAGGGGCATGCTTCTTTCTCTTTCCTGTATGCCCTACACAAAATGTTATAAGAACTATTGATGCATTTACTGGACAATTTTAGTTAAAACATCAAAAACCTTAATATGTCATTTCGTCATACATGAAAGATGTGTACTTCCATACATGAAATATCGTCATTTGTATATATTTGTAATGCAGTAGGTGTTTTCATGATGCTAAAATATGGTTTGCAAATGCACAAAATTAGTAAACTAAGATATGTGCTAGTCACCTTGATGCATTCAAGGCACCAAAAGAAACTGTGGCCAAAATTAGGAGAAGAAATGGGGTTCTGATCAAAGCTTGATTGTGTCTTGAATAACTCTTGTATGCACCTCTTCGTGTAACATGTACATATGAGCCTATCATAAAAAACAAGCACTGTAAATAAATTATGTGAGATATGGTAACAATAAAAGAGACCATTATAATGCATATAGTTGTCAGCGATATATTCACAAAAGTCAAATTGTAAGATGAAGTCAGAGGAAAAAAAAGGGGGCGCTGAGAAGAAGGCATTTAAAGACGTACGGTTTCAGGCCTTCTCTCAAGAGGAAGGGGGAGGGTCTCAAAAGATAGTGCATTCAATAGGATTCAAATATTTAAAACAATATAAATTTGCTTTATGTGATTACCTCCTGTCGGATTTCCAATTCTGTCACCTGTGACAAAATTGAATTCATTATTATAATTTATAAATGATGATTATATCCAAAATCAAACATACAACAAAACTTCTCGGTGACTGAACAAAGATTGCACATATAGGTTGACGCATATACTCAATCAGTTAATGGTTCAGGGCACCCATACCATGCAATTGAGCTTCCATCATACAATTTTGACCAATTGAAGTCAAATA
The DNA here is from genome assembly GCA_027725995.1 of Rhynchospora tenuis. Taxonomy (NCBI): domain Eukaryota; kingdom Viridiplantae; phylum Streptophyta; class Magnoliopsida; order Poales; family Cyperaceae; genus Rhynchospora; species Rhynchospora tenuis. Next base: position 28,489,114 of record CM050888.1, read on the forward strand.
ATTTGACTAACAGACTAATTTTGCATTTATACCCTTCTTAACTGTAAACCGTGGACCGAGAAGGCATCAAAGTCTACAATGAGGCCTCCATTATTGTCCAAGTTAACCCAAATTTTGCAATACTCTATATTTTGTCTCAACTCGCCCTCAATTCTGTAATTGAACCTATCCAATTCCCATTTAGCACCAAATAGCACTCCATTATCAATTAAGCACCATCAAAATATATATTAAAAAAACATCTCCAATTACTTGTAAAAAAGCTTGTAAACATGCGGTAGAAATGTCCACATTCACTATGTTTGTCCTTGCTTACAAAAAGAAAAAAAGAGGAAAGAGTAAGAACAGTAGTATAAGGATTGAAGGTGATACTTACAGTCTTTTAGACATGAGTATGCTTCTGAAATCTGCAAACACAGTTTAGTTAGAACATTTTGCTTTGCCAGAAAGCCAAGAGAAACAGAACACAAATATTGATAATCGACTCCAGATGTGGCTCCAGGAAACTCTAAATATTTTAGTTAGTAAGCATACACCCAAAGTACCCTATTTGCCGCATTCCGGTATGTGTTCTATGTAAGAAGGAGAGATAAAAGAGCTAAAAAATAAATTATTCCACAAATCAAATCTGATCAAATCAATAAAATAAAGATTGGGTCAGTACTAGATATTTGAAAGATTGGTACTAGTCTTACCTGTTAGCACATGATTTAATTACTACATTAAAAATCTGAATTTTAAGGTCATCCACTTTTCTGATAAAGTATTAACTTTGCAGATCTTGCTGTATTAAAAACAACAGAAACTTAAGAAGTAATATAAGCATGTAGCTATGCAAATCAAATAAGCAAATCGAGGAGGGAAAAAAGGAGACCTGTTTAAACTTCATCTCAGCTTGAGATTTCTGGTGTGCTGGGAAAAGGTCAGGATGTGACTCCATCACTTTTCTTTTGTATGCTGCCTTCACCTACAATAGCAAAGTAAGGAGTAACCAGTTGCTTTTATATACCAGCCAAAGAAATATACCATAATTAGCCAATGGGATACCAATTGAACTGATGCTAAAAAGAAAAAATAAAACAAAACTGAAGTTTGAGTCTTAACTGGAACAGCTGGTTCCTACCTTAATTAAACAAAACTATATGAACAGAAAAGATATTAAAAATGATAAACCTGGCATCAGGTACTAACTACATCATACTGGTACTGAAGCTAAGAGTACTAATCGGGTATCTCATACGAGAATTTTCATTCTGCATGACAATCTCGGACAATAAGAGAGATTAATTTGTCAATCTGATATGCCAAATTGGAAAAAGAAATATATCGAAGAAAATTGAGAAAATAATACCTCAGATGGATTTGGGCGTGAATTGGGGCAGAAACCTAATAGCTCTCTGGCTTCGTCTCCTCTCATCTCTCACGATCACTCGATCCTACTCGAAAAGTAAAAGTACATATACGACTGCAAGAACGATTCTAAAGAATTCGAGGCGCGTGGCGCTCTTTCCTTCTTTCAATGGTACGTAGCGAATCACTGATGGGCTACTTAATTAAATATTAGTTAGATATTAAAAAATAATTTACTATTAATTAATTAGTTAACTAATATAATACGGACCTTCCGAAAGAGATTTTTATTTTTTATTTTTTTAGTTTTTCTCCGGAAAATGATCCGGGCAGCACCATTTTTGTAATATAATTTGGACAAAAATACCCCTGTACAAACAATATCGTCAATGCTTGTCTTTTTTTTTTTTAAAAAAAATAAAGAAATACGATTTACAGATAATAATTTCTTACGGTATTAATGAAATTTGTAGTTTGCTAATTACGCTCACAAATCTCTTCATGGGTGCTAAAAAAGTTAAAGTATGTCAATTAACAACAATTAATATCATGTTGATTACAAACTATTTTCTCTCCGCTGATTTAAAAAATTATGTCCGTTCTTCGAAAAATTAGTGAAAGAGATTAGCAGATTTACAAACTTGGATTTTAGCATTAGAAATTATAAACAGTGGTAAATATATTAAAAATAAGTAGTATAAGGATTTGCACTTATAGCAATTACAATATCGTCAATCCTTAACTACTATAAAATCGGAAATTGCACCTATCACTCTCGAAAAAAAATTACTAACAACATGAATTGCTAAAAACAAATTTTACAGTAGTAACCCATAAAAGAGAGACCTGCACTATTGTGCCAGCATCCATAACAGGATAACGAACCTATTTTGTTTGGTGACTTTTTTTTTTTCATTTAATCCATTTTAATTGGTAACTATTATGCGAAGAAATTCAACATCCCTTTCATATTTGTATTGCATTTCCCCTCTCTTTAATACTGGTAATAATTTATTAGGATCCTGCAATCATTAATTAAATCTTGCAATCATTAATTAAATCTTGTAACAACTGTCAAATTATTCTATAAAATAGCAAGTAGGTCCCAATTCAACCTTTTTTCAGGATGCTTTTTTTTTTTACTTAAAATTTTGTTCATGAAACCACAAAAATTCACTGATCTTAAGGGGCAGTATATTGCCCAAATCATTCTTAAAATATGATCTTTATCGGGGCTTATAGGTACAATTCCACGATTTACCATTCCCGCCCTTCTTTCTGTTTTTGGAAAATTTTCGCTAATCTCCCCATAGCTAAAAACGGAAACTCCTGTTCCACCCTCCCTTCCGTCTCCTTTCTCTCCCCTTCCCTAACTCTCACCCTTCTCCCTTCCGTCTCCTTTCCTTCTCTCCTGACTCTCATACACTATCCTCCACTCTGCTCTCACTCCCTCATCTCTCTTCCACCTTTCCTTCTCTCCCCATTGCTCCATTACAGAATCTTATTTCTCTCCCCACCGTACACTTATATAAAGACGTTCTCTTATTACAATTAACCTAACATTTAGGCTTATAAGATGATTCCTTATTATAACGATCCGATCATTTATAACAAACGTACAAATAAGATGATCTCTTATTATAACAATCCGATCATTTATAGTTATAAAATGATCACTTATCGTATCTAATACATGCACTTACAAGATGATTCTTTGTTGCGACAAATTGATCATTTACAATTACAAGATGATTCCTTATTATAACAATCCGATCATTTATAACAAATATACTAATAAGATAATTCCTTATTATAACAATCTGATCATTTATATTTATAAAATGATCACTTATCGTATCTAATATATGTACTTATAAGATGATTCTTTGTTGCGACAAACTGATCATTTTACGCTTATTAGTTGATCACTTATTAGAATGAAGCGAGATTTTAAAAAGCAGAGGGGACATGAGAAGTACGATATTGGAACGAGAAGGAGGGAGGAGAGAAATGATCGCCAGAGGGAGGAAGGAAGAGGGAGAGGGATAGGGACTCGCTGGAGGGAGGTAGGGAATGAGAGATGAGAGTGCGAGTTACAGAGATGAGAGGAAGGATGGAAGGATAGAGTGCGAGTTGGAGAGAAGAGAGAAAAGATTTCACTGGAGCGAGGGAGCGAGGACGTTGGATCATTTGGAGAGAATTACGGAAGGGAGGGGAAGGAAAGGGAGCGACGATGTAGGATGGTACGGTCGTACGGAGATTGCAAATTGAGGGATGACTCTATTTAATTCCTGATCTTTATTACCCTCTCAATTTAATTTTTTAGCATAATCTGACAATAAAATCATCGTCGCCCGTTAGAAGACCATTTCGAAATAATATGATTCATTGTATTACTCGAATCTTTATCTTCCAGTATATTTTTTATTTAAATATATAATGTTCTAAATCTCACATTAATCTTTTAGGAAATGTAATTGGAAAGGACGGCTGTCATTGTAAGCCTGACTGACAGCAACAAATTCATCATAACAAGCATTATATAAATTTAGACAGCACACAATGCTTGATTACATAAATAAACGTTGTTAACCACTGCTTATGGTAATTTGCACACCAACCTCAATATATAATATTTTCTATTTTTAATATAGTTTGCTAAAAATGAGAAATATTAGATCTATTATACGATTGGATCATTAAATTGTATGTCTTATCTCTTAGTTTGAATCACACTTGCCTAAGAGGGGGGCAGTTCTTATCTTCGAATATCACTGAGGTCACAACTTTGGTTCCAAGCGGATAATAAATTGTTTAAATAGAAAGAAATCTTTTTTTTTTCTTGGTTCATTAACAAAAAACTTGCTTACAAAACATGCAGATGTAACCAGTATAAAGCACTTGCATATCCTCCTCAACCTCTGTGCAAGTTTGCAAAAACCAAGATGAACACCAAGTTGTGCATTACTGTTTTATTTTGTCTCGTCACCACCGGTCTTCTTTGTACGACTAAAGGTAATTTAATTTTGTTGTATTAATTAGTGAACTTCGTTGAAATCTTATCAATATTATAATTAAATAAAGACGAATATAACACCACCATCTATCTGATGTTAGCCTTCTAGACACATCCTTAAGACAAACACAATCTATGATTCTAAAATCTAAGTTGAACTGAGGAGTAGTTTCTAGGTCTCTACGTTTAACTCTTAACAAATCTTCTCTTATGCAGACCTCAATTCTCTAACTTATACAAAAATATGATATATAACCTCACATCCATGTATTCATCGTTTTAAGGTCGGGAGGTGCATGAGCAAGGAGGGAGAATAACGGCAAGCGATGTCGATATTCAGAATTGGTGTGGTGGTTCAATCGGTAAAGAGGTGGCGCATGTTGGAGGAGATCGGAACAAGTCAAGCAAGATAAACATTCCAGCACTTTGCGTCAAGTGTGATTTATGTGATACTCCGCCGTGTTATTGCTGTGTTGTGGTTAAACCACAGCGTTGTTGGACTTCACAAAATGAATGCCAAAACAATTGCAAACCATGATCATTAATTCTTGATTGCATAAAACAATGCACACCAATTTCTCTTTTTCTTCATATATATCCTAATAATTCAATAATGACTTAAACTTGAGATTGATATACACTCTTCAGAGTGTGCATGCTTCTTTGTTTATTTCGTTGGATCCTGTCAAATGGAACAATTTATATCTTGTTCATATTTCTAATTCAAGTAGTACGTAAATCATCGAAAAATTCGATACAGATATTGTGTACGTAAACCTTGCTGGAGCGGGGAGAAAACTTAATTCCTCGGGGATACAGATATTGTGTACGTAAATTCTAATTCAAGCCTCGTATCGACAAGGAAATACCTTTAATTGGTGTGTAGAAAAAAAGGGAGAAAAAAAAGAGGAGTATTATAGTCAACTAAGAGTGTGTCGAAACAAATGAGTGCGAAAACAATTTTCCATTACAAAACAATGCTCCTTGTGCTATTTGCCCTTTATGAACCCAAATTTTGAAATAAAGCTCTAATTTGTTTAAAATTGTCATCAATTATCTTTTTTTTTTAAGGTTAGGTGGCGATAGCCGCACCAACAATTCATTGAATAAATAAAAGAAAAGTTACATGTTTACAAAAGAAGTTTAGGAGGAGAAAAAAGAAAAAAAGAAAATGAAAAGAAACAGAAGAGAAAGAGAAAGGAATTGTCATCAATTATCATAAATTTATGCTGTAGTAAGGACACTTTACAAAGCATACCATACATCTTCTGTCATCTATGGTACCTGAGCTTAAAGTATAGGTTAAAAAAGTTGAATTATATCTTCTACTTACTTCAAACTTGTCAGATCATATAATTTAGTCGAGATTGGTTTGTTAAGTCTTACTATTTAGATTGCCTGACATAAGGTTGAGTGTATGTTTCATATATTTGATCCAATTTCAGCCTTGAGATGTGTTTTGATAGCCGAGATCCGCTCTAAGATCCACGCGGTTATTTGATTGAGTAATCGGTCAAAGAAAAAGTACCAAAAATAAAAAAAAAAAGAAAGAAAAGAAAGCAAAAATAAATGCAATTTCTCTGTTTCTGTGTTAGCAAGTATATCTAGATTCTGCAACAGAATCTGTAAGGCAATATATTCTATATTTAGGCAGTAAATTAGACGCTAGATTAGTCTTTCTATTTTATTTTTATTTTTATATAGATTATTAGTCTTCCTATTTCTCTGTCTCTGTAATATAATAAATCTGTACCTCGCTTCTCTCCTCCTCCGTCTCTCTGTCGAAGGCAGCCGATTTTATCAGACTGAAGACTAAATTCCTTCTCAATCCGGACTTCTAATTTACCTTGGTTCGGTCTTGGTTCTGTTATATTTCTCGCTTCTTCTTTTATTGTTCTTTATGTTGACCTAATTTTAAATTGTGCCCCAAATATTTCATGAAGCCTGGTTACAAAACAATGCTCCTTGTGCTATTTGCACTCCTTTATGAACCCCATTTTGAGATTTTTTCCCTAGATTGTCTAAAATTGTCTTCAATTATCTTAAGTTTTGGCTATAGTAAGGAAACATTAGGAAGCATACCATACATTTTCTGTCATGAGCTTGAATATAGGTAAAATAGTCGAATTACATCATTCAACTAAAACTTTGAAAGATATAATTTCTTCTTAGTTTAACTTGTCATATCATATAATTTAGTCGAGATTTATTGGTTTAGTCTAGTATTTTAGATAGCCTCACATAAGGCTGAGCGTATGTTCAGAAAAGAAAAAACCTCATATAATTTTGTCTAATTATCTCGACAAAGTCTAGAAAAGAAAAACCAAATGTGATAAAACATCTCTACATTCAATTGTACTTTTTATTTTTTATAAGAAAGGAAAGCGATAACCTCCGCAACATCAACTTATATGTGGTTCTCTAGTTTGATAGACCATTTGTGTAATATACTTAAAAAATTAAACTTCTTGAGTGAATTGGAGTTTTCTGATCTTATGTATGAAGTACTTGCTAATAATATTTGTGTATTTCAGAAGAAAATTTAAACAAATAAAATCAAACAAATATTTCCCAAGTGTAGTGTGTAGCCAACAAATGCATCTAACTAGTACCAACATAATCTCCCGATTTGCAGGAATTGGGATGAAAGTCTCACAACAGAAAATCTTGGAGGTGGAAGCCGAGTTGGCTGAGATAAAAGAATGGATTAAGGCATACCAGGTGCAAATAGATGAAAACTTCAGGCGAATTTATGCGAAGATGGAGCATTTAGATGAGAGACTTAGTGCGGAGGAGCAAAGAAATGAGATCAAATTCAAACAGCTTAATGCCAAGATGGACCAGCTGATCTTCTTTTGCTCCAACTTGGTCAAGCAGGAGGATTGAATTAATCCTGACCAAGACAAACTGAAGTACCTTTTTCGCTAATTAAAACAACTTTTTATGCATTCTATTCGTGAGATGATGGTCGTAATTTGACAACGATACCAGAATTGTCCTTCCCCACTTGCCGTGTTTTCTGTTTGTGAGAAGGTGGTTGTATTTTAACGTTGATACCATAATTGTTCCCTCACCTTAATTTCTTATTCTTGGTGCAACCAGAGACACAGTCACACACGACACACCTACATTATTTTTCCGGAGCAAATTAATTACGTCATTTAGCATTTTATCCAAACAAACATACATTTTGTTGATACCGCAAATAGTCCGGGCCGAAAAAATTATAACTAACTTTAATTAATTACGAAATTATAAAATAATTCTATTTTAATCAAAAATTTAAAAATAACCGCGCAGTATCGGAATCTCAGATTCCGAAACCATTTCTGCTTAGTATCGGAATCTGAAATTCCGATACTAGCTAGTATCGGGATCTCGGATTCCGATACTAGCTAGCATCGGATTTCCGAAATCCGATACTAACAAACGACAAAAATTTTGAAATTTTCTATTCAATTCTGACACATTCTAATCAACTCTGACACATTGGCTTAGATCGGATTTTGAAAATCCGATCTTAGCATGCGCATCATTTTGCTACTTTTGTTGATAGCCAGACCGCCTCGCAGAACTTGAATTAATTAAGTTAGCATGTACCATCGGAATTTGAATTTTGGCATGAGACATTGGTCCTTGAACCATGCATATAATAAATGGATTCTTAAAGAGGAGAGAAATAGTGTCGAATAATAATATTAAATTGGGTACTTCTGATTAAAAATTGATACTACAAATATGAGATCTCCAATAGCTAGTTTAAAATATCCTTCGAAAAAAAATAGCAAGTTTAAATTCTTTGATTCAAATTATTTTAATTTTAATCTTCTATTAAGCAGAAAGGAAGAAAAATACCTTTCTATGAATAGAATAGGAAGAAAATATTAAACCTCTCTACTTTAAATTTTACTTTTTAGATGTACGCCTAAGTGTTAAGAAAAATCTTATATATAAAAAAAATTAGAATTAAAATTAGTTGCACCATCTTGAAACTTTATTTTAAACAATCTAAGTTATCTCTACTACTTATAAATGCACGTAACGTATAGGTGTTACACGCTAGGTCTAAATAGTAAACATGTGTTTCCGCCGTTGGATCGATTTGATCTGTGGTTGGATATCAATCGCCAAACGAAACAACACTATTATTTAGTTTTTCATCTAATATAGAAACAAATTGAATAACACATCTATTTGTATCGCTGGTAAATTAAGTAACATATTTTTATTGTCTAACATTATTTTGTTTCTTTATTTGCCCACATATGAGGGCATCTTATGCTAGTAAAAAAATAATAATAACACAAATCATAAGAGAACGTTTTTTAATCATTGTATTAATGCATAGATAATTTAAAAAATTATACCATAATTTTCTAAAATTACCAAATAATAAATTGAAAGAACAGAACAAGAAATAAGGAAAAGAAAGGGAAATATTTTTATAATTGAAATTTACATCTAGAAATGGTTACCTAAAATAAATTGTCGTCAATTTCTCGTCAAAGGATCCGAAGTTTTCCTTGCAGAAGAATAGGAAATGTAAACAAAAAAGTGGTTCACTCATATTTTTCGGAGAGGTATAAAACAGATAGGTTCGAAGAGAGAGAGAAACTTTATATACTTCATCCAAATATAAAGGTATGAAATTGGTGTCTTCTAGGAAAGGGTGCATGTAGCACGTCTTTGGAAACTTTATATTTAACCAATCAAATTACAGAGGGATCAGTTAGAGAAAGTATTTTGAGGCGAAAAGTGAAACACAGAGGGTCATGTACATACTGGACTTGAATATACGTGATATACGGAAACATATAACCAACTGGCTCCTTTTGATGATAACTAACTTAATAACCAACTTAATAGAAGGGTAAAAGGTTTATATGCGCCATCATCTGAAGAATTTATGAATTATTTCATGAGACACTACAACTTGTTCCTAGCCGCCATGCGTAGGTACATGATTTAAGAAAGCATCACTAAATTTGAAATCGAAGGAAAATCAATTAATAACATGTGGTTGCATTATAATTTTCAAAAATAAAAATAAGACTATTTAAAATCTCGAGCAAGGAGGAAATAAATTTAATGCATTGATTAAACAAAATAATATTATAACTTGCACTCTAAATAAATTTAAGAACGTTATAATAAATAAATTATTTTTATAATATAAAATAAATAAAAAGATGATAAAAATCTAGGCTGTCACATCATCGGGTTATATCAGAAACTGTCAACTATTTATCAAAAAGTCAATATATCGGCAATTGTTCATAAAAGATGAGTCAACAAAAATAATTTATAATATGACAAAAATTTGGAAAGAAACATTAGTTACAACAAAGGATTTCATTCCAATATGCGGTCAAAACCCATTACACATGTGCCAAACTACAAGAAATACAAAGAATAGGACAAAATTATTAATGTGTCCAAATACCAGTGGATTCATACATATTACAAAAAGAATAACATGAATAGGGCAAAATTATTGATGAGCTAAGATCGGATTTTGAAAATCCGATCTAAGCAAATCTTAGAATAAGACAAAGTGAATAGGACAAAGTTTTTAATCAACTTTTTGCCGATTTGTTAGTATCGGAATCCCAGAATCCGATACTAAGCAGAAATGGTTTCGGAATCTGAGATTTCGATACTGCGCGGTTATTTTTAAATTTTTTATTAAAATTGAATTATTTTATAATTTCGTAATTAATTAAAGTTAGTTATAATTTTTTCGGTAGTCCGGGCTTGTTTTACCTACTGCGTAAGTAGACTCATCACAGGCGCATGTCATTCCGTAATATTATTGATTTTCATTTTTTATTCTTAGTGGTTTTTTCTTTCGAGGAATGTGGTTGAACGATGATGATATTAAAATGCTAAACTCAATTAAAGGCATATGCCCGGTGAAATACGGATATAAATTGAATAAATACAGTTAATCTATAGCAATGTAAGGAACTACAGACGAATAGATATGTAATAGTTTATCCAATTTGTAACCTGATTTGATTAGTTTGAAAACCACTTGGTACATAAATGAGTCGGATCTAGATCAAATATATCTAATTCTGTAGTTGATTGGGCCCATGTATGGCCCACTTAGCATATATAACAAAATAATACCAACTGCACTCGTGGTTGCTCTGATTCTTGATGACACTATGCAAGGCTATTACGTAATTACACTCATAGAATAATACATTAAAAAAAGTCGGAACACATGAGGCAGGGAACATTTATATCACCAAAGAACTCAAAAAATCAACCTTAGATTGATATTTGCTCTCTATATAAATTGTTAAGTATATTCTCGCTTCATCAAAACTAAAAAAAAAAGGAAATAAAATCAAAGCTCTAACAGCTCGCATATTTTATTTAATTTCTTCCTAGAACTAATCCTGTACAAAACTAATCATAAGAATTTTTTTTTTTAAAAAAAGGAGATCACAAAGCAGAAAGAGGCAATTCACGCTCTAGAGTAAGAGGACAAGACTGAGTCTTATGCAACAGCTGGCACTTGCACACACCTAGGTCTTCTGACAGCTTTCCGCACAACTGCACGTATTTACGAAATGGATGCTTATCAATTTGTTATGAATTTTTTTGTTTATATTTCGGAAATTTAAAATAAAGGATACTCTGTGGTATTTGTATCAAAAAACTAGCATGCTGGCTGATACCGGTATATATTGACAGGTCCGAAAGATGAAAAATGATCACATTTGGAAGATGGACTCTGTGTGTGTATGCGTGTGTGTGTGTGTGAGAGAGAGAGAGAGAGTACCTTTCTATACAATAAAGAGTCACCGCAAGATTTCTCGAGTTCCACTACGTATAGAGAAGGACTAATCTTGAAAATCTGCAATAAATGACAAGAATTTAATAAATTTGCAAAAGGTAAGTGAATAAAACATCTACTGAAGTACTTCTGTTGACTGGCACGTTCTGCTATTACAGTATTAACTGATTAATTATCCAAGTCAGACTATATATAGCTTTACTAATTGCCTTTCTAGGTGGAAGAAACTACTTTTGTTTTTTATATACTCAGTAAAGAAAAGATTAGATTTAGACTGATAAGTAGCTTAAATTAAGAAAATGTACCTCAGCTGAGACTAATAAGGAAGGAATCCTTCTTGGACTAAGAGTTGTCTTTCTTCGTTGTATTACTTTCAGCTGAAAAAAAAAAACAATATCCCATATTTAAATTCAATAAGAATAACATACCTTCACTACATAAAATTTTTCTTCTAGGACAAAAAGTTCATGCGGGTGATCAAACATTTAAGACTGACACTCCTTTGTTTTCTTAAAAAATATTCCAATATATTATATATATCTCTGATCTGTTACTACGGAGGGGTATAGCATTGACAGGGGTTAAACCACACCAGCACTCAGATTTTCTAAGGTCAAATACAGGAAGTGCTTCAAAAGTATTTCTCAAATTTATACATACTTTGCCATTTGCTTGAAGAACTTGGAAGCCCATTGCAGTAGCGATAACTTCAATCTTGTGAAATAATTCTATCGGTGAATATGTGGATGTAAATCTTATCTTCCTCTCCGAGGCATCCTATAATTAGTCAAAGTTGAGTTTATACAAAAATGCATTTCAGAATCAAATAATTGGTTTTCCTATTGATATTGCATCAAACATTTAGTACCTAGATTTTCTAACTGGAGAACTAGAAATGATTCTTCTTCGTCCATTTTTTTAATGTGCAAATTTTCTCAAAATATAGCAGTAACAAGGGGAAAAAAAAAAAAAACAAGCATCTAGAAAATTGTCCGAAAAAAGATGTTCTTCAGGCAGCCTTTTGGTCAATCAAAAATCTGTTTATTTACGAAGAATTATACTGATGTAAAATAGATGGAGTTCAAACCTCTTTCTCGAAGAACCCTGAAAGATCTAAATAGGACGACATGCCAATCAGCTGAAACGCATTTATTTCCCTAGGTGAAATACGTTGATCTTCCTCTTGCTAGAAAGGACAGAAAATAGGTATGTTAGATAATTTCTTATTAAATTGCCAGAAATTCAATAGTACTAAATGGCTCCCTCATCAATACTACAAATGGTTATTGTATTGCATGAATATAGGGTAACTTCCATGGATACAGAAAAAGATTTTCCAAATGTTCTGAGGAACGAGTAATCTTTCTTGTCTTGTAAAATGGTACACAATAATTTCAAGTTTTGCAAGCTTATATATGAAGTGTCCCGATTAACACTTTTGTGATCTTTTTCTCTTAAAAATTTGTACGTGCCCAATCGCCATCCTACCCTCAAAACAAAGAAAATAAGTGTCCAAATTAAAGTGCTGGATATCTCTCTGATTTGGCTATTACCTGTCTAGTTGAGACACTTGCATCCCCAATTGTGGTACATTCTTCTTCATCTTCATAAGGTACTGTGGGAGTATAATCTTGTCTGAACCAATCATGGGCTTTAATCCCTGCCATATTTAAACGAGTAATGGGTCTTGGATCTAGCATCCGCTTCAATATGTCTTGTGCTTCTGGTGAAAGCCATTTCGGAATTCTCAGATCCCCTCTTACTATCTAGTTAAAACATTCAAAGTAAAAAAAACTATTTCAGTTTTTTGAACCCTTGAGATAATTGAAACAAAAAGATAATTATGATGGTCAAGAAATCAAAGCAGTATTGCTAATTTTACAATATTGATGTGTGCATTGGCCTGCTACTTTAATAACAACACTCTGTTGTTCTTTTATTTTTATATTTTCCTTTCCTTTTCTTTTACCAGGATTCCAGGTACCATCTTTGATAGCAACAAAGTCGATTGGTAGATCCATTCATAAATTTCTCCTCACCTTTTGAGATAAAAGTGCAATGTTTTTCTCATCAAACGGTAGATCTCCTGTGAGAATAACATATAAAATCACACCACAAGACCATATATCTGATAGAGAGCCATCGTATCCTCTGTTTAGAAAGACCTATCCATAAAATAAGTTGTTAAATTCAATTCAAGGCCCTGTTCATGACAGCGCAATTGTTAGGATAAAATACCTATTTTGCTCTGAAAAATTAATCATACCTCAGGTGCAACATAATTAGGGCTACCACACGTTGTATGTAGCAGTCCATCCTTCTGGAATGTTATAAGAATATGGCATTAGTATTCAGTTCTTAAGGTCTAATTTGTGTTTCCAATACAGAACTAATGGCAGAGAACCTACCCCGAGATGTTGAGGCTGAGCGCTTAGGCCGAAATCAGTTATTTTTATGTTCCCTTTAGCATCTACAAGAACATTTTCTGGCTGTAATGAATCAAAATTACAGGGTCAAATTAAATTGTCACGAAACCTAATCTTTAGAGTTGTTTTCTGGAAAGTTGAAAAGTTTACCCTACGGGGTGTTTGAAATTTCAAAAAAAAAAAAAAAAAGAAAGTTGAAAAGTTTTAGTGGAATTATCCAATGAAAAACTCTCCTTAAGGCTCTTTGGCAATTTGATGCTTTCTCAAAATGAGTTGAGGTTAAATTTTCAATTACCTTTAGATCCCTATGATAAACGCCTTTGTCGTGACAATAGCTCACAGCATCAATTATCTGCTGAAATATTCTTCTTCCTTCTTGTTCTGAAAGTCTTCCCTTGTCTGCCTTCATAAGAGAAGATGTACATTTAGAGAATTGCATATATACCCTAAAATACAAACTATTGTTTCTTAGGCTCTTACAACTTCCCAGGAATCCCTTGCAACGTGATTTATTCTTTTGAGTAAATTGTCGAGATTTTCTAAGTCAATTTCTTGCAAAATAATGATGTATGGTTGCAGTAATTGATTTCTTTGGAGGAAAAATGGTTGCAATTGATTGATGATTAAGGTAATTCCTAGTAAAGTATATTAAAGCAACAGCTGGTAAGTCAGAATCTTACAATCACGTTGTATAACTCTCCTCTGCTTACATACTCCAGCACCATGTATATTTTAGTCTGACTTGCTGATACCTACATTATTAGAGAATTGTAGTGTCAGTGCAAAATTTATTCCATTTATTGCAAATACTGAGCAAATGTGAAAGTGCAAGAACATAGAGATCCTACAATTAACATTGTCTTTTGTAAGAATTTTTTTTTTTTTTTGAGTAAAAGTCTATTGTAAGATTATTGAACTTACAATTAGCTATTCATGCTATCCATATGGCTCCACAAAATAATAATAATAATGTTTTATCTTTAGTATATGCAAAAGGTCATCTTATTAATTTATTTGCGGATGCTAATGTTCAAAGGGTGTGATATGAAAAAAGCAGAATAAACAAAATTGTGGAACGCGTCGCACAATAATTACTAGAGAAATTTTTTTTTTTAAATTGATACTAGAGAATTTTCTGAAACGGCATACGTTGACTATCTTTTAAAACCCTTCTCTACTTAGAATTAATTACCATTTGCATTTTTTATGACTTTATAATCACGCGTTGTATTTAGAATCTTCAATAACAGTTCAGTTTTACCAAATATTCTTTTGAAATATAGTATAACAGTAGCTAATATTTTAACCTGTTAAATAAAATAAATTAAGGGTGCAAGCCACATCTTGTCTATCTCTTTCTCTCTGCTTTTTTTTTTCAAAGAAAACAAAATTAAAATATGGACTTGTTTTCCCTAAGGAAGCGAAAATGCCTTTTGGGTTTACTTATTAGTTATTACTTTTACAACAGTCTACGCAGTTCCTACGTATTAAGCGTTCACCAAGAGATAAAATTTTTTAATTTTCTTTTGCCAAGAAGCCCGTAGGCAAAAGTAAAGAATTATTCGTAGCTCACGTCTGCGCACAATACTTTTCAACCAAAGAAGGGAACAAAATTTTCTCTTAAAAAATAATTAAAAACCAATTTTTGAGATTCAAACTGACCTCATGCAACCGAACGATATTGGGATGCTTGAGCTGCTTCAACGACCCAATCTCCCTTTTTAACTGAAACCACACATAAAAAACATTATATTTATATAATAATAATAATAATAATCATCATCATCATCATCATTAAATAAAAACAACAACAACAATAATGATGATGATGAAAATAATAATAATAATAATAATATTAATATTAATATTAACATCCGAACCCAAAAAAAATTTTCAGCCAATCAGATACGAGTAATAATAACCACAAAAAACGAGGACCCACCTACTAGTGTTGTCGGTGAAACTGAAAGAATACCACAGAAAACTAAAACTGAAAGACAAAAATGTACCATTCCGCTGCTTCAATTATTTTAGTACTACTGTAGCAACTCTCTGACAGGGGTATTTCAGTAAATTTCCACAAAATTTATTTAAAAAAAAAAACTTGGAGAAACAGCTTCCTGAGAATTTGTCAACATTTAATGGCGAATGAAAAGATACCAACATTTTACACGCACATCCGAAAATTACGAAACAACACACGCATCAATGGAAGAAGAAGGGAGAGGTGAGACTAAGAACCTGGTCGTGGAATTTGCGCGCGAGAACGGAATGGCGATCGAGGATTTTAATGGCGAAGGCTCGTCCAGTTTCCATGTGGCGCGCGAACTTGACTGTGCTGAATCCTCCTTCTCCAAGCGTTCTTCCAATCTCATACTTCCCCATTACTACTTTCACTTCCTTTTTCATTCTCCTCTCTCTCTTTCTCTCTTCTCTTGCGCGCCTCCTCTTAACTTCTCTCTAGTTCTGACTTCTGATCGACCGTTTCTTTTATGTAATTGAATGAGTAACTAATGCTCTTTGTATCTCTATCTCTATCTCTATCGCGTGCACGTGTCTGTGCGATTGAATTTGGCGTTTGTTGGGGCTTCTTCACTGGATTCGTTTAAGATTGTGAAGGGATTTGGAGGAGAAATCCGAGGTAAAGAAGATGCCTTTTCCTTTTTATCTTATTTGGATTTAGTTTTGGAAGTTGAGAAGGGAGTTGGGAGAAGATCATAGACTGGGAATGGGAATGATGAGAAGTTCACGCACCGGTGTAACTATTTATGGAAGGAAACTTGTGATCTAATCCGACAGGTAGATTTCTGGATTTAAAATTTGGTATAGTTTGCAATATACCATTTTCAAATATGAAAATATAAAATACACCCTCTAAGAATGATAAATGACAGCCCTGAAAAAAAGAATAATAAAGGGCATATGAAAAAAAGAATAATAATTCACACGAGTTAATTCTTACGCTGCAAGACAATCTGACCTTTTTTTTTTTTTTTTCTGAATATCAGACAATCTTACCTTTGCCTTGACCATTTTGTAAACTTGCTATTGGTTACTGAATTTTTGGATTTGAAAATTTTGTAATACTTATCATATGAACATGTTGGTGTTTTTATATTCAATTATTGTCCAATGTTCGTTATTGTGACGGTATGGCAGCATAACGCATGGATGAGTTTTTATTCAACACCACCCAAAAAGTCACTATTTGGACAAATTTCTTAGTTAAAAATTAATAAATAAACGGTTCAAAACCACGTGACATTTATTGTCCCGTTTTGCCGAAAACCCTACAATTTTTGTTCTTTTTTTTTGGTAGTAGCAAAAATTTTGGATAACAGCTTTCTATAAAAATTTTCCTTAACTATAGCATGATTTATGGATAATAAGATTTCCTCTTTTGTGCAAATTTTGGATTTTGCGACAAAAAGGAAAAGTTCATTTTGATTTGGTCATATAATTAAAGAGAAATGCTAGAGTCCAATATATTGGACGGATGTGGTCCGTCCAATACGATCATTTTCACATTTTTAAATTTCAAACGACCGATCCAAACTGTTCAATATGTTCTCCATATTGAAAACTTATAAGAAACCAATTTTTACATTTTTTTAATTTTTTTTACTATTTTTTTGGAATTTTAAAAAATCGTTGTTATTGGACGATCCAGAACTTTTACATCATGAATTTTACAAAATACTAAAAAATAAGTAAAAAAATTAGAAAAAATGTAAAATTTGGTTTCTTATAAGTTTTCAATATGAAGAACATATTGAACGATTCGGATCGGTCGTTTCAAATTTAAAAATATGAAAACGATCGTATTGGACGGACCCATCCGTCCAATATGTTGGACACTAGCATTTCTCATAATTAAATTAGTCGTCTCTTATGGAGAGACAAGTAAACGGCATGATTGGTGAATTATCCCAACTAATTTAGTTTATTTATAACTCAAAATTCCCGCAAAATGAGATTTGAGTAGTTGCGATTCCAAAAAGAGGCGTGCACAAAATCGGTATCTTGTTCCCTCTTACCACCGTATCATACGTAGACCAGATATTATTGGTTCCTGTCTGGGACCCACCTCCATGTTCTTTTCTACTACTAGAGATGACCCTTATCGCGTAAGTTCGGTTCATGCACAGAATTCGGTTAACTCGCTTTTCTATAATGTAGATAAGGGTAAGGTACAATTATTTGACAATCATAAGTATATAATTATCTTAATAAGAAATTACAAATTTATGAATATCTATTTAAAAATTATAAAGAGTAAGAAGATGATGATAATCACTTTCATTTGACAATTATAATAATTTATTAAATCATTATTAAAATTATAAAATTTATAGGTCGGATTTGTTGCATATAAAATATATTATAAGTATAGGTAACTTATACAGACATTTTCAATCTTGTATTTTGCTTTCAAGTTTGTTTCCATCGTAATTGGAATACTATTAGCCATCGTTTGATTTTTCTTTAGTTAAATTTCATCTCAATTTATCCACAAATCTTCTATTTAGATTAATTTATCTTAAAATCCTATTTGGTCCGATAAACTGGTTCTGAAAATCCTTGAATCGTTGTGAGCTAACCTCCATGACTTACAAGCATTTTGAGGGGAAAAAAAAACGCTTCTCCATGTCTTACTTTTCTATCTAAATTTTGATTGATTGATTCTAAGTCCCTTGAGGACTTGTTCAGTGAAAACAAGGGACAGTGTCATAAAAAATAAAGGCTGATTGAAAACATTGTATTAAATGTCATTGTAGCGAACTATCTATGATACTATATATGACATAATTTAATAGTTATAAGTTGCGCTTTACACTAAAAAACCTATAATAATAATGCAGTGCATTAAATATAGTTGATTACAACTATCTATGATAGTATAAATAGATTGAGGATTGTTAAAATGCTATGAAAAGTACGGATGGGTTTTTGCAACTCATTCAAATCACAAATTTCATGATTCAAACGATCAATCCGAACACTTTATATGTCTTCTCCGTATTGAAAAGTCATTGGAACGAATTTTACATAATGTAAAAATGAGTTGCGGTTTTTATCTTGAAGAAAACTGTAATTTACGTCACAGGAGCTGATATGAAATTTTTTTTTCCTAGTTTTGTCCTTTCTGGGGTCTATCTAAACTTTTGCTTAAATCTAAGTTCATTAAGGTACTTTTCATTGAAACCAAAGGATCATGTCATGGGAAAAAAAATTGGATTGGAAAAATAAATTATGAAGAAGTCCTAGTAGTAGAAACCTATATACGATGGTATATATGAATATGATATAATTTGAAAACAAGGTGCGTTAATTTGACCCTAAAAACTATATTATATTATTAAAACAGCTAAAATATGTTATCTACAAAAGATATTTTCAATATGATAAATTAAACATATTTAAATAAAATATTTATTCGAAATATAATTACGAAATAGGGAAATACGTCTTGAAACCTCCTTGTACCATTGATTTGCCATTTGACCAAAAGATCTGAAAACTAAAAAACGAAAATAATTAATAGAAAAAATATACCATTTCTAAAGATATGTAAGTAAAGTAAATTAAATTGATATTTTGATGATATTATTGTCAACTTAAAATCATAAGGGTCTTCACATCTTTTGGATTTCCTACTAGCATGAATATGTATAATTCCTTCTCCAAAAAAAAAAAAGAAAGAAAAAAAAAAGTATACTTCAAATTGCCTTCCAATTTGTTATCAGTGTCTTTTTACAGTGAATCGTCAAAATCAATTCTCATGTACTCAATTAATAAGAATCGTCTATTTGATATAAACTAACACCTTGACCTCATATTTAATTACCAAAAGAAGCAAGAATAATAATATCTTTTTTTTTTCTACCTTAAAAACTCCGAATACTAAGATTCAAAGATCCATTGTGGAAACATTTTAGATCCACTGTAAAAACGCTTTTGCAGAACTAAAGTTGAGATTTAAGACCATTCATTCAATACCATCGAATGATGAGGTTGTACTTCTTAAACATTGATTGGACAAAATACTCCTAACTGCCGTATTATTTTTTTGACACGATATTTTTGTGGTGTTGCGTAGCTTTCCATTTATATTGCATCCATTTTTCTTTTCCAATATATTATTATAACCATAATTATTGTCCTTCTTTCAGGTTTTGCAAATCTAATAATAATTCATGTGGGGTCATTGGCAAACTATTTATTACTTTATTTGTGTGCTATTCACGTATCTTTGATTTCTTAATTGAAGCCTGAGTCAAAGTTGCCACTATTTGACATCGAAAAAAAAATCGTAATTCACCTCTTTTTCATAAGCTAACGAGCAAAAGGTAGAACTGCTTTCTTTTATATTGTTTATAATAAGTTGGCGGTGTTAAATATTTATTCTATTTTCCGGAAGTTTGAATGAATCAGTGAAAAGCATGATCTGTAAGTATAAATATCAAATTCAGATTCTGAGATCATGAAAATTGAAAGCGACTATTATAAATTAATTATGTTAATTAAAAAAAAACAATGGACAGAAAAAATATGGACATATAGAATGAGACTGAAGCGATGTTTTTTTTTTTCCCCTTTCCATTCAGAATTCGGAGGAAGTGTTATTTTATTTTAAGTTTCCGATAGGAAGAAATCAGTGAGATAGTTTTTCTTTCTTTTTCTAAATTGTATAGCACCCAGTGGCCTCTATAATTATTAAATTATTATAATATTGCCAGTGTGTGTGTGTGTGTGGGGGGGGGGGGGGGGGGGTGTGGGAGGAATTAAAAGGTCGCTCCATGATTGTAGGCCACCTGCAATCGTCCGCGGTACCTGTTGATAGAGAAAGAAAACAAGGAAATTACTGACGTATTATAATAAGGTTCTGTATTGATGGAGAAATTGGTATCAACATCACAATAATGCAGCAACTTGAATTCACATACCTCGTTATAAGGAGAATTAGATCATTTTCCTTCTGATAGGAAAACAGAAGGCGAAGGGAAAAGGGCTCACTACTATTTGTTTGTGAGAATGACATTGATGATTTTTCTGGTAAGAATTGGTTTAGGCGTATAGTCATTTGGAAGTTTTGAGAAAATTCATCAGATATTGTTCAATTCTAGACATAAAATAAAAAAAAATATTATTATAATTATTTTTTTTACCTATTTAAATATATCTTGTATTAATTTTGGTCTAAATTAAAATTTGTTTAGTCACCATGTCAGAATTCTCAACTCATTCGATATATGGTCAATTGATTTTTACATTGTTTAAAATTTGATACAAATCTTATTTAAATGATGGTAAACATACAAAAATTTTAGTATTTCATTTGAAAAACTTTGTCGATTATATCATTAAGTTTATAAATAGGCAAAAAAAAAAAGAATAAATATATAGTAGCGTATCTCTGTCCCTCTCTCTCCTCTGTCCTTGAATAAATTGTTGAGTTTTGGAGCACGCTACTATGTTTTGAGTAGGGTCGATCTCCCTGATTTCTCATTCCCTTCACGCATGCATCTTCTCTCTTTTGGAATGAACCCTTATTACTACCAACCTTATTTTAGATTTTTCACGAACAAGTTGTGTACTCTAGTCTCTGACACGTAGGTCGCGTAATTTTTTCCCCCCTCTTTCATTATCAATTTTCAACATTTTCCAAAGAAAAAAGTCATTCTCACGGATTTATACAATATTCATCAAAGATGCAGAAATTTAATATTAGCCATCCTATGTTTTTGACAAAAAATAATACTAGATTAATTATTCAAAACATGTCACATTAAAAAAAAAAAACAAAGCTGGCGTGTTTACAGCACAACATTAGTTTTCCTTTTCTTTTTTGAAAAATAGCTCAACAATAGTTTATTAGAAAGTTGTGAAACACGACTGTACCTTTGAAGTCAAAATTCGGAAATAAACATACAAACTTATAGAGGGCCTGGCCTCTCTCATTAGAAGGAAAGAAACTTCTTCGTATGATAGTTTTCACAAGCCTAATAAAAAATTTAGGATCGCTTGTATCAAAACTTGGTGAGTGCATGCTTATCGCTATGAAGCAAGACGAGTAAATGCGAGTATATTAACAATATTTATGAACTATATGTCAATAATTTGCAGAAAAATAAATTTAGTGACGAAACAAAGGATCGATGTCTATTACCACTATGTAGAAATCTGTTCTTTTTTTGCATAATTGATTCCCACATTTAACGAATATCAAGATAATCATGCATTATACAAGGTTAGTTTCATTATACTAAATAAATTACTTACTTAAAAGGGGGTGATAACATGCATGCATCTATTTGAAATCATTGACAAGTATTATAAGAAATTGCCCAAATAAAAAAATTAAAATTTCAATATATGCTTATAAATTGTTTGATTTTCAATCAAACTATATAACTATTCTGCATTTAGTTTTTAGTGACTTTTTATCAGTAAATTATCAAGTTTTAAATTGACCAAAATATTTATATACTATACTAAAAGGGAGAACAAGTTTCAATTCATAAACTTTTTCCTTGCATATATTATTTTCAAGATAAATTTTAAAAAATTAAATAAGCATACACAAAAAAATGATAGTATGCTATAGTTTTCTACGGATATGATCGGAATGAGTATTTTTTTTCCCATGGATTTCTCGTGTTATTGAAATTCTCTGATCAGAATCAACGGATTTAATTTTATTTGATCAGAATTTTTATGTTATTAATTAGATCCAATAAAATCTTAA
This sequence comes from Rhynchospora tenuis, assembly GCA_027725995.1. Lineage (NCBI taxonomy): Eukaryota > Viridiplantae > Streptophyta > Magnoliopsida > Poales > Cyperaceae > Rhynchospora > Rhynchospora tenuis. The sequence goes on from CM050888.1 coordinate 28,511,463, forward strand.
GAAATAAATTCTAATCAAATGAAATGAATCAAATCTCACGTTTAGACCATTCCGATCAAAATCTAGATTTGAATTGGCAGTCGATTGCACAATTTAAAGCTAAATTGAACTATAGTTAAAGCTTATTCAATTTATATTTAAGTTCGGTTGCATAAATTGTTAGGTTTATAGGATCCATTACAGAGAGTAAGAATAGCCGGCCTACGGCTTCAATTTAATTAAATAAAAAGGTAAGAAATAGCCACGAATTGGAATGTCAACTCTCAAGAAGTATCAACTCACGTTGAATAGTAAATAACAATTTCGAGTCAAAGGTCATATCATATTTCATTTTGAAAATACACATGCTTGTATTATTGCTAGAAAAACAAAAGCACTTACCTGGCAGGCAGCAAGAAAAAAAAATATAGTTGTTCGTTGTATAACTCTATACTCCTCTGTTAGACTTCCTTTAAAAATTGGAGGTGTTTATATGTAAGTAGAAATGTACAAAGCCAGCCTAATACCGAATTAGCCTGGTCCCCTATCGACGGGCATTTACCAGCCTCATTTTGAAAGAATGTAATAATGTGCCTGTTTGTTACATTTCAACTGCTAGAAATTAAAAAAGAAGTGAATGATCATGAAAGCGACTGACTTGAGGTATTATGGGATGTGTTTATACCGAAGAATAGCCCAGGATCTTTTTTTAAATAGATGATATATTTGATTAATGGATATATCAGTTCATTTCATAAGACGAGAGCCCAAATTTTAAAAAATTCAGGTTTTTTTTTTGTTGCAATTTAGTTCAGTGGCTATGAATAAAGTGGGGATGGAGCTGTTTTAGTTCACATCTTTTTTGACCTGTTCAGTTTATGGTGGGACACTAGGATTTTAGTCTCTGAGTTATGGTTGGCGTTATCTAGTCACACTTATATTATTTTATTGCCCACGGGCTCATTACCAAAAAAAAAAAAAAAAAAAAAAAAAAAACACTTATATTATTTTTTAGTCCTGAGCCGGACCCTCAACAGAGCGAACTAATTATGGACTTGTTTATGGCTTGCTTAATCCCAATTCTACATCTTAATTATAGTTGTAAGGAACCAAAATCTGTCCATACTGAGATATGACAAGATAAAAACACCACGAAATAACCTTAAAACAAAATGGTTACAAGTTTGACATCATCGTGCGGACAACTTAATTTTCAAATTGCTCTGAAATTAAAGCACTTACATTGAATCTTATCAATTTAAATACATCTTATCTTGGTCATAAGACGATACACCTTTGTGTCAAAATAAAAAGATGATAAAACATATACATTTTTTTTTATTTGAACAATATGTCAAACAAAATGGATAGAATATTAATACGGATGTACCGAAAATTAATTTGAGGCTCTTTCTCTTATGCTGATCATGACAGAATTACAAGAAAGATGGGCTATAGATAGATTTTTTTTATTAGACTTTTCTATAAGTGTTGTATATTGATCTATTGCTAGACTTACTTGATACACTAAATCTAGCAATTTTACAATATCTAATGTAGCAATATTTTGAGTCTAGCCATTTATTATTGCTACATTAGATATTGCAAGATTCGAAAAACTCTATCAAAAAATGAATTGCTAGATTTTCAAGGACATACTAATGGAAAATTGAGTCTTGCTAAAAAAATTGTTAGATTGAGTGTATCAAGTAAGTCTAGCAATAAATCAATATACAACACTTATAGAAAAGTCTAGTAAAAAAAAATCTATCTATAGCTCATCTTTTTTGTAGTGTTAAACACATAATTTTCATTTGTCTTTGATCCCAATTGATGTCATTATTTAGATAAACAAATATTATGCTAATTAAAATTTTTGCTTTAAAATTTGAAAAAAAAAAAATGCATCTGGCTGCGTAAGATCAGAATTATTGGTGGGGTTTATCTTTTCTATTGCTCGTACTTTTTTTTCCCTACAAATTAAAACTCTATTTTTTTAACTTTTATCCATGTAATCTAGAATAAAGGGATTGAAGTCACAAATAAATATTTTTTCAACAAGATATTAGTGATTTGAGAACCAGTTTCTAATGTAATGACAAGAGTAAACACTACAAGAAAGATGAGCTATAGATAGATTTTTTTTACTAGACTTTTCTATAAGTGTTGTATCTTAATCTATTGCTTGACTTACTTGATATACTAAATCTAACAATTTTTTTAGCAAGACTTAATTTTCTATTAATATGTCCTTAAAAAATCTAGCAATTTATTTTTTGATAGACTTTTTCGAATCTTGCAATAAATAATGTAGCAATATTTTGAGTCTAGCAATTTATTATTGCTACATTAGATATTGCAAGATTCGAAAAAATCTATCAAAAAATGAATTGCTAGACTTTTAAGGACATATTAATAGAAAATTGAGTCTTGCTAAAAAAATTACTAGATTTAGTATATCAAGTAAGTCTAGCAATAGATTAAGATACAACACTTATAGAAAAGTCTAGTAAATAAAATCTATCTATAGCTCATCTTTCTTGCAGTGAAAATGTCTTGAGTGGAGGTTACATGTTTGAAATATTTTGAATAAATTAAAAAAGGTAGAGGCTTGATCCATATTTTTTATTTAGATATAAAAAATAGTAGTGTGGATCCATATTCTTTTATTTAAAAAAAAAAAGTAGTAGTGATGTGGATCTAATTTAAGGATTTAAGTTGTTAAGGTAGGAGAATCCTGTTTCGAAATTCAAGGCTTGCTAACAAGACCTCCCAATGAGTTCTTTCTTGCTCAAAAACAGACACTGTCCTGATTTTTAGACAGTTAATTAGTTATTTTTTTATTATTATTTTTATTATTATTTTGTTTTATTTGTGGGCCATAGGCTTATCATTTATTAGTATTTAGTAATGTAGAGTCACATTACAATCTTGTCATACGATGGTTACCGTATTCGTATATATATTATGGCGTGAAAAGTGTGCTGGAATTTTTTAGGGGAGCACCAAATATATGGCGATTAATTAGATGCATTATCATAATTCTTCTTTCATATTTCCTTCTGGTTTTATTTCTTTTATTACTTTCATTCAAAGCACTTGACTGCTTGTCCTATATATCTCGAACTTGTCCAATTAATGTAATCTTTTGATTTTTAATACAATAGGGCCCAGACCCAGACCCTAAACTATTTAAACTGAAATTTAATTTTCATTAAATGAAAAATATTTGGCAGCACAGCAAATGTTGACCCATGTTGGGTAAAGCGTGGTTCACGAGGTAGGACACACTTTGCATTTAGGCAGTGCCTGAGGAGGAGTGGCAACTGGCAACTGTGGGAACTCCAAGCGGTTCAAACTGCGTTTCCTGTAGTTTTCAGATCTTTTAACCAAATATCTTTCCACGTGAAACAGCTTAGATGTGAGGTAAAATTCGCATTGCTGGTGTGCAAAATTATACACCTCCTGTTTCGTTACATGCTACAAGGGAAATGTTCTCAGCCATAGAAAGTCACAATCGTTAACTATCAAGGTGTATGTGATGGGTGGTTATCCATTAATGATAAATGATGGATTAATGTTATATTTTTTAAATAACAGATCAAAATGATTTAGTTTTGAAATTCGATATCATAATAATTTTAAACACGTTACACAAATTAAAATAATAGAATTTACTGTAAATTTTACTATTTTTCAATTGTCATGAAAAATTTTAACAAAGCTATATGCGAAAACTTTTGATGGAACATCAAATAATTATTTTTTTGAAACAACATATCAAATAATTTACAAATTGCATAAAATAAAACTGCCAGCATGCCTTAATTTTTCAATTTTTTTAACCTAATTAAAAATGTATTGTCAGTGAATTATGTGTCCTATATTTATGGGTTAGGCCGTTAGGGTATTAATTTGCGGTAGTTGAAGTATCAATCCACATTTAGGGTTAAAAAAAAAAGTACCAATCCTCATCAAACAGCAGTTCGCGTGTTAATTACACTTACAACTTACAACAGAAGCATGTTGTGGGTAGTGGCCGACTCGCCGTCCGCCTCTGTTGTGTTGAAATAGTATCTTGCACCAAACGTTAAATATAGATTGGGCTCCTTTATTTACATCGAAATTCGTACAAGCATGTCTGTAATACTCTTTCATATAAATAAATGAAGCGGGTAGATCCGCGCTATTTCCTTAATGATTGATGTGAAGAATTCGCTGTCGTTGCACATGGTATGGGATGTGAAATCGGAGGAATAGAATTTTGACCAGAAAGATAAGTGCAAAATATGATGAAGTCAAGTGTTAAAATGAGAACCACCTCTTCTCAAACTCTAGAGCCGGACCAAAACTGGGGTCGTTTTGTAGAGCTATCTAAATGATATTTCCCTTTTTGTCTTTTTAACTGAAGAATCACTTGGTTTGGCACCATTCCAACGAACCCTCCAGATGTCTCTTGGGTGTGATTTACGGATACTTGTCTTTTGAAACTACACCAGGAAATAACCATAGTCTAGATTCTCTCTTGACAGTCGCTGTCAAAGTCTATCTAAAAAACTAACCATGTCTAGATTCATTAGGCGGCGAGGTGAAATAGTTTAATTCCGTCAATTTGTTTCAAGATTTGTTTTCGCATATACTTTTGTAAGAACTATAAATAAACATGATCAAGTATAGGCTGAATCTGCGCATAAAAAATTACCGTGGCTGTAATACTCTAGTTAAATGAGGATCATTTCGTGAGATCTATTGTGCCAAGACTTGTATAAATAAACATGATCAAGTACCAATAACAGTTCTGTGAATGGAATCAAGTATTTTTAAAAGAATATTGAACAATAAAGGTCGATCGATGTATCTTTACGGATGTCAAACATAAATTTTCCTAAGCGAATAAAATAATAAAAAAATCGACTATGTTATTCATTTTTTTTTTTTTTTTGTTATGCTTGGTAGACTATCTATATATACATTTATCGTGCTAATATATTTCATAAGCATGTCAACCGGGATACTTACAGTTTTCCTTAATATTACAGAGGTTATTTAATTTTCTTAATAATACCAATGTCAAAATATCGTAGAAACCAGTTTTATAATTTGTTGATTAAAAAATTTTATTTTTCAAAAATGATTCTAAAATTGTAATTAGATAAAATAATAAAATACTTTATATAAAAATATCTTTATACATTTCTGAAATCATAAAAAAAATTATTGAAGAAGCAAGTGATAATTTAATGCAATGTCAAAAATGTAAATTTGACAAAAAAAACAATTGAAGGTTTTAATAGATCGTGTACATATCGATTGTTGACTTAGTACACAATTGTGCTTATTATTTAGACTAAATATATGTTGATATCAATTTATCACCAATTTCTGACTAACTGGAAACATGTGAAATGGCAACGTGGGTTATACTTTTATATGACCACTTGACCAGGAATATAATTAAGTTGTATTTAAAGTATTTCTCTCGTGTGATTATAGAAGATGATCTTTTTGGTCACATAAACAACTTAAATAATTATCATCAAATCATATCAATTTTTTTATCGATATTATTTATTCTCATTTATACATTGTGAGCTTCATTTAATATATTTATTTTTTACATTCTTGTAAAAATTAATTGTAAATACTGAGTCGCAATTTCAGAATTATTATTAAATTAACTTATTCTATGTATCCCTGCAAGTTATGTTGCAATTTACAACGCGAACTCTTGTTTTGCAATTGCAACCTTTAATATAAACACTAAACACGGTCATGATCATTAATTGGAATAAATATTTCGTGGCCAAGTGATAATTATAATAATTTTCATCTTTTAAAATGGACTTGGACCAAGAAACGCTAAACTATCGGACTTTGAACCGATAATTCTGCTGCTAATTTGGCAAGACAACCAGACAAATGTGTTGTGATTTTGGAAGCATATGACTCACGTCTGTTTAAAAGTACATTTGTGTGACTCACGAGGCTTGACCTTCGGTTGGAACAATTTGATTTTTTTTCTTTCTATTATGCTCTTGAATACAAAAAAAAAAGGTTTATGTTTAAAACAAACTATAAATATACAAATGATCCTTAAAGTATTATTATTTATCATTTTGTTTTTAAGTTTGAAAATTATCAACACAATCGTTAGAGTTTTAATTTGTAATTAATTAGTCCTACCAAAACCGATAAAAAAAAAATAGATGATAATCTGCTAAGCACTTATGTCATAACGTTTGATCGAATCCACTAAGCACTTATGTTTGAAAATAATATTCGGGTATCAAATTTCACACTACCGATCCAAACTATTAGATTGAATCTTTATATTGAGAATTTATATGAAACCAAATTTTATATTTTTTTTCAATTTTTTTACTTTTTATTTTGTATTTTTTAAAAACCGTTGTTATTGGACGTTTCATATAAGTTCTAGTAGTTTTTTTTTAATACAAAATAAATAGTAAAATAATTTGAAAAAAAATATGAATTTTTGTTTCGTAGAAGTTGTCAATACAAAGATTCAATCTAATAGTTTGGATTGGTTGTTTGAAATTTAATTGGCGAATACGATCATGATAGACGGACCACATCCGTCATATATGCTGAACTTTAGCATTTCTCTTGTAAATATTACTTTAAATTAATTTACGATGACAATAATATCAATGTTAGTTTTAAATTCCCTGCAAAACTGTATTAGCATCACATGTATTATTTGTATGACTACAACGGTGCGAGTTTCATTTGCTGAATACGTAGGTGAAGAATGCAGGAAAATTTGGAACAAATTAAAATTTTTAAGAACAACTAGTACTTTTGAAATAAAAAAAAAAATAAATCAAAATGACAAATGGGTTCGTGGCCACTAGATTAAATTTTGAACTCTTATAAATTATCAAACTATAATTGAACTATTTTTATTATAAGTTCGTGGCCACTACATTAATTTTTTTTTGTCTTATCTTTACTATATTTCAACTATTTTATTATAACTTGAACTCTTGAAGTCGAATATTCCAGCAGGGAATATACTTCCTACATTAGTGTAACATCCCTGAATTTTAGGACCTGTTTGCAATACTTCAAATTCTAAGGTCCTATTTGAAAAAAATATTTATTTTATCCACTTGATCTTATCCATTTGAAAATATCTATTTGATCTTATCCATTTGATATTATATAATATTCATTTGATCTTATCCATTTGATTTCTTAACTGTTAAGTAATCCATATTTTCATAAATAGTAATCTATATTTTCAGAAACAGTAGCTAAGTAATTGGTATTTGCTTACTTAGCCATTAAGTAACTTAATATATTTACTTTCTTAGCCACTAAGAAACCTCCACTATAAATAGAACCTAACCTTATTCCATTTCGGATTTCTCTCTCCCACTATTTCTCTCTCCACTTAATTTTGAATACCGTCTTGACCTTGGATAGTCGGCCGTTTGGAATTCAAGTGCTACGTCGCAATCCTGTTGGATAGTCCGTTCCGATTTGTTTGTGCTTGTGGATCGCTCATACAGGTAACCGGACTTCTCTATATCTAGTTTCGTATTGCTTGATTTGATTATCGCTTGGCTTTGCTTGCTTGTATATGATCATTTGTGGTATGTTTTGCGGGATATCGGGTTTAAAAACTGGATTACTGAATTTGTTTGTGCATGTGAAATTGAGCCCTGATCCCCGAGACAGGGGAGGGGAAATTGGTTCTGATCCCCGAGATAGGGGAGGAACTTTATGCTTGACTGATATGACTGATCTAGACCCGTTTATTTTCGTAAAATATACTATTTGTTATGTGGATTAATCCAATCTTGATTGATTTTGCTATATCAACTAGTATAGAGAAGCTGCGTCGTTAAATAACCGGTTACTGAGCTTTGTAGCTGACATCCGTTTGTTTCCTTGTGCTTGCGACGTAGGTTGACGGGCCGACGGATGGATGCAGATGATATCGCTCCACCCTCACGTGCCCGCGACCCGTCGGTGCGGGGTGTGACAATTAGCCTTAGATCGAGAAGCATACCAAACTTATAACAAAATCTAATGATATGTGTTACAAAGTCTTTGATAAAACGCATTTATTCAAACTGACAAAAATGCCCTCATGTGTTTACAAATAAAGAATAAAATAATTTTAGACAATATAGATATGTAACTCAATCTATCAACGGTAGGTAAATATATTTCTTAATTTATTTTTTTTATTGACAAAAAATCAAAATATATTTTTACTTCGTCTAGCGATTCATATCTAACCACATGTCAAATCAATTAAATGACACAAATAGATGTTACACTAGCGTGTAACCACTCTTGGATCTGTGCTTCTTCTTATGAAGTAGAGATAAAAATATAAGATTTTAACGAAGACAGAAAAATTAATCTTACATTTAAAGATATAGTTTCTATCGAATATTTAAACCCGACTTCAATTTTACTTCTTTGAAAACAAATCTATGTTTACCATTTAACCTGTGCATTTTAGGAGGCGAAAATTTGTTGCCAGATATTAGCTCAACCACATGGCATCTCTTAATTGGATGGTAATCTTCTCCACCAATCGGTGGCAAATAGTTTTATTTTAAATCGGGTTTTCAAGCTTTAAGGACAAGCTCTTACACTACGTGTAAAACTTTTGTTTCCGAACTACTACATAAAAAGCTGGACTGTGTACGGTATTATACACTGTGAGATGAATCAAATAAACACAAACAAATAAAAAAAATCAGAAATTTGTGGTGCCTGGTTTATCTTCAAATAAATAAATAAACACAAACAAATAAGAAAATTTGTTATCTTGAACTCATTCTAAGGGAGAAAAAGTAAAAAATATGTATCAATTAATAAGAGATTGTGATGGACTCGAATTATCTACTGGGCTCGGGTACAATCTAGATATCGATCCATGAGGGAAAAAAAAAAAAAGTTTTAATCCATTGCACGTCTGCACGACTGCACGCAATATCCTTCGCTGCAAAATGTTCTCCTCGCCCTATATATGATTCTATCCACTACCCTCCACCTTATTGGAAAATACATACAAGGCCCAAAATTAGCTTATCAAAGCCCAAGTTGCCAATGCCTGCCAGGCTGCCAATGGTACAAGACCATGCTTCCGTATTATTATTATTATTTTTTTTCGCAAATGCAAATTCATGCTTATAGAAAGACAAGAAGAGAGAGAAAATATATTCACATCATCGCATTACCTCATAATTTACAATAAACTCACGGGACAACATGAAAATTATAAGGTCCCGCATTTTGTATAAACAATAAAAATCAAAATCCAATCATCTAGTCCTACTTTTTTTTTTCGTATTCATTTATACACAAAAATAGATGCAGCCCATTGTTATCTATCGGTACTCAGCAAACCAGGGAGAGTGATCTTGCCCGTATGGTTGATATCGAGCTTTTCAAATTGATTGACTATTAGCAGGATATCTTTCTCCCCAATCTTCCCCATCTCCTTTAACTTGTAGATAACAAACTCAGATTTACTGTAAAAATTAGAAGAAGAATCCACATCAGGGGAAATAATAGATAAAACAAAGGTTTGACAGTACAAAACATAGGATTTTGCAAACTGATATTATTCAGTTTAGGGAGGTCCTTACTATCTTCATTGTACCATGAACGTGTGAAGCACTCATTCAAGGCTAATGATTAGATAAAAGATACATAAACTTGAGTGATTTAATGATCCTATATCATATTTTCTTCTGTAATAAATAACTCATCATTAGGATAATGGCCTGCAATCAACTTCATGATTTCTTTGATCTCCGTTACTTATTACTCGAATGCTCACATATCTTCATTAATTACACCTTTTCTTTGTAGTCTTCCTATTGTAACTTATTTGAATTGCATGTGAAAGATTGATTTTCCCGGGGGCCTCAGCACATTTCTAAAACTAAACCTCAATAGTTACTCCAAAGTAATGGCCTTATTTCCATTTTTGCATGCATCAGAGATTGAGGTATGCCAAAAACAACACCATGGATGGAGCAAATAAAGATCTATTTGCATAATGGCTATATTTCCACAGTGCATAAGAAATTGCTTTTTATCAACTTTTTAACCAAAATGACACCGTGGACGGATAAAATAAAGAAGATCTATTTGCTCTGAACAAAGTTGCCCGAGCAAAATAAACCCCCATTAAAACCTCAGTTGTGCAGTCTTCAGACTTGACATAATCAACCATCGAGTAATAAAGATCATTTAAGTTTTAGCCATCCTCAATACCTGATGAAGCCACTACGGTTAATGTCAGCAGCCAACAAATCCTCAACAGTCAAATCACGGTTTAGGATCCACTTGGCTATGCGCCTGTGCCGCCGGTCAATTCTCGCCTCTGCCAAGAAAAGGAACGCCCTGGCCACTGCTAGCGTTGACACCAGCAGCCACACTGATGCAAATGCCCGCCCGGCCAGTGTCTTAAATGCCCTGTCACCATAGCCTACTGTTGTCACTGACATCACCGACAGGTACAGGGAATCCATCCAGTTAAGGTCCTCAATACAGATCATTGCAATCGTGCCAACACCAATGCAGAGGATGACTACTAAGACAGCTAGTGCAACCTGCATCCATATGTTTAGTCATGTTAGAGTCTAACAGTTAGACAACACTTTCATGCAAAAGGTGTGATCTAAGGATATAAATTTCGTACTGCAAGTTCCTAACCAAATTTTCAAGATAAAATTCCAAAGTACATTATCACAACGGGACCTCTGAATAATGGTTAGGTTTCTTAATTACGTCCTATATCTTCTGTCTATTCTAGCATGTCCTTGCACTCTCTAGAAGGACAAAACAAAAGAAATATATGACTTGGACCAGTACAGTGTTGGTCCTGCAGAATTTTCACAGGTACCTATGCTGGAGTGGCCCGTACCATAGTCGACTGTCACAGTTGACAATCAAAAAGGTACACCAAGTCCATCCAACCAAGGCTATATCCACTGCAGTACAATATTCAATGATAGAGCAACCTACATATTTGTTGAACTGGAGCTTCAGAATCAATCAATTTTAGCAGGCCATGGCAAACAGTAATTCCACTGGTGTTGACGTGGAAAACCAGAAATAATTACAGACCAGCTTAGTAAGTACCGATTACTGCAATAACAAGGCCTAAATATAGAGGAGCTCTGAGATGAGCAATTTTACTTTGTATACACAATTAAGCCATCTTTCTTTAGAAAATGCAATTAACAGTTTAACATAAGTGACAACTACAAAAAGATGGGTAATTTTGGTAATCACCGAACAATGATTGTTATAGTAAACATAATATCCAGCAACCATTTGGGAGTCTAGTTGCGTTGCATTTTTGTCGTATACTGACAAAGGTATTTCCCTATATTAAATGACCGATACCATCCCTCTTAAAATTTAAAAAAGAGCAGTTGAGGGTATTATCGTGAAAATAATTAATTTCAGGGGGAAATGCGGAAAAAAGACTATGTGGCTTTCACGAAAAGAACACCGAACGCTCAATCAGAAGAAACTCCAAGAATAATGCGGTTATACCAAATAATAGTTCCTAGTAGAAGTATTAAAAAACAAAACAAAATGCTTGAAACTTTGAAAGTGCTAAGAATAAAATAAAGTGGTCACCATGCCTTCATTCGGATCCGCATCCGACCCTTCTCAGCATCCACTAACACTCCGCCTCGCGCCCCGGCCAGAATCGCCGCCTCTTGCGCGTCCAGCATGTACGAAACGGCGCCCGATAAGAGAACATCAATCAACCCGAACCCAACAAGCACGAACAGACAAGAGAAGGCCTTGGTAAGCGCAGTAGCGGGCGCAATATCCCCGTACCCAATAGTACACAGAGTCACGATGCAAAAATAAACGGCGTCAATAACGACGTTAGTCTGGTTGCCAATGAAACCAGTGGGGCCCGCGAGACAGAAGACAGTGACGCCGACGGAGAGGTAGGCGAGGAGGAAGAGGAAAGCGTGGCGCAGGATGGAACTGGAGAGGAGCGGTGATCGGGTGGAATTGGGAGAGGAGAGAGAGGAGGGAAGGACGGAGATGGCGGGAGCGGTGTTGGCGCGGTGGAGATTGGATTTGGAGCGCTTGGGATGGGGCGAGGAGGTGGAGGAGGTGGAAGGGAGAGAGAGTTGGGTGTGGAGAAGGAGATGTTGGGTGAGTGGAGAAGTGTTGTTTGGTTTTGGTTCTGGTGCTGGTTCCATTCACTAATGAAAAATGTTGGAATGGAATGATTGGGAGAGAGAAAGGAAGGAAGAGACGGGTTGGGTTGAGTCGAGGAGATCTGCCCGATTGGGGGGAAAGATTTGATGGTTTATAGATTGTTGGGTGGACTTGGCCTCCTATTAGCTGTTTAGACCAGGCAGAGTCAAGTGATTGAAAATGGAGAAAATAATAGGCAAAATAATATAGATGGAGGAAATTCAGAATTTAGTTTTGAAAATTTATCAGTGCAAAATTGGTTTAAAAGTTTTTTCATTAGAAGTTAAGTTGGTTTTTAGATGCATCAAATATAATCTTTAACTTTTGGAAAAGAAAATAAGTTGATCCATTTACTTCTTTAAGTTATAAAATTAATCCTTCTAATAATTTATTTTTTGAAATATCATTGTATTAAGGGAAAAATAATGTAAATAGAAGTTTAAGGATCAAGCATATCATTTTATTTAGTTGAAAGAAGAAATTAAGTTTATTTCGAGGGTAATTTTTTTTTTTAATTCCTATAAAAGTTTAAGAACTGATCGATTTTTCTAGAAAGTTTAGGGACCAAATCTGATCTTTAAATTAATAATATAACGCTTGGTTTCACGCCGCTCGACGATAGCTAGAGATTTATTATAATTATGGAAAAGACAATAGGGCAGATTTATTTTTCTAATTACAATATACCCTATTAAAAATTTTAAAGACAATAATAATACCTAGCTTTATTATTATTATTTTTTTCTAACGGGCTGTTGATTTGGTCTAAGTGCTCCACTTATCAAACGATAAAGAGCTTATGATTTTTTTTTTCTCCCTCCGAAACCAAGAGCTTGAGATTGTTAATACTATGGCATTTCGAATTCAATTTGACGAGATTAAATAATTTCACAAACATTTATTAAAAAAAAAATTGTCCATATTAGTGTACCTTATTAAGTTTTTTTATGCTTAACGATATTGAGTCGAATTGTCATAAAAGTTTATAAGAGCATAGAATATAATGTTAATCAAATCTAATAATTTCATTTTATTATTGAGTGCAAATTTCGAGTTAACAAGTTATAAAAAAAAAAGCAGAGTCACGAGAAACAGAGATATTTGAACCCCTTTTTTTTTTTTTCCATGTCTCAATGGGGACCCTAATCTGGTGTTGCGCTACACGCCGTGTAGCGCACCCACGAGCCGTTCGATTTTGATCGGGCGGTTCATTTTTTTCGGGCCTAGGAATCTGGTTACTTTCACGGGGCTCCCTTATCCATCAGATCAAAATCGGACGGCCCGTGTGTGCGCTACACCGTGTGTAGCGCAACACAAGATTTGAATTCGTCTCAATGGTGGATCGAAATTGTCTAATTCATTTTAATGAGAAATGATAGTTGTCATCTGTCTTCAGTTTTTAGAGGTGATGATTAAGAGAGTGGTGTAATAAACTGTTATTTCCGTTTTAATGAAAAGAGTGATGAGCAGTATAAGCTCACTTGTTTCAAAAAAAATAATTACATAAAATAGACAATGTGAACTTATAGATGATCAAAGTGCACATATACAAACAAATAACTTTTGTCATTCCTTGTTCAGATTTGTATATGCATATTCAACTAATTTTTATTGAACTTATTTGTTCGTATGTATTCACTTTGATCATTTATATATTCACATTGTTTATTTTATGTGTTCAATTTGTTTAAGCGATGACAAAATTGTAAATTACACTAATCAATTTGTTTTTGGAAATGCTAGTAAGTGTTTTTACTTTGAAGATCGTTTTTTAAAAGCTGACAAAAAATATCTAAATAGGTACAAATAGTAAAGTTTGGAGAGTTCGGTTTTGCAAAAAATTTTGGTATGAGAACTATATTGGGCAACTTAGATCAATTGTTTAAACATGAGAGATCATAGAGAACCATTAATATTTAGTTGAAAATGCTAACTTGCAGAAAACTATATGTGTGTGTGAACATATTAATTTTTTATTTCTTACATTTTTGTGATAGTATTAATTAATGCTAAAATAATTAACTTTATTACAAAACTGTGCTGTGATACATTACAGGCTCATTTAAGGACCGTACATCTTTTAATGAATTAATATAATCAAATGAGATCGAAAATTAATTTTTTACACCGTTGATAATCGATCTCTTTTGTAATTCTATTTGTCAAAATCAGTTAGTAATTAGACCGTTTCCTTTAAACAACTGTTGCATTATTTTTGCAACGGAACATTTACGATGTCATTTATGTAATTTTTTATTTCATTTATATTAATTTCTCTCTTAAGAGTGATTCTGAAATCTGAACTAAAAGAAAGACAGAGAACGATGAAACGTAGAGAGTAAAATAAATTTTTTCGACGTTTGTTTTCTTTTACAAAAGTAGATGGGTTAAAATACTATATTTTAAGAAATTGATATCCACAAAAGAATTTACTACTCGATTTTGAACCCACGACATGCACTCAAATTGCGTTGTCTTTTAGCACTAAACCAAAACCTGGTTCCTACTTTTTTTTTAAAAAAAAAAATTGAAATTACAAATACAATTATATATGTTGAAAAGAAAGATAATATCGACTGAATATGACGTACGAAAGCGTTGTCAAGACCATGCATGACCTGATTTGGATATTTATCTCAAGATAACATTGGGGCTTGAACCATAGCGAACTTAATGTTGATATCTTTTCAACAAAAAAAATGCTGTGAAATTTGTTGTTGTATTTATTTCGTTATTTTCATTATCACCACTCCTGGTTTTGGGTTGGTGGGGTGGGGGGGGGGGGGGTGGGGAGGGGGGGATTGACGAAATTCAAGTTCTTTTTTTTTTTTTTTTTTTTTTTTTTTTTGAAAGTAAACCCGTAGGTTTGAAGAAATTCAAGATGGAGACGTTCTTTAATGTATGAAATGAGATGTTTATGTATTAAAAGACTAAATTTATTATTTGACAGACATTCTTCGTACAATAAGATTGAAATAATTTGTACGTAATAATTTCCAATTTGCTGTCAACTGCTCAGTACGAATGCTAAATCGCAATTGGTAGGTCATAGCGAGTTAAGAATATAAATATGATAATAAGACAATTCCTCCTAATGATTTATCCAAACAAGTCTAAGTAATGTGAAACACTACGGAAAATTTTGTATTGATCCCGAATGGACGGTTCGTTGTGAACTTTTTGATAAAAAAACACATCATATTTAATCATATATAAAAATGTTTTATACATAGTTCGCACTTATCAGAAACCATTTTGATACTTGTACCATTCAATGGATGTTTTGTGTTTGTACAAACAAGCAAGTTTGAGAGAAGTCCTGCACATTATGGAAGATATATTATTAATGCACATCAAAAGAATTATAGTTAAAAAAATTAATCTATGACCCAAACAAGCAAGAATATTCTTCTTTTTTCCTATAAAGTTCATTTTTCTCTCGAAAAAGATGGACGTGATGGAAAGAAATACAAAAGGAAAGAGCATTGATTGAAATACATTATATGGACGGAATTGATTTTTATGGAAGTGTATAATCAAATTTACACTTTTCCTGCATATTATTTAACAGAGATATTTTATGATAAATTAAATGTAAATGCTACCAGCTTTCTTCATTGACAAAAATCCAACTAAAAAAGTTATTCAAAACCAACTACAAAAATCCACAAGCTGCCAGTTATGCTCCCTGTTTCAGCAGGGGATAAGAAAAAAAAAATGGATAAATTAAAGATAATATTTCAAATCCTATAAAAAATGTTTTGCTATAGTACATTATCTGGAAAATAATTGTCTTTTTTTTAAAGAGTAATAATGCACTATTAAATTTGGAACTATCTCTATTTTCTTTTGTTTTCAGATATATCTTGAATAATAGCCCTTTTTTCAACTTTTTGACATATCATGTTAGATGTAGAGACCGAGTGCAGTTGACAAAATACTAATACTAATTGCTTTCTTATTATATATTATTTTTGTAATGACATTGCTTTCATTCATGTTGATCTCCAATATCTTTCGGATAGGAATGATATCGATCCCCTGTTCGTTACCCCGCAGCTTCTTGGAACTACCGTATACAAAATTATATGAAAAGAAAGCTTTCTCGAAGATTGTTCATTGAATTTGAGTTTCATAATTATGAAAACTACCGTATACAAAATTATTTGAAAGTCCTATTTGAGCGGTTGAATACTAGTTGAGAGTTCTTAAATAATATTAGCTTATTTTCATTCTCAATGATGCATTTCATTCGATTTATAAAGGAAGCACACTAAGAGATTGATGGTTTAGTTACGAGATCAAATTACTTTAAACCTCAAGAGAATGAAAAATAAATGAAAGACGTATGACCATTCTTTAAATTTGTTTTATCAGAATATTCTGTTTTAAATAAAGTAATAACCACTTGGAACAAATTAAATTAATGTTCTTTCCGTTGGCTTGTTGAATCTGAGTACTTTCTTTCTTTGTGGTTACATGAAAGGTAGTCTTTAAGATTTATTGTGTATCAAATTTCATACATTGAGTGCCATTTTATAGTTTATTAAATCTATAATAATTGGACCGTTTTAATGTTCAAATCAATTGTCTAATTTAAAATATAAATTATCCATATTACTTATAAAAGCACCAATCCAAGGATGTAAAATTGAAGGGTGTATCCAACATCTTATATACAATCTGCATGACTGCATCATTGATTTTTGTACTTTAGTTTCAAATAATGGTAAATTTTAAATGTGCATCCATGTTTTAAAAATAAGGAAAGAAATTATAGATAATATTTATCAAATGAGAAAAAAAAAATTCATTACAATTTGCATCATATCCAAATATAAATAATATCATTTGATATTCGACATTAAGCAAAATTAATCAACAAATTAAATTAAAATGTATCTATTATGATGCCACACATTGGGTGGACGTGATATCTAGTTTTTAGTAATTACCAAGTTGTCAAAACTATTTCGTTCGATTGATCCCCTGGTATATACAAAAACCTTGAAAATTGTAGTTTAATAAGCAATCAAAATAGACAAGGCATTGCACAATCACAAACAGCACACAAATATAGTTATATTCCCTCAGCATTTGACATGATAATTAGTTTCACCTGAATATACTTGTTGTCATGATTCCATTTAAAAGTCGAAGTGAAAAGGATTTCGTTGAAACCCCTGAAGACCTTTTTCATTGTTTACTATAAAATTTGTATTCTTTTAGAAGAGTCACGGAGATTGAATGAGCTCCTTTGTTCTCCAGCTTTTCTACATTAAGTGTTAATAATAATTTAAATCTATAACTCATTTAAATAAGAATATAAGATATATAATGCCATTAAAATATAGGTTCGAAATCAACTAAAATTATTTTGATCTGATATTAATAATCTGGGGGCTTCTGTCCTCATACTTAATACAAAGAAGTTTTAACAATGCTTATATTATCTTTTATTAATATATATACTTAAGTTATTAAAGATAAGTTTATTGTGTTATGGACTGCATGGTAAAGTCTGCACCTTAACCTCAATAGAAACAAACTCTGTCGCTGTCAATTGTGAAAGAAAATCCGCAGTCGGATGAATCTGCTAATTCAAGTATCCAAGTGGGATTAATAATTTTACAAGAGAAAATTGACCCGGTAATTATTTATTGAGAATTGTAGAAGTTTGTGAAGAATCAAATTTGGCGAGATAAAATGACAATGACGTCCCATTGTTTTCATCTTGTGGGTAAATGATGATGATGTCGTGTTGGTATAATCTACCTGCATCAAAAAGCTTCTATCTATTATGCCTTTTTAACTTTTTTTTTGAAATAAGTGGCAATTGCCATCCACTTTTTATTGCTAATAGTAAAAAGTTCTGCAATCATGATGCGTTCAATCTGCTATCACATCCTCTTTCGGATGATTTTTTTTTTTTTTTTTTTGAAATTTCTCTTTCGGATGATTTTGAAAGAACACGGCAACGTTATATATTGAGCCCTCCGTTTATTGTCTAGCAACGCGTACGAATATAACATGGCATAGTTCGAATTCACATGCAAGATAACCCAAATAATTTATTTTTTTTTTTTCAGATAACAAGCTTTATAATTCTCAATGTTATTTAATTTATTTTTTTCCCCTTTAGATGTGCCTAGTCTGTCAATTTTATTTCTGGGTTTCCATCCAATTGGTATAAATCATTCTCATCTCTGAGAATGCGTACACTTCGTTGTTGTAATGAGATCATCAAATTTATTTATTTCTATTTTGTAATACATGTGTATCACATATTCTTTCAAAAGCCAATCACACAACAAGTCCCCATCAACGCCTCTCCTTCAATGCCTCATTTATTCGGTCAGTCGTCTGGCGTATAGCGGACCGCAAAAGACACTACCTGAGACTTTCTAAATTACCGTAATCATCAAACAATACTACAATGTTGGATACATTATCTACAGTAACTTTGGATGAAGTCATATCTCCATTTTGAAAAAACAATGGACACCTCCATTTCAGAAATTTCAGATTAAATATAGTTTAGTATTTAAATTGTTTAGCTACATTTAAAAATTCATTTGACTATGAAAAATTATGTGTGTGCTCATAAAAATGTAAAGGATTTAAAGATGTAAATTTTTTTAATTATAGACTTAGAAAATATTTTAAATAATTTTATGAATCTCATAAAATTTAATATGCATAAAAGTTTCTAAAATTGTTTGGAGGCCTTGAATAAATCATTTGGCTATGAAAATTTATGTACTTGCTCAAAATATATGAACAATTAATTGACGTAAAATTTTAAAGTTACAAACCTATAAATATTTTAAATAATTTTTTGAATCTCACAAAAATTGAATTTCTGTAATTTCATAAATGTCATTAGGTTTTTAATTATTCTAAGATATTTACAACTTTATTAGTGTATGAAATTTTATATAAATGATGTGAAGATTATAACAAATTCAATCGTGCCATTGAGCTATTTTTAATTTAATCATATAATTATATGAAATATGGAATATAGTTGGTGCTTTTAAAATTATTTGAGGACATTTATTAATTCAATTGACCATAAAATTTTATATCCTTCATAAAAAAAAAAATGAAATACCCTGCAATATAAAATTTCATAGTTAAAGAGTTCTAACATATTTTTGTCAAATTTCTAAATCTGATTACTCAATTCTATTGTTTCATAAATATAATTTTGTTTTTTATTGTTTTTAAACCTTACCAAAATTTGTTGATTTATAAAATTTTATATACGTAAGAAAACCAATCTAATTTTTTTACTCCTCCTTAATTAACATAACAAAACATCACGCGCGAAGCGCGTAACAAAGTGCTAATTTTTTTCATCTAAATTGTAAATATTCTATTTTTTTTCTATTTCGAGGCACAAATTATTTTTAACACAATATTTTTCCTGAAATATTTAAATATGACTATTACTAATTATAATTATCTTATAATAATATATTCTTATGATATTATATGAATCAACAAAAATTATATGAAATCAAAGTGACATAGGTTTTTCTTTTATACATTTATTTCCACTTTTGTTTAGTTGTTTATAAGATTTTTCTAGATTTGTTTGTATTAAATTTTGTGGATTGTCTTCAAAAATTACGTAAATAAATTAATGTTTTTTAGAGTTTTAATATATTAATTTATCTATCAATATTTACATAATTTAAATGATATTCATTGATAGATGTATCATGTTAATCAAGTTCATCCTTCGTGTATTATTTTTCACTTTCCCACCTCCAAACTTAACTGGCCAGACATCAATAACACCTCACGAGCGAAGCGCGTATACAACGCTAGTAAACTTCAATTCTCGAAGACTCGAACATATAAATCACACAATAAAAAAATGATACATATTATATTTAGTAATAACTAATAAGAAATAATTTAAGGGTAAGGTATACTTAAACTACAAAAATTATGACTGTTTGAAAATCAATCCCAGCACCTCATCACAGGAATTAGCACAGCAATAACAGCAAAGGCACTAATGGACGGAAAGATTTATTTCACGTTATCTTTAAAAATAGAAAGTTTATTTCACGTTATCTACTTTATCTTTAATAGTCCAAAAACAAAGAAAGGAGTGCCACAGACCACAGGTCATTGAAAAAAACACCTGCAGATTTGGTGGATCCCAAGTAAATCAAGCACTAATAGTTGACGTACATTCTAAAAAGTAAAAAGGAAAAAATAAAAAATAAAAAATCGCCGTTGCCGGGGATCGAACCCGGTCGTCCGCGTGACAGGCGGAAATACTCACCACTATACTACAACGACTTTGTTACAGAGCTTATCTTTATTTTTAATTAATACATTTCATTTCTTATCGTCAGGGAGCACATATGTATTAACTATTAATTATATTATATACAAATACATTTGGGCCAGGGTGAGCTCCGCATGGAGCACTGTGGTAAGCACAGTGCTTCAGATTTTCTGTGACGCGTGATCTTTTGTGACAAAAATAGTATTTAGGATTTTCTGTGACAGTTTTATATAATATTTGAATAGTATTCTCAATTTTTTATGACATTTTTTTTATATTGCGTAAAATAAATTGTGAAACCATCTAATAACATATTTGTATAGGAATGAATCGCGCAACGTGCGAGATTAGCACTAGTTAAGTATTATTTTGTGGTTCTCGCTTCTCGTCATTAGTTGGGGCCAACTTTTTTTTATTTAGTGGGGACTCTGTTGTTTTGTCGAAAATGGAAAAAACAAATCGATCGTGACCGGAGAGCCGTCTTTATTAATCAACAGACTTTAAATTGCCAGGAACATCCTTCCATTGCCTATAAATTGCAAATAAGATGCTATATTTTTGTTAATTTAAAAGGGACCCCTGCATTATTCTGGGAGTTCGTATCACGCTTTTAATGATCGAAACTATGAAACTATTGGAGGAGAAAATTATTATGCAATAATCTAATCTATACTTTCACAAGAACAATTTGTGTTGCTAAGTATTTCGTCGAAATCACATTTGAAGTGTGCAATGGCAGTGATTAGCCTACTTAACAGTGTGGCATTTTCAGATTTCTTTTTGTTCAAATAATACGTAAGCATGTATTAATAAAGTACAATTGTATATCTTAAAATTCACTTATTTATTTGAGCTTTAGATTTTGGGCCGTCTTTATTTTAATCAAGTCATTTTTATCTTAGCCCAACTCTCTAATTAATTAATTATCTAAATTCTGGAGTTTAAATACGAAATTTTCTTTCACATGAACAGTATAGGACATTTAATTTAATTTTATGTAGCATAAATCATGTGGATACCAATTTGAATGGATTTATGGATCATTTACACTGTAAGCAGACATTGGGACCAACTATTTTGTATTCTGATAGAATTAATTGTACTCATTATTTCATGACCATTCTAGCTAGTACTTCTAATAACCATATATATAACAAAAATCTAATCATAAGTTGCTATGGTGGCGGAGCCAGAAATAAACCGTAGGGGGACAAATTTGTTATTTCCAATTAATTAGAGGGACAAATTACATTATCTTTCTAAAATCAAAACAAAAATACACATGAAAATTAAACAATTTTTTTAGCATAGGAGAGACAATGCCCCCCTTCAGCCCATGTAGCTCCGCCCTCTGGCTGTGGACTAGAATTTGAGCCACCTCCATGCTAGCGATCAGAGTTCACATCCCATGCACATGCTGTGCATAACATCCATGATCCATGTGATGATCTCGATGCTGATTCCAACGCGTATGGGAATTCATCCCATTTGTCTTCCATGTGGACGTAGATCAACCACAACCAATCAACCTGTAAATTTATTAAGATTGTTGCGAGTTGCGACTTGGGAGACCTGACCCAAAGTAATTTGGTTTTACCGTATTCATTCTCATGTGACAAATATTATAGATATGCAAAACTTTTCAATCATATCATATGATGCGCCTTGAAGCTCCCTATGTCGCGGATGTATTCGGACACGGAGTTGCTTGCTCCAGATTCTTCATAAGCGGACCCGCATTTAATCTAGAACTTAAACAAATATAATAATATTCGAATCGGAATTGTTTACCATCATCTCCTCCTCAACGTTATTTCCATTATTTCCTCCTCGACATTTTTTTTTTCAATTTCCGGAAAGGACTTGTCCGGAGATCTCTTCATCCCTCACCTCATCCAACGTCTTCATTAATGACTCATCTATTCTATTTTCGGATGCAATTAATCCAACGTCCTCATCCAGCGTGCACTCTTTCTCTCTTTCCTGTATTTCCTTTCATCCCTTCCTTGTGTTTCTATTTCCTCCTAGAATTTTTTTTTTTTAGGTGAAAAAGTTTTCTAGAACAATTAGATTCTAAAACTAGAACAATTAGTTGTTTTCGAGCACAATTAGATATATTGACTAGAATAATTTTTTTTGAAATAAGAGGCTATTTATTTATAGAGGCTTTAGCCCACTCTGTAAATTAGAGTTTATCCCTCTTCTACTTATTTATCTACTTATTCTACTTAATCCGCGTTCAGTGGGAATTGAACCCGTTACCTCTAGAATAACGGCGGAGCCACTGACCATCTGTGTTGGACTCTATGTTTATATTGACTAGAACAATTAGTATTCATAACTGGAATAATTACTTATAGTAACTATAACAATTAGTATTCAAAATTAGAACAATTACGGAAAAAAATATATAGGGGAGGGAGGGGGTGGGGCGGGAGGCAAGCATGACATTTGAGGAAGGGGAGGGAGGGAGTAATTAGCGCCGGTGAGGATGAGAAATATTAGAGATGAGTAATTAGTATTGGGAGTCACGCATTTTCTCTCATTAATGAAGTGTTTTTCTCATTAATGATTCCAAAAGAGGATGAAAATAAAGAATATTAGAAAATAATCCTTATCAGTCCCGTAATCGAATTTTCAAATTTCATGTATAGCTTCACGCTATTTCACTTTACAACGAACATATGGTTGCTCGCCCACCCCAAACTCACAATTGATAATGTTAGACGTACTTAATCATTTATAAAAAATAATTTCCAGCATTTATAATCTAATTTATCAAACTGTCATCCAAGGGATAAATTAATGTATTCCAAACTTATTACGAGTAAAACTGTATAACTTGTGTTTGTAAATTTTTTTTTAAAAAATCACAAAAATCAATTCAAATACCAAACATATTCTTACCAGGCCTTTATATCGGAACAACAAATATTAGAAATATTGCATATTCTTAATTTTTTTTTGGGTCCCTCTCATTCTGATTTGCGGCATGGTCCTAAACGGTTGAGAGTAAAGGGATTACTTTTACTTTTTGAATTCCAATAATATTAACTAGGATAATTATATATTATTCAACCTTGTCCTGATCTATCGTTCTGGTTTGTTAATTTCCAACGTATGGCTCCCCGAACTAGAAGGGATCGATGACTGTCACACAAACATGTTAAAAGCATGAAAGTTGGTTGGTTCAAATAAATAAACAAATAGATAATTAATTTTGTAATATTTTTTTACAACAGTCTTTGGCTTGTTTTATGATCGAAGCATATGGGGAAAAAAAAAAAAGCAGTACTTCTTATGTTAATCATGAAAGCTTGTTGTCTGAAATAAACAAATTGATAACTTTTAATCATCTTTTTTTTTTGGAAAAGATGGTTAAAAATAAGTTTATTATAATTGAAACTTTGGCAGATACCTTTTTTTATAATTATTAATTAAATCATAATATCGAGATAAATCTTGCATCTGGAGAGAGAAGAGTTTTGTATAATTTATCATGCATATTTTATTCATAGATCATGCATATTTCATTTAATTGTTATTTTCGCTACAATCCGAGTCATATATATATAGTGCTAACTATAATTAAAAAGAGTAAACGAAAGTCTTCATTCTAATTGACAAAAACACATACTTAGTACTTTTTTGTATATGTACTTCTGAATTTGATAAAGAGATAGTCTATCTTTATCATTATAATTGAAAATATGATACAACGCAACTTTTGTATCATATACATATTTATACAAATTCACAAACCCATAATAAGATACCAGAGAAAATCAATAAATCTAAAACTTCCATATGTTTCTTTTATGATTATAGTGGTAATTTCACTTTTCAGTAGAAAATTATAACAAAAACATGTAAAGTTGTTATTCGTGACACAAAAAAAATTTAAATCATTTTCTTGTACCAATATCAATATCATAAAAAACTATATTACAAGTTACTTTCCAAGTTCTATTTTAGATATTAGATGTTAGAAAGGAAAGGAACTTTTTACTTTTATATTTTTCTTTTGAAAATTACTTTTTTTTTAATGAAAATGTGTAAGCAATTGACTTTATTAATTTACTAAAAATTTTAATAAAACTTTATTTTTGTTAATAAAAATAGCTATTTGAGTTCAGTGTATAGTGTAAAAGAAAGAGTAAAGGATTTAGAACCACTTGTATAACTTCACAATGAAATATGAAAAGAAGTACGTATAAAATGCTTTAGTAAATAAAGAATCATATATCTTTTTATATAATTCTCTCACTCTCCACTACTCATGTTCTGAATTACATATTATATTTTTTTCCCCAACATTCTTGATAGAAGATATTAAGTAATAATAATTTTTTACCTCATCCTTCCTCTATCTTGCTCCACATTATACTTCCCCTTTCACATTATTGTAGAGCACAACTTAATATAAAGGAAGTATTTGAAAGTGTAACTTCTTAAAAAAATATTTTTTGTATAAAAAAATGCTAATTTAGTTTACTTTAATAAGAGTAGAAAAGAATTGCAATATATATCATTTTATGGGAAATTATGGTATTGATGAGTTTTTCAAGGTCCATTCGCGCCCTGATCAATCACATTCATTAATAAATTCGAATAAATAGTCTAAATTTTCAGCTCATACAAAACATTTATCCATGGCAAAGATTCTCTCCTTTTATTAGTTATTACAAAATAGATCACATTAACAATTGCGATTTGAACAAATTAAGCCGTCTTCAAAAATACTTTTGGTTAATTGACAAGTTCATAAGTGACATATCATTGAGATATTGTAGTAACTGATGAATTGATCGAGGTTTTGCTTATTGATTAATATTTATAAAAAATAAGACGTAACTCTTTTCCCGAGAACTTTACTTTTTGCTATTGTTTCGCTGCTTTAGAAAGAAAATTTTACATAAACTCTAAACCAAAATATTTAACATTTGAATCAAATCAGGATTGATACCTGTGGTTTTGTGATGGATATGGTATCTCTTGTTAATAATTTTTTGTAGAAAAATATTGGTTTCTCCTAAGAAATATGTAATAAATTTTCAACCATGATAATCTAGAGATAACAACACCAGCTTCTTATTTAGTTTTGTAATTAATAAATTTGGTATCAACCTCAATAAGGATTAATATAATCTCAGTTCTTGATTGAATACACAAGGCAAGCAATGTTAATTGAAAAGTTCTGAAACATAATTAATTCTGCCATTGGTAAACATAATGAAAATTTTGAATCCAATAATGCTTAAAATTGCAGTAATTGAGATAGAACATATTCATGTTTGAGTGTTTGACAGAGTACGTCACTCCTCATTTATTATTCCTATAGTTATATCCATGATATTAACTCACTAAATCTATTCTAAAAAAAATAGTTTGGATGCATGAGAATAAGGCTTTGGATAGGAATAAGCCCCTTATTCCTTATTCCGGTGTCAAACCAAACACCATAGGAATAAGGAATTTGGGCCAATTCCGGGCCTTATTCCTATACCAACAAAACTAAGGAATAAGAATAAGGAATAGGGACAAGCACGAATTCCGAAATTCCTTATTCTTATTCCCTATTCCAACAACATCCAAACACAAAGCTATACATGATATGGCGGGTTCTCCCTATCCCAGGCTGAGGCAAATCACCACCCAAGAATCAAAGAGTATTAGTTAAAGTTGTTGAAATAAGAAACATTTCGGATCGAAATAGTATGGTTTCGGACCGAAATATAGAACCGACATGCTGAATATGACAATATTTGGTGGCCAAGTTTGAAGATTATTTCCTTGTGCTGAAAGATTATGTTTCCAAGATGAGAGATACGCGATATCTCATGGATTTCTTGCTGTGGAGGCTAGTTGCCTTATATAACAAATGTATTTTCCTATTTATTTTATCTCCCATGATTGTAACAAGAATTGAGAAGTAATAGAAAAATTGTGTGCGTGTGTGTGGAGGACGTAGGTACCAAGTTGGTGCTGAACCTCGTTAAATCTTTGTCTCTTGTGTGTTTATTGTTGATTTCGGTCCGAAATACAGTGATTTCGGTCCGTATTGTGTGTGTTTGGTTAGTATTTTGTTACATGGTATCAGAGCGTGGTTGAATAATGAGTACACCAATTGAAGATAATGGTACAGCTGCGTTGCTAGCAAAGCTAACAGAGCTTGTGACTCTCCAACAAACTCAAATGAGTCAACTCATGAAGATTCAACAACCAAATCCAAGTGGAGAATCTGTGCAAGTTTCGACAACAGGGGGATCATCTTCACCAATTGCAGTCAAGCTAGATGGCAGAATTATAGCATATGAGCTCCAGTAGTAGAGATGTATGTTCAAGGACGAAACAAGATGAGGCACTTGACAGGAAATCCACCTCCTCCTAAGGAAGATGAGACCACATATGAACAATGGGTAATAGATGACTCCGTGGTGAAAGGTTGGTTGATTAATTCTCTTGATCCTAAGATTATGCCGAATTATATTAGGTGTAAGACGGCATGGGAGATTTAGAAAGTTCTAGGGACCACATATTATGATGGTAGTGATGAAACACTTGTTTTTGACCTAAATAGAAAGGTTTCTCGCTTGAGACAAGGAGATAACTCAATTGAGGAATATTATAACACCCAACAAGGTCTATGGAGAGAAATTGATTTTAGGCGCCCTAACCCTATGACTAGTGCTGAGGATGTTAAGAAATTTAATGATTATATTGAGAAGTCAAGGGTTTACATATTTTTGGATGGACTTAATGATTGTCTTGATGGTTTAAGGGCTAGAGTGCTACATATGGTGCCTTTTCCAACAGTGGAGGAAGCATATGGGGTGGTAAGAAGGGAAGTTGTGAGAAAAAAATGTGATGGTCAAAGGTGATGAAGGGGTAAATTTCAACTCAATGGCTATGGTTTCAAAGGGGTACTATAATCAAGACAAATCAAAATTAAAGTGCTTCAATTGTGGGAAACCGGGTCATACAAATGATAAGTGTTTTGACATTGTGGGGTATCCAGATTGGTTTAAAGGAAAAAAAGGAAAATCCCAAGGAAAGAATCAGGTGTATGTGGCTGTCTCCAAAGAAAATTCAGGACCAGATGAGAGGAGTTCGGTCCGAACAGCAGGTGATTCAGATCGGGCACAAGACCAAACCGCTGCAGCTAGCACGCAGTTGTGCATGATAGAGAGCATTTCGATCCGAAATGGTGCTAATTTGGTCCGAAATGGAGGCGCGGACAGATAAGAGAATAGTGAAGGAACAGGTAGTCAACCTGGTCAAGGTAGGTGTTCTTTTACTATTAGTGATTTTGAAGGTTGGGTAATTGATTCAGGTGCAACGGAACATATGACCTTTGGAAAAAATGATTTAAAAGAAATAAAAAAACCAAGAGTGAAAACAATTTATAATGCTAATGGAGTTGATTACCTAGTAAAAGGAGGTAGAGATGTAGTAACACATTCTTTGAGGTTAAACAATACACTTCTAGTACCTTCTCTGACTTCTAAACTGATTTCTGTTGGCCAATTAACGGAGGAACAAAATTGTGTGGTTCTAATGTTTCCAACGTTTTGTATTGTGCAGGATATTCTCACGAAGGAGATCATTGGGCGTGGTACTACAAAGAGATGTTTGTATCATTTGGAAGATCTTAAAGGTGGCAGAACTAATATTGTGTATGGATCGGTGAAAGGGAATGATAAGATTTGGATGTGGCATAGGCGGTTAGGACATCCTTCTTTTAGTTACATGAAGAAAATTTTGCCTAATTTGTTTCTAGATTTAGATATTTCTAAATTGTGTTGTGAAACGTGTATTAAGGCTAAAAGTCATCGTGTGCCTTACAATAGTAGTTTGAATCAATGTGAGAAACCTTTTGATCTTATTCATTCTGATGTTTGGGATCCTTCACCTGTTGAATCTATAATTGAGTGTAAAATCCCGTAAAATAAATAAATTTTTGTTAATTTAAAAATGAGTTAACTAAATTAAAACTTCAAGCCACAAATAAATTGAATTTCAAAATGCCAGATAATTAAGAATCTATTAGACAAATTTTCAGAATTCATAATCTAAATTTAATTTGTATGGATTTCTGGCCATCTGATCTGATATTTGATTTCCTGAATTTTCTTCACCGTTGGATTTATCTCCTTTCACTCTTTGCACCATCTCCACTTAGTCTCCACCACAGAAGATCCCGGACGTGAAACCCCTCTTCACCCCAACTTTTCCGCCTTTCCTCCTCATTTTTGCGTCCGTAACCCCACCTCTGCGCCAACCATCTCCTTTGCAGCTCTGCTGCTCCGATTCCTCGCTGATCGAGTCAGTCGCCGAGACCCCACGGCAGAGGAAGGCGACGAAGTCTTCAATCTCCTCTCCTCTCTTTATCTCCTCCTCTCCGCTCCATCACTCACTCACACAACCCCACAGAACTCACCTCTCTCTCTCTCTCTCTCTCTCTCTCTTCCTCCGCCATTTTCAACTTCTCTCGAGCTCAACCGAAACCCCTCCTTCTCTCCAATCTCCGATCACTTCCACTCTCGCTGTCCCACAACTTCACCTTCCTTTTTCCTCTAACTCGAGCCAAATCCTAACTCTCACACTACTCTCTCTCCCTCACTGTCTCACCCCCACACACTCCACTTGCTCTCTCTTTCTCTGGTGATTGATCCACAATGAAGAAGGCGACTGATCGTTGGTGACTGGTGCTGGCGACTGGTGACGGTTGGCCGTTAACAGTTGAAGTCTCTCAACCTCTTCCCTCTCATTTGCTTGCTATCTCGGTTTAACTATCTCTCTCTCTATCTCTTTCTCTCTTTCCTTGTGCTGTGCTTGGATGAATGTGTGAGGCGTGCACGGAATTGAATTGCTTGCTTGTTGTGTCAATTGAGTGCTTGATAAGGTTGTGCATTGCCTCAGTTTGATCTGCTCTGCGCTTATGCTTGCTTTGTTGGCTCGATTGAAAGATTGAATGTCAATTTGCACTGTTCTTAGGTTAGATGTGCTTGTCATTGACTCAATCTGATCTGTTGGTGCTTGTGAATGCTTGGTTTAGGCTTAAACAAATACTGTAGAGATTCTATAGCTGGTTTAATCAATCTAGAGTGACTAGGTGTTAGAGATATGTCCTATGAGCCAATCAGTTATTGGCATTATCGTTAGTTTATGTTATTGATGATGTTTGATCATTTGTTCCTTGATTTTATTATTGACAGATCATTCAGGTTGAGGATCTGAATTGCAGATCTCTGTGTTTCATTTTGTTAAATGACAATAATAAATCTAAAATGTCCATAATCTTGATAATTAACAAGGAACATTAATTATCATAATAAAATTAGTATGCAAGTTAAGTGATGATTATGTTCTACAAATCATGGATAAGGTGTTATCAATTTAATTGCATATGTATATGTTATCGGAACATAGTACAGGACTTGACCCAATGAAATAAATATATGGATTGTGTTACGTGTCATTATTTATTTCATATGAGTTTGATTCTAAGTTTGAGGTGGTTCAGTTTTTCCACATGAGGATTGGTTCAATAAATATCGTCTACCGTTGATTCCTGATAAGGGCTGCTATACGGACTTTATTTATGTTCTCTTGAATTGTGCGGGGAAAAACTAATCATCAAGAAAACCGTATGTCCCTCATTAGTTTATCTAGTGAGTGATGATATCTATTGGGCCCCTTGATGGAGATGGATTGTTTGCTAGCAACTTATACAATCATCTCTAGATCAAGAAATATATAATCTGCAAGAATGACACTTTCCTATCTTGGATTATATAATGATATCATGTGACATAAGAATCAAAACAAGGAAATAATTTATTTCTTATGCAGGATTGAAGTGCTGTAATAGTACAGTATTTATTTATGTAAATTGGGAATCATAACGTGTTGCTAGATACCGCTTATGATTATTGGAAATAAATAGTGATTTATTTTTCATGTCCAACATAGCATAAATCCTCAAAGGGTCACACAAATAGGTTTTTGACCATACGTGCATTATTTATTTGGTTGCATTATTGAATGTAATAATATGATATGTTGATTTGATTAATTATGTATCGTTGCGAACCGTTATAATTAATTAAGTCAAACGGATCATATAGAAATAAATTAATGCATATCCTAATCTCTAAATAATTATCAAGATGTTGATAATTAATTTTATTCAACATGAATTAATTAAGGTAATTAATTTGAGCTATCGGGCCTTTGTTTAAATGGTAAATTAAAGGTCCAACTTGAGAGCAATTAATTGGGCCACTAATTAATTAAATTAGAGGACCAATTAAATAATTGATGGAGCCCATTTAGGCCCATTTTATGGCTGCCATAATGATGGCAAAGTTGTAAATTAGTTGTAACTTTTTGGGTGAGTGGTTGGGCTTTAAAAGAGACCATTTGGGAGCCATAACTCTAGCCACCTTGCACCTTTCTCTCCCCTTGATATTTTGGACGAAAATTGAAAAGAAAATTCAGAATTTTCTTCTCCTCCATTGCTCTCTCATGCTCATGTGTTGAGCTCCTTCCATTTAATTAAGTAGTTAATTAATAGCATAAGAGGAAGGAAGGGATTAGGCTTAACCTCTTGATCTACTAGCATAGATTTGAGGTTTTGGTTAATACCTTGGTGGACTCGAGGCCAAGCCGGCCGTGGTGGTGGTGGTGAGCACGCCATCAACTTCAAAGCATTGGATTTAACCTTCTAATTACGAAATTAGAAGAGGTAAACCTCCTACTCTCTCATTTAAGTGTTAAACGGCTTGGATGACTAGATCTATGAGTTTGCTTGCTCTTTTAGCTTTGTTAATAAGTAATAAAATTAAATTTGAGCATGGCATGACTTCCTAACAGTGGTATCAGAGCCTTGGCTGTTATTTGAGCGTTTTAACACTTATTTAAGTGAGAAAAAGTTAATTAACAACATAATTAGTGATGCACTTGCTTGCTGTCTGGATTTCTTCTCTGTTTTCGAGATTGTTTTGAATTTTTCGCTGAGTAAAGCTTTCGAAAAATATTTTATTTCTGTTGGAGGTTGTAGATCTATGAGTTGTGGTTCTTTAGCCACTGGTTTCACCTTTTTCTAAGCTGTTATGAATTTTTGGTGATTTAAACGGTAACGGTGCGCAGAACCAGTTTCTGTCTGCACTGTTCTGTGTTTTTGGCTTGTAGGAATTATTTTTTGAAAATAACTACCTGTTTTTCTTGGCTAGAAATCTTGTAAACTTGATGCTCTTTCCAGATCTGTAAATTTTGTTGCATGGTTTGGAGTTTAAGTGAGTATTCAAGTCATGGAAATTAAAGAAGTTGTCAGATCTGGTTTTCAAACAAACGGATTGTTTTGATAAACTGTACTTATTGAGACAACTTTGTGAAAAAGTATTTACATAGAGATGTTCTACTTTAAGTTAGGAATCTGTGAAAATTAGTTTCATATTTTTCCTTTGAGGTTTGATACTCGAACTGGGTAAAAACTTTTTCGTCGACTGTCTGTTTCAGAACAGGGATAGTAGTTTGTATACTATTTAACTTGATGATTTTGAATAGACCTTGTTATTTTTCTTTTCATGGATAGGTAGCCAATAGTATATACTAGATTTACTATGTAAAGTGTTTACATGAAAACTGTTTGGAAGATGATCCTTTAGACCAAAAGGTTGAGGCAAAAACAGAAAATCCGATAACGGTGTTTCGTGCACAATCTGAGGATTTGTCTTTTTTTATTCTCCCTGACGGTATGTGATCTCTTCTTGATTTTTTTACAGGTAGTTAAACTCATGATAAGGAATATGCTTGATTAATTTCATAATTTTTGGAGACCGAAAAATTTTCGGATTTTATCGGGTCCCAATTAATATTTTAAGTAGTTAAAATATTATTCTAATTAATCAAAATGGTTGAAATGTTAATTGGAAAACTCCTTAATACATCTCCTTTCTGTTTTCGAATGTTGAATTGAATTTCAAAAGGTTTAAGCAAGTTAGTTGTTTAAAAGTTAAACCTTCTTTACGCGAAAAACCGAACAACGAGCGATGTGCAAAGATTCTAATTTGTTGTTGTTAATTAAGTAACAAGTGAAACATATATATTGTATATGTGTGCTAACTTTGTTTTGTAGGAGGATCGTGGGTTTAGTATGGCCCAAGATATCAATGCCTTGTGGTTTGTAAATGAATGCATGTGTGAATTTGTGTAATGCGGCCTAAGGTGTCATTAATTAATTTGATTAATTTTAATGTAACTTGTGAGGCTTGCATGCCCCTAAGGCTAGGAGGGATTATGATTTTTTCACATGTATTTATTTTTTCCTTTTAATTATAGGATTAGATTACTATAATTAGTGGGAGGGCTTGATTAGATTAGATTTGCTACATGGAGATGCGGCGAAGCTAATATGCAAGCGGTGGCCATACAAACCCACAACAATGCTTGTGGTTAAATTTGAGATGCTTGTTATGTGAATGTTTGAATGCTATGAAATGTCATAGGTTAGGTATGGGTGTATGCTTACACGACTACCAAACAAAGTCACATAATGTTTGTCCCATTTACTCGATTAAGTCAAATCGTCCTCCTTCTCTCTATCCCCTTCATGTCGATTGATTGTCTATTGATGCATTCCGCCGACGCGGACATCATAGTCCATCATCGAAGTCGGGGTGTAAATCAGATTTGCAAGGAGCAAATAGAGAGATGTCACTTAACAATGGACCCAATCGGATTGGACATTGGGACGAAGTTCGCGACGCGAACCAAGAGTCGCATAAGTTGATGTGATTGGTTGGAGAACCTACCCCATATTAGTTGTTTTGATGTTATGCCGACGCGGGCATCATTTCGATGAAAGTGGGGGTCTTGGAAATCCATTACATTTAGGGACTTAATGTATGTAGTGGAAGTTTTACTTTATTGAAAATAAAACATATGCATAAACTAATAGACCTTAAATTGAAATTGTTGTAGATGTCTTCTCAATCGTCTTTCTCGCTACGTTCTCTCCTTGAGAAAGAGAAACTCGCTTTTAACGGCGCCAATTTTCTCGATTGGCACCGTAACCTTAGGCTTGCCCTTCGGTTTGAAAAGAAGGAGTATCTCTTGACCACTCCAATTCCCGCTCCCCCTGCGAGCACTGCTCCCGAAAAGGAGCAGCAAGACTATGACAAGCACTTGATGGACGACATTGAGATGTCGGTCTTAATTGTTGCGGTCATGGACAATGAGCTCCAAAAGGAGTACATTGATAGTGGTCTTGGAGTGTTTGAAATCGTCTCTCGCCTCTCGAACATATTCAAAACTAAGGCTCACACCGAAAGGGGTAAACTTATCAAGGCCGTCGCCAATACTAGATTGGTGGAGGGTCATGAAATCGGCCCACACGTCATGAAGATGGCGGGGTTGTTTCGGCAGCTTGAAAGGCTTGACACGCCCTTCCCGTCAGGGGCTGTCCAAGACTTTATTCTCAATTCTCTTCCTCACAGTTACTCGGGGTTCATAGTGAACTACCGTATGAATGGCATGGAGAAAAGTTTGGAGGATCTCCAAAACATGCTTATGGAAACTGAGGAGAGTCTAAAGAAAGAGAAAGGGCCGAAAGATGTTCTTGCGGTGAGTGAGAGGAGCAAGAAGAGCAAGAAGAAAACCCACAGAAACAAGGGCAAAGGCAAGGTGATGCCCCAGGCTTCGGCCAAGGGAGCTCCCGAGGGTTCCAAGAGAAAGAAGAACCCCGCCACTTCCGACACCGTGTGCTACTATTGTAGTGGCAAGGGTCATTGGAAGAGGAACTGCCCCAAGTACCTCGCTGACAAGAAGGCGGGAAACGTCCCAGCTTCTACCTCAGGTATATTTGTCATTGAAAACTTTCTCGCTACTTCTAATACTGACTGGATATTTGATACCGGTTCATGTGCTCACATTTGTCGAAATGTGCAGGCACTAAAGATTAGGAGGCGGCTCGAGAAAGGTGAAGTACAACTCCGCGTCGGTAACGGCACATGCGTCTCAGCTATGGCCGTTGGGAATGTAGAGTTGACTTTACCTAGTGGTTTTATTTTGGAACTTAGAAATGTCTATTTTGTTCCTAGTATCACTCGAAACATTATCTCCATTTCTTGTTTGGATTTGGATGGATATCATGTTGTAATAAAGAACAAATGTTGCTCTCTTTTTCGTGATGATGTTTGCTTTGGTATTGCGCACTATTTGAATGGTCTTTATGTGCTTGATATAAGTGAACATGTTTTGAGTATTGAACGTGACAATAAGAAACGTAAGATTTCACATGAGAGTTCGACTTTGATGTGGCATTGCCGCTTAGGTCATATCAACGAGAAACGCATCAAGAGATTGAAAACCGTTGGTCTCTTGGATCAATTTGATTTCGAATCAATTGATACTTGCGAATCATGCTTGATGGGAAAAATGACCAAAGCGCCTTTTACCAATAAAGGTATAAGGGCAAGTGGCTTATTGGACCTCATACATACCGATGTGTGTGGGCCCATGAGTATTTGTGCACGAGGAGGTTATTCATACTTCATCACTTTCACTGACGATCATAGTAGATATGGGTATATTTACTTGATGCGGCACAAGTCTGAATCCTTCGAAAAGTTCAAGGAATTCAAAAATGAAGTTGAAAACCAACTTAGTCGAAAGATCAAAGTCTTGCGTTCTGATCGAGGTGGAGAGTACTTGAGTCATGAGTTTGGTGATTATCTAAAGGAGTGTGGAATAGTTCCACAACTCACTCCACCAGGAACACCACAATGGAATGGTGTATCTGAGAGGAGGAATCGAACTTTGCTTGACATGGTTCGATCGATGATGAGCCAAGTCGACTTGCCTAGATCGTTTTGGGGTTTTGCACTAGAAACCGCAGCATTTACACTAAACCGTGTTCCTTCAAAGTCCGTTGAGAAAACGCCTTATGAGATTTGGTTTGGTAAGAAACCAAGTATGCTTTTTCTCAAGATTTGGGGTTGTGAAGCTTATGTGAAAAAGCTAATGAGCGATAAGCTTGGACCCAAATCGGACAAGTGTTATTTCGTAGGATACCCTAAGGAAACGAAGGGTTATTACTTCTACAACCGTGTCGAAAACAAGATAGTTGTTGCTCGTCATGCGGAATTCTTGGAGAAAGAGTTTCTCTCAAGAAGAAATAGTGGGAGTAATGTGGTTATTGAAGAAATTCATGAACCACAAGATCCGCCTCAAGTAGGCAATCTTGCTATTCCCGACGTGGTGCCAAATGAGGTTGTAGCCGAACCCGTCCCACAAGTTGTTGTGGAAGAGGTTCATGAGAATGCTCCCTCAAACGAGAACTCGGACATATCGCGAGTCGATAGTGCTCAAGTTACTCAATCATTCGAGGCTCAAGAACCAAGTCCACAAGCCGTTGTGGAACAAGTTCAAGAACCTCAAGCACCAATCCTACGAAGGTCGACAAGGGAAAGTCATCCACCCGAAAGGTACTTGGGTTTGCACGACGTTTTCGTCATTGAGAATGACGATCCGTTGACCATTGATGACATGAAGAAAAGACCCGACTCCAAAGAATGGCTTAAGGCCATGGAATCCGAAATACAATCCATGTATGACAACAAGGTATGGACCTTAGTTGACCTTCCCGATGGGATTAAACCCGTTGAGAACAAATGGATCTTTAAAAGAAAGGTCGACATGGATGGAAACTTGAGCGTATACAAGGCACGGCTTGTTGCGAAAGGTTACAAGCAAGTTCATGGTATTGACTATGAAGAAACCTTCTCGCCCGTTGTCATGTTCAAGTCGATTCGGATTTTGTTAGCAATTGCCGCATTTTATGATTATGAGATATGGCAAATGGATGTCAAAACCGCCTTCCTAAATGGAAATTTAGAAGAGGATTTGTATATGATACAACCTGAAGGTTTTGTAGATCCAAAGAATGCTAACAAGGTATGCAAGCTTCAAAGGTCCATTTATGGATTGAAGCAAGCATCAAGGAGTTGGAACAAACGCTTTGATGATGAAGTCAAAAAGTTGAACTTCATTCAATGCGAGAAGGAAGCTTGTGTTTACAAGAGGATTAGTGGGAGCTTAGTGGTGTTTCTTGTTCTTTATGTTGATGATATTCTTTTGATTGGAAATGATGTTTCCGAATTGAATGCAGTCAAGTCTTCATTGAAGAAGGTGTTCTCAATGAAAGATTTGGGCGAGGCCGCCTATATCCTAGGAATCAAGATCTATAGAGATAGATCAAGAAGGATGATAGGTTTAAGCCAAAATGCATATATTGACAAGGTAGTTGCTAAAAACAAATTGGCTAGTTCCAAGAAAGGTTACCTACCTATGTCACATGGCATACACTTGAGTAAGACTCAATGTCCCGTACATGAGGAAGATAGAAAGTTTATGGAGAAATTCAAGTATCCATCTGTTGTCGGTTCTATCATGTATGCCATGCTATGCACTCGTCCCGATGTGGCATATCCGATTAGTGTGACTAGTCGATTTCAAGCCAACCCCGGCATGTCACATTGGACCGCAGTTAAGAATATCCTCAAGTATCTCAAGAGAACACAGGATAGTATTCTCGTGTATGGTGGAGACCAAGAGCTCGTTGTAAGTGGTTACACCGATGCTAGTTTCCAAACCGACCGAGATGACTCAAAGTCACAGTCTGGCTTCGTATTCCTACTCAATGGTGGTGCTGTAAGTTGGAAGAGTTCCAAACAGGATACTACAGCCGATTCCGTCACCGAAGCAGAATACTTAGCGGCTGGTGAAGCGGCGAAAGAAGGAGTTTGGATCAAGGAGTTCTTGACGGAGCTGGAGGTGGTTCCAAGCATCTCAGGTCCAGTGGATCTTTACTGTGACAACACAGGAGCCATAGCTCAGTCCAAGGAGCCTAGATCGCATCAAAAGACCAAGCACATTCTACGACGATTCCATCTCATTCGCCAGTTTGTGAATGATGGATGGATCAAGGTCAAAAAGGTGGACGGTGCCGCGAACACAGCGGACCCTCTGACAAAGCCTCTATCTCGAGCTGCACATGAGTTGCATGTTGCATCCATGGGGATTAGACGCATGCCTGAGTGGCTTTGAGTGTATTTTTATTTTGAGGTTTTAGTATGAGACATGTATATTTTGATATTACATTGAGTACTATTCTCTGGCTAGAAGTCACTGTTGATTGACTCTAGGCCAAGTGGGAGATTGTTAGAGATATGTCCTATGAGCCAATCAGTTATTGGCATTATCGTTAGTTTATGTTATTGATGATGTTTGATCATTTGTTCCTTGATTTTATTATTGACAGATCATTCAGGTTGAGGATCTGAATTGCAGATCTCTGTGTTTCATTTTGTTAAATGACAATAATAAATCTAAAATGTCCATAATCTTGATAATTAACAAGGAACATTAATTATCATAATAAGATTAGTATGCAAGTTAAGTGATGATTATGTTCTACAAATCATGGATAAGGTGTTATCAATTTAATTGCATATGTATATGTTATCGGAACATAGTACAGGACTTGACCCAATGAAATAAATATATGGATTGTGTTACGTGTCATTATTTATTTCATATGAGTTTGATTCTAAGTTTGAGGTGGTTCAGTTTTTCCACATGAGGATTGGTTCAATAAATATCGTCTACCGTTGATTCCTGATAAGGGCTGCTATACGGACTTTATTTATGTTCTCTTGAATTGTGCGGGGAAAAACTAATCATCAAGAAAACCGTATGTCCCTCATTAGTTTATCTAGTGAGTGATGATATCTATTGGGCCCCTTGATGGAGATGGATTGTTTGCTAGCAACTTATACAATCATCTCTAGATCAAGAAATATATAATCTGCAAGAATGACACTTTCCTATCTTGGATTATATAATGATATCATGTGACATAAGAATCAAAACAAGGAAATAATTTATTTCTTATGCAGGATTGAAGTGCTGTAATAGTACAGTATTTATTTATGTAAATTGGGAATCATAACGTGTTGCTAGATACCGCTTATGATTATTGGAAATAAATAGTGATTTATTTTTCATGTCCAACATAGCATAAATCCTCAAAGGGTCACACAAATAGGTTTTTGACCATACGTGCATTATTTATTTGGTTGCATTATTGAATGTAATAATATGATATGTTGATTTGATTAATTATGTATCGTTGCGAACCGTTATAATTAATTAAGTCAAACGGATCATATAGAAATAAATTAATGCATATCCTAATCTCTAAATAATTATCAAGATGTTGATAATTAATTTTATTCAACATGAATTAATTAAGGTAATTAATTTGAGCTATCGGGCCTTTGTTTAAATGGTAAATTAAAGGTCCAACTTGAGAGCAATTAATTGGGCCACTAATTAATTAAATTAGAGGACCAATTAAATAATTGATGGAGCCCATTTAGGCCCATTTTATGGCTGCCATAATGATGGCAAAGTTGTAAATTAGTTGCAACTTTTTGGGTGAGTGGTTGGGCTTTAAAAGAGACCATTTGGGAGCCATAACTCTAGCCACCTTGCACCTTTCTCTCCCCTTGATATTTTGGACGAAAATTGAAAAGAAAATTCAGAATTTTCTTCTCCTCCATTGCTCTCTCATGCTCATGTGTTGAGCTCCTTCCATTTAATTAAGTAGTTAATTAATAGCATAAGAGGAAGGAAGGGATTAGGCTTAACCTCTTGATCTACTAGCATAGATTTGAGGTTTTGGTTAATACCTTGGTGGACTCGAGGCCAAGCCGGCCGTGGTGGTGGTGGTGAGCACGCCATCAACTTCAAAGCATTGGATTTAACCTTCTAATTACGAAATTAGAAGAGGTAAACCTCCTACTCTCTCATTTAAGTGTTAAACGGCTTGGATGACTAGATCTATGAGTTTGCTTGCTCTTTTAGCTTTGTTAATAAGTAATAAAATTAAATTTGAGCATGGCATGACTTCCTAACACTAGGCTCGTCAATTAGGCTGTCTCTTGCTTGTTTAGCTGCTAAGTAGCCTGTAGAATCAATTTAGGTTGGTTAAAGACTCTAATTAGGCAATCTAGAGCTTGTGTGTTGTTTTCTGGTCTGATATCAGGCTGGTTCAGGCCTGGTACCAGCCTTGTACCTCTTTATCTCGCTTACTGGTACGCTATTTCAGCGTTTCAAACCTCTGTGTACCTTGTTTCAGGAGTCAGGGACTAGTCTGCTAGGTTTTCCGATTTTTGGACTTGCTTGTAAATATTTTTGAACTGATTTAGGACTCCTCCGTAAATAAATCTGTTATTAGGGGTCTGTTCGTAAGTTGTAGGTAAATAAAATTGATCTGGGTCCCTTCTGTAAATTTCTATGTCTGTTGGGTTTGGATTTGATCCCCGAAACCCAATAAGCCCCCTGGTGGGCTCTCTTTCGTTTTGGGCCTGTCGGGCCTGCTTTTCTGTCCCCCTTATTCCTCTTGCGTGGGCTCTTTTAGCCGAGCCTATTTCCTCCTCTGTTGGACTTATTTTCTGGACTGGACCAGGTCCGAAAATTAAATAATTGTGGACTTAAATTAATTAAGTTAATTTTAAAAGTTAACTTAAAATGTGAGAATTAATGAAATATTTTGATGTTAGCTAAGTGGACCGAGAATAAGGTATGTGACCCAAGATAAATTGCTGCCTAAATAAATCGGATTAATACGTAAACTTAAAGATGGGAGATGATTTCAAATCGTCCAGAAATATTTCAAAAATACAGATACAATGGAAAAACTATCTGGACTTATATGATCCCAAACACATTAAAACATCAACACATTAATATTTATATTATATGCTAACTTTATTATTTATTAATAACATTATTTCTACTTAACATTTCTTAATATTATCACATTTGAGTTTCATTTCTATACTTTCTATTTATATATGTTTATTGAATTTCTTTAATTTAAAAGATACATATATAAAAATATTCCATACTTGAGCAAAACACTATAACTAAAACTTATCAAACGATTTTCTAAAACCAAACAAAATATTTTCACGACTTGAACGAGTAGAACTGTAGGATTCCGTCAACACGTCTTTCTTCACACTTAATTTATAAAGGAAACTCTGCCAAAATTTTACCAAAATATTTCTTTAAATATAATAATATATTTTAATACCGAGTCTCCTTTCAGAAATCTGAATCCTTTATCCTAGTAGCTCAAACCTGAATCCAATTGAGGGATAACTTAGTGATCGTTAGTTTTGAGTGTTCTAGTTTTAGTTTTCGTTCTGACTAGTTAGTTTTCCATCAGGTGAGCAGCAGGAGTACTCCGGACCTGTAGACGAGTACTACCCCGAGTTCGAGGGTGGTGACGCGGAGCAGGACTTCACCGACCTTCCTGTAGAGTAGACTCACCGTCTTCGGCTTTTCCAGGTGTGGATGCCTTAGGTTTTGTTTAATCTTTAGTTTAGTAATTAGATCATAATTAACTGTGTGCATATCATGTCATAAACACTGCATAAAACACTTAAATGCATGTCATTAACTCAAAACTAGATTATACTTGTAGGATATGCATTGCATAATAATAATGTGATTAATAAACTTAAAACTGCCTTTAATCAATACTTGCATCTGGTGCGGATCAGGATAGCGAGACCGAGTGTGATAAGTTCGTTTTGCCCGGGGTTTCCATTATCGGAAGATTGTCCCAAGCCATTGCCGGAGGTCTCCTTATGATAGCGATCATGGGCAACGCGTTTCTGATGATCACTCAACAGGCCGACCATCAGGCGGTACTGCGGTCACTTGATGGTTATTCTTATTATATTACCGTTTTGTCTCTCCGTTTTGAACTAGACTTGAACCTTAACATTGGATGAGTGTGCCATATATATCAGACTACCTCTCGACCCCCATGAGTTCAGTTTACCGGTACCGTGATTTACTGCCCACTTCTTTAGCGGGAATGTGGGAACGGGGCGCAGTTGAGTTGTCGAGCACATGCTGAGTTAGGTGGATCTGTAGGCACGGTTTATGTCATATTGGGATTTGTGAGATTGATTCTGGATTTTATGTGACTTATGATTTGACCATTGAGTGTGGGTGCTTGACTCTCGTATTGATATATTTATTCACCGTATATTATTATTAAATTATTACTATTCTCCGCTTCTCCAGATATTTTTCATGTTTATTTGGGCATGTTAGGAATTGTAGATTAGTAGCATTTTTTCTTTAAATTTACACTTAGATATTGCATTGTAGGAATTAAAAGTATTTAAGTATGGTTTAGTTCTATCTAGAGTTAACCAGAACCGTAGGCTCACTCTATCACCACACTGAGTATTAATGTACTCATTCCACAATACTTTGATTTGTGGAGACAGGTTCAGGTTTGGATGACACCGTAGAGGAGTTTTTGCCAGAAGACCAAGCCAAGCTGGAATAGCTATCTTCCGCTGCATATTATTTAGTATTTGTTGTACTATGACTGGAATTTTGATATGTATATATTTACCAGTCTCTTTTGTTGTATGGACAACTATACCATTATTATGCACTTTTATTTGTGATCATTTGCTTTCTGTTGCACTGTTTATTAGCCTTACGTGTGTACAGTAGAGTGTATACACGTGGCGGGGTTGTCCATCTCGGATTATGGCTTGGTTCGGGGTGTGACATTGAGTATCGTTATTTTGTCTTATTTATTGATGATTGTACCCGGATGACGTGGGTTTATTTATTAAAGAAAAAGGATGAAGTACCAAATGCTTTTAAATATTTTTATAATACGGTGCAAACTCAATTTGGAAGTAAAATAAAAGTGTTGAGAAGTGATAATGGGGGAGAATTTGTAAATGGAGTTTTGAAATATTTTTTTATGGAAAAAGGTATTTTACATGAGACTACTTGTGTTGGGACACCACAACAAAATGGCATAGCTGAAAGGAAGAATAGACATGTACTTGAAACTGCTCGGTCTTTGTTATTTGAGAATAAGGTACCTTCAAAATTCTGGGATTGTGCAATAACTATGGCCGTATATGTGATTAATAGGTTACCTTCTCTAATAAACAAATTTCAAACTCCACTAAACAAGTTAGCTAAATTCGTTGATATTC
The DNA here is from genome assembly GCA_027725995.1 of Rhynchospora tenuis. NCBI lineage: Eukaryota > Viridiplantae > Streptophyta > Magnoliopsida > Poales > Cyperaceae > Rhynchospora > Rhynchospora tenuis. The sequence goes on from CM050888.1 coordinate 28,554,093, forward strand.
CCTCGGTTTTGAGTTTGGCACCAAAAGTCGGGTGTGTTGCTTTTGTTCATGTCCCTAAAAATCAGAGAACAAAGCTTGAACCTTGTGCAATAAAGTGTGTGTCCTTAGGATTTGGAATTGGTCAAAAGGGTTATAGATGCTATCATCCAGAATCAAAAAGGTGGTATGTTACCATGGATGTGACTTTTTTAGAAGAAGAGTCTTTTTATAAACAGAATCTAAGTCAGGGGGAGAACAGAGGAGAAGAGGGTGTATGGTATTTTGAAAATAATGGATCACGGGTTATAACAGAAAATGGTGACATAGAATTCGGTCCGAATGGTCAGCATTTATGTCCGAACCGGCATGATTTCGGTCCGAACAGAGATGAGATGGAAGAGAATAGTGATGATGAAATGGAGTTTATTGCAGCTAATACAGACTTAGGTGATCCAGAAGCAGTACAAGTGAATAGACATTTTCTAAAGAGAAATATTGATTCAAAGGTAATTGAGTTAAAGTTTGTTAAATTTGAGAATCAACTTGCTGACGTGTTAACCAAAGGAGTAAATGGTACAGTCTTTCAAGGTGCAATTAGCAAGTTAGGCATGACTGATCTGCACATGCCAACTTGAGGGGAGTGTTGAAATAAGAAACATTTCGGATCGAAATAGTATGGTTTCGGACCGAAATATAGAACTGACATGCTGAATATGGCAATATTTGGTGGCCAAGTTTGAAGATTATTTCCTTGTGCTGAAAGATTATGTTTCCAAGATGAGAGATACGTGATATCTCGTGGATTTCTTGCTGTGGAGGCTAGTTCCTTATGTAACAAATGTATTTTCCTATTTATTTCATCTCCCATGATTGTAACTCCCATGATTGTAACAAGAATTGAGAAGTAATAGAAAAATTGTGTGCGTGTGTGTGGAGGACGTAGGTACCAAGTTGGTACTGAACCTCGTTAAATCTTTGTCTCTTGTGTGTTTATTGTTGATTTCGGTCCGAAATACAGTGATTTCGGTCCGTATTGTGTGTGTTTGGTTAGTATTTCGTTACAAAAGTAACGGAAACCATTATTAGGAGGGCTGTTTAACATTTCAGTTTGAAAGGGAAGTCATGGTTAATTTGACTATTTACATTACATACCAAACTAATACGGAAAACCACGGAAGAATTAACAAAATTACACACATCAAATGTAACTATAAAGCAAATAAAAGGGGAGGGGGGACTAAGCCAGTTATGAAATAATAGAGCGATTAATTTTACCCAAAAATAAATTCCAACAACCTGGATAAATAAATTATTATCTTATATAATCAGCGTCTTCGGGTTTGAAGACAAAAGGGCCTATGCTTTATCCAATAACATAGATATTTAAATTATTTTCCACAAAAAGCATGCTGCTGCATAGGTGACTTCAACAAAAGAAAAGAAAAAGAACCTCAGCAACACAATCAAACGGGCTACATTAATTCTCGCCCTTCGTCTAGTTAAAGAAATCTAACGGCTCCAAAGCATGACACATCCCAGTGTTGCACTGTTGGTTCTGTTTGACCTGACACACATTGTGTCACAGAAGCTGATTTTCTGAGCCGTCAATTCGAGATTGTGCATCATCTTCACAGATAATGTACTCTTCAGATTAAGGCCACGGCGTAGTATGCTTTAAAAGGTAAGGAATTTGCCCTGCCTTGTACTTTCTTAAACGCCAATAACTTGAGCTAACCAAAATCTAACAAAGGCACAGATGAACTAAACTTGCCTTGAACAAGCTAAACGTTATTTACATGACGCCAAGTTTACTGCTGTACTCGTGCGCTTCACAGTATCACATTTTTTTGAACTACGGACCAATTTATTTAGAGATGTCTATTGCAGATTTGCAGTTTATACAATTTATCCTTATTTTCCTCTTAGCTGGGTTTGAACTAATGTTTATTAAAAAAAACTGTTAGAGTCACCGATTATTAGACTCCATATCAGCTTGTATCAGATTAAATGGGACAAAAGAGAAAACAAGTTTATGGGAGCATCGATATATTGATGACCACCCCGATTAGGCCCAAACTATAAACCTTGATCCAACGCCACAATAATAACATCGCATCCGAAATTACGCGAGCCCAAAATTATGCCCACTTTATAAATCGAAATGCCCAACCTGGTCGGACTGGGATCCTGACTGCTGAGCAGTCATTTTCATTTTTTTTTATAATTTTTAAAAAAATTAAAATTCAATTGTTGAATCCAAACCATTGATTTTGTTTAATTTTACGGGCGATGTGTTTTCATATAATTTTTATAAAATTTGGAGTTGATTTGATACTTGATTAAGTGCTCAACAAATGAACGTATTAGAATTAATCAAACCAGGTTCGTTCAATTGTTGAGCACTTAATCAAGTATCAAATTAACTCCAAATTTTATAAATCTTATATGAAAACGCATCGTTCGTAAAATTGAACCAAAATCAACGGTTTAGATTCAACAAGTGAATTTTAAAAATTTTAAAATTTTTTAAAAAAATAAAAATGACCGCTCAGCAGTCATTTCTTTTTACTGCCGACCTGGTCCACCAATCTAAAATGATAACTAAATCTTATTTTCACCTGATCTCGACATACCCGCTCGCCATGTCTGATGAAAAACTAAAAAGACATATTATTGCGGAAAGAATATGTGATGTAAGAGACATAGTCCTAAGAATTAATAACTTGAATCCTCTTAATCACACGTTTGTTATTCTCATTCTGCATTAATTTCTTGTATTTTTCCTCTTGATATTTTTGTTTTTGTGATCCTCTATTTCCTAACGAAAAATTCCTACGAACTTGTCATCCAAAAAAAAAAAATAATAAATGACGTCTAGAAGGTCATAGTTATTAAGAAATTGTAAATCTTAGCTGTACTATTTATAATTAAAATCCTACGTGTTTTCTTAAAAAAGAAACCAAGAGAATCCTACTTGCTTATTTAATACACACAGATAGGAAAATTATTTTGACACCGCTCTGAAAGTATATTCTTAGCAAAAACATACAAATCGAATTAGGATCTGCACCAAATGCAATAGTGCAATACACCCATACTTTCTGTTGTACGAATTAATATAGGTAATGCCTTTTCTTCTGGACCTTTAAAATTGGTTCACTGTTTTTATGCATATAAAAAGTTAATTATGTTAAAAAATGTTATGCATCAGTCACTCTTCCAGATCGTTAAAAAACGTTAACAAATATATTAAACAAAATTTCTCACATGATAGTTCCTGAATAATTTGCATACATATATATGGAGTTCCTGAATAACAGAATTGAATAAATCTTGTAAAATCTATGAAGAGAAATCCAAAACGAACCTGAACTCTGGAGTTTGTATCACCTCGCCTTGACTTTTATGCTAACTGGTCGCCTTCTTTCTACAATCAATTAATGATCTCCATGCTATTTCTCGAACGGCTTGGCGTGTACAACAATTTTCTCATTCCATTAGTTACATCCTTCTAATTACGCCGTTAGGCCGTTAGGGAGCAAAGCATCCAACAAGGTACATAATCTGAGCAAGCTGGTCTGGAAACAGCATGAAGATCATTAATCGGATGTAGAATAGGAGACATGTTAGCATGGACAAAAAACTTCTTTGTTATGCCTTCATAGGCGTTTCTTTTTTGGAAAGGTTTTTTGGTGTTTGAATTTTTGGTTCTTTTGTCCTCTTTTTGGGTGGAGGGGGTTTCTCAACTGAGGTACCTTGAAAGATAGCAATTCTGTATCTTTATATACTTAAAATAGAACAGGAATCTGAGGGAAGTTTCTTTATAATTTTCAATGAGAATTAATGTACCGTTCAACTAACTTCCTTTCTTCTTTGCAGTTTCGGACTATTGAAGGGGGTGGTATAAGTACCACAATTTTTACTACATTTTTTTTTCATTAACATAATATTTCCAAATATTTCAATTGAATGGACAATTATGCCCTTCATTTTTAATTCTCTTAAAGCTAAATCTCTCTCATAAAAATAATTTATCACCTCTCTAATGAATTAATGTCTACGTACCCTTATTTCCTAGTGCTAATTTTATGCTAGATGGACACAAGGAGCGGTAAAATTGTCTACTCAATTAAGATATTAGAAACTGTTTTGTTAATAAGTAAATAATGGTGTAATATCCTACCAAGCAATTTTAACAAAATATAAATCATTTTTATAATGAAAATGACAGTGTCAAAGTAGCCGCCTAAAATGCCCCAATGACGTTTCTAGATCCAATTGTTAATTCGGATGTTTCTCATCCAATATGCCTTCCGGTGTAGGTTGATGATGCTCTTATAAAATATGTTATACTAAAATTTTTGGTATGAATATACTGTACACTGTATATTTTCTACGTTTACTCGTATCCAACCTATAAGGCTATAACTTTAAGTTGCATAATTCTCTATTCATTCGCTATTCATTTGTCTTTGCAAGAGTACTAAATGACATAAGAGTAATGTTGGCGGTAGCTACAATGGATCAGTTGGCAGTGATACATCAACATCATCAAACCCCTTTTTTAATCATGACATATGTTGATGACTTAATCGTCAATTCATTAATTCTATCAATTTGTTAACTAAAGAAATGAGTCCAAATACATACAATTTTAAAACAAAAAGAACTGCAATTACGCAATGCAAGTGGGTCCACTTAAAGAGAGTATTTATCTAATAATAATTTCGTACTAGTTTAATCCACTATTTTTATTAGTTTAATTTATTGTTGAAACTGTACTTTTATTTGAAATTGTCCTTTAATTTATAAGCCTGATATCTGCATAAGAAACTAACGAGATTCACTTCAAGACCTCAAAGATTTGAACAGTTGTCAACAAACAATAAATTTATAAACGAATAAAATAGTTTTATTTTAGTAAATAACGAATATTTTTTTTAATACTGTTTGTTATGCTAAAGGCGATTGGTATGTTAAGAGACAAGCATTGGAAACCTCCTCGGAAGTTTCACCGCTGCTGGAACAGTCAAACTTGGCATAAGTTGTCTTGGGTAGCCTCAGAATACACGTTTTGGTCGGTTTGAGCTAAAAGCAAGTTGCAAAAGGCTCCAATTTACTGTCATGTAAAAACTCTATTAACTAAGGAAAATGTTTTCGGACTATCTAGGGTATATTTGAATTGGAAGGAGTAGTTATCAATTGAGATTAGAGCCGATTTAAATTTTTGAAAAAATCGAAATTGTAGAGTTCTATTTTAGCTTCATCCAACACACAATGATTCCAAGATGTTAATCAAGTGCTTCTCTTTGGCAATAATAGTACTATTACTATCTATATGGAGATAGTTTAAACAAAAACATATTCTATATTTTCCTATGACCGTATGTCCTCCTGTTAAGGCTACTAAATAAATAACTTGAACTATCAATGGATTTGGTCATTATGATGCTATATTAATTACTATGAAGACGATATCAATGTTTCCTTGCTGTGAAGAAACCAGATTGGAGTTTCAGTACCCAACTATCGAGATAGGTCAACTGAAATTATTCTAAGCGCATCACTATCTTTTTTTCCTTTCTTAGTGGTGGCAGAAAGGTTTTTATCTTTTTGACGCGTTTTCAACAAATAAAGATGTATATATTTTTAACAAAAACCAAAACTATTTTTAATAAGATAAATGAGATTCTTTCGTAAAATTACCAAATAATATTGACGGTTCAAATATTCCTCTGTACGTAATTAAAAGCGTGATTTGATTGACATTTATTCGACTGGAAGCCTCCTTGGGCAATTTGGATGCTGATGACACTTATTTTAGGTCTCTCTAAATTAAATAATTAACTATCGCAGGTACACATCATCAACCAAAAAAACAGAAAAAAAAAAAAAAAAAAACTATCACATGTACACAAAAATTCTACATAGTTTCTCCAAGTAAATTCTATTTCTATACCAAAATTTAAAATCTTAATAATCATAATCTTCAAAGCGTTGATGCTATTTGAAATTTTAACAGGATTCCCTAGTTGAACTCCTGCCTAGAAGGTGTAGCCAATATACTACAACAGAATAGATTGCACATGAAATGCAAATATAATAGAAATAAGATGGAAGCAACATGTCCTATTAGTCTGCTGGTATAAAGATCCTTCGGCATAATACTGTGATATCAAAAATTAGAACCAAAATAGTGCTGCTACCAGTTTGAAGCCTTTTATTTAATTTGTAAGTGCTGTGCTACTAGCATAAACAAATTTAATCCTTGGTTAGATTTGTTTCTGAGAAACCTTGATTAGATTTTTTATTATTATTCTTTTTACAACGATTAGAGTTTGTGTAAGTTTTTGTGATGTCCTGAGATTGCTAATTTTTTCATATGATTTCTTTATTATTTTTTTTTTTATCACGTAACATAAGATTTTTCCGACCAGGATATTCCATATTGAACCATTATGGCAAGGTGCCAAGAATGATACCATAGCTAACCAATATAACTAAACACCAAAGAGTGATAGACAAATCATACTTTATCCTCATAACTACATTGATTACACTAACAGGATATCTACATCCCCTGCTCTTCCATTGCTACAAAATACAGGGATAACAAAATGCTAATACACACTGATATACTCAATACAGAACCTCAATTAAATTTAGGGTTCTTGACTCTGGGCTGATCTTCTGCAGCTCCTGGACTCTGGCACCGTTTGAGGAAGGAGTCCAAAGTTACCTGCTTCGAGGGGCTGCCAAATGACTTTGCCACATTGGCCTTAGATGGGCTGCCAAATGACTTTGCCACATTGGCCTTAGATGGGCTGCCAAATGACTTTGCCACATTGGCCTTTGATGGGCTGCCACTTGCCTTGCCTGCATTGACCACTTGACTAAAACAGCCTTTTTGACTGGTCGAGACATCTAGGGTTTTTTCTTGCCCATCCAACATCTGACAGTAAGAAAATGAAAATATGAAGTGGAACAAATCAAGTATTAAACCTGGTTAAATGAAAACTTAAAAATTGTCATAGGCCAAGAAACATATAGTGATGGCAACAATATTATAAACATCCATTAGCTCAATAGTTTCTTGTGTGAAAGAACTTTAGGACAAAGTGCACAGTGTCGTGCTCTTTAATTTGAAAGCATGGTTCTGTCTGTGTAGATCATCTATAGAGAGAAGGGAAAGGAATGAAAGAAAAAGAGGGGTGACCTGTCCCAAATTCTCAAGCTTGCTTTGTACAACATCCCTGAAATGAAACGAGATTCAAAATTTATTCCAGAAAAAAGAAGAGAGTCATGCTGGGAAATTCAATTTAAGAACCATAAAGGAACAAACCAAATGATGTCGTCCACTGTGTCATTTGCTAGCAAATAGTATATGTTCACAGAAGATACCTTCAAATAGAGAAAGAAAAGGACTTTGTAGAGAGTAGAAAAGAAAATCAAAAGGTTACTTGTAAGTCAGGCAATATAATAATCATACCTGACCAATACGGTGAGCACGATCTTCAGCTTGAATGATGTCGCCTGGCGTCCACGACAGCTCAGCAAATATCACCGTGCTTGCAGCTGTTAATGTCAACCCTACCCCTCCAGCTTTAATCGACAGCTACAAACACCAATTAAGCCCAAAACTATCAATTAAATATGCCTCAATCTTTCATAATTAATAATCAAATTGTAACTAGACCAACCAATAATCTGAGGATAACAAAACCACTGGGGGTAATAATCTTTTACTAAGACTAAAAATTAAGAGCTTCAAAACCCTTGATGCACACATGCACATACAACCAAAAGAAAATATATCTATATTGTACTAGCAAAGGATCAATTGGTATGACCTGCAAACACCAAGATATTGTATGCCCAGCAAACAAATCATATATGCTCTCCCAGGGGGTAGAGTACCACTTTTCACGCCTAATTTCTTGAAAGATGCCCAAATTGCTCAACCCTTTCAACTCGACGTGTGTGTCAACATAGTCTACGCACACACACAAGTAAAAAGGGTTAATAATTTGGGCATCTTTAAAACTAAGTGAATGGTAGAAAGGACATTATATTTCCTTCAATGTTTTGTAGTTTTGATTGCATGTGACATTTTGTAGGGGTACGATAGATAAAGCAAAATCTTTTAGAGTGGCTCAACTCTAGCTCAAATTAAAGAAAAATAGGAAGGTTTAATTAAATGACTCACAACAGCAGCCTTGATGTCTTCTTTCTCTTGGAAATCATTGACAAGGGATTGCCTTGAAGACGCTGATGTATTACCGTCTATTCTTATACAACCAACTTTCTTTTTCTAATAAAAAGAAAGAAATTTTGATAAATGAAAAAAAGGTAAAACAAATCACGCTTAAGAGGTGATTGGATTAGTTTAGACTTTAAATTCTACAAGTCAAGATTTTTAGATGAATTACCAGGAGAAATTGATGGATGGAGTCGACCATTGGTTGGTGATGTGCAAATATCAAAAACTTGCACTCAGACTACAAAAGAAGTTATATTTATAACAAGATTATACTGCTACAGCAAACATAAATTTATCTTGGCATGTAGAAAAAATATTGGAAATCACAGCAAATAAAATGCATAAAAGGGCAGCTAGAAAAAAAAAAAAAAAGTCAAGCAATCTTATAAACTAGAAGAAGCTACAAGTCATATACATACAGATAGACAACACAAAAGGCGTATAAAAAAGTAAACTAATTTAACTTCCTTCCCTCCCTCAGCTATCCTACACGCAGATAGAAAGTTTTCCCATCCAAATCCCAAACTCTCAAACAGCATCCCATTAATTCCCCCAGAAACACAAAAAATAAAAACCTAAATTTAGCAAGTGAAACATGGAGTAATCTATATTTGGCTAAAGAGGTAAAGTCAGAAGAAAAAAAAGGTCACAAAATGAACTAGAATTGTTGAGAATACTACCTCAATGACAGTCCCCAAGTAATCCAAGACAGCAGGAACTTTGGCCTCAGCTGAGTTTACATAAATCTGAAATTTAAAATATAAATTAATTAATAATGAACAAGAAGTTCCCAGCAAAGGAGATCATTTACAAATGTTGAATGTTTAGGAGTCATATTTAGGAGTTCAAAACTAGTGTCTCATATTTCAACTTGTGACATTAACTGATACAATGAAATATGACAGCAGCCAAATTACCATGCACAACTTACTGTACACAATACCAACCGAATGCATGCTCCAGTAACAAAGCACAAAGCAATTGGTGGATGTGTGGAATTACCTTATTGATGAGACTCTTCTGTGTAAGTTTGAGAGAAGAAATCTTCTCTTCAGAATCAGCGGACTCTATGCTCAGCTTAACTGCCTCCAACTGATCAGCACAATGAAATTTATGCTAAATTGCTAACATTAAGTATAAATATTGCGCGCGCGCACAGAGTGAGAGAGATATTACCTCACGAAACAGAGCCCTGATTTGTCTCATTTCTTTCTCATTCAATTCTAAAAAGACCTGAAAGGCGAGAGAATACAGGTGACAAATTGGTATCATAATACAAATTATTTTATAATACAAATTAAGAATCCATTTATTCAGTTAGAACTATAATCACATTGAATTTATATAATTAGAAATTTACAAACAAGATAGTAGGAAAATGTTCATAGTCCGTCTCTTAAAGTATCATGCAGCACCAAAAGGTAGAAAACGTCAAGACCATTATAATGCAAACATTTCTCACTTTTTCCATTTTCTTCAGAATACAGATCATCAGAATTCTCCATCAGAAATACAGAAAGAAAAAGGAACTGAGAACACTGGCTGAGTTTAAATATTTTCTTAAGAAAACCTGAAGTACGAATTTCCCTAACAATCTCATCAGAAAAAATAATAATGCCCATTCTCCATCAGGAAATAGAGAAAGAATAAATGATTGTAAGCACTCGCAGCAGACTTGAAATATATGCATTTATATACTTCCCAAGAAAACCTGATGTAGAAATCTTTCTATTCCAATTTTATCAGAAAAAAATTATAATCACATTTTCCATCAGAAATACTTGATGGAAAACAATTGAGAACACTGGTAGAGTTTAAATTAATTCTCAAGAGAAAAAGACTTGTGGAGAACAACAATATAAACTACAGGGGTTTAGAGGGTGTAAGTGGAAAAGTAACCTGTTGACGACGTTTAGCAGGCAACTGAGTGAGGACATCTTTTTTCAACCGTCGGATCATCACAGTAGCTTTCATTAAATTATGCAACTCATCATGGTTGCTTGCCCCTTGATACATTCCAAAGAAACCCTAAATATGAATTTTAACAAGAGAATTAGGAGACATCTAAGAAGCAAAGTTTCATCTATAATCTCACAAAACTCAAATTTAGCACATATACTTCACTCATTATTGTCAAGAGTCTGGCCAAATTAACCTCCATTTCATATTTGAGCAAGAACAAGCAGCCTGGTGTTGTTTCCATTCAAGAAATTTAATGCGAAAGTCCAAAAACGAGTGAAGTGAATTAGGAAGTGTTCATGTGCTTTGTAAAGAGGATGTCGAATATTTCAGGTTTTCTGGATATACCACCGGAGTTTCTTTTTTTTATAAATAGGCCTTTTAAGTCAAAACTTAATTAAGGGAGTGAACAAGTCATTAGTAGAAGGACGTATTTGATAAAAAGAGAATGCAAAAGGAATCACAAAAATCTGACACAGGATAACATGACTTACCCCCTTGCAATATCGATTGCCATACTCATGAACATTCTTATACACATCAGGGTATAATGCCTCCAGCTGTTTTTTAATAGTAAAAGGGAAATAAGTTACCATTCTGTTAGAAAGAAGGTATGTTCTGTGAAGTAACTACATGGTTTCCAAACTTGGGCATATTTTATATTAGAAAATGAACACTTGACAGGCAGTATGTATACAAAATCAGTTAGTCCAAGATTTAGACAAATTTTGGATGGGTGCCAGAATTATACATCTCTACTTCCCAAGAACTAAAGATAGACAACAACAACAACAACTACTAAGCCTTTTGTCCCAAACGAGTTGGGGTGGTTTTCATTTCCATAGAGATAGCTGGATTTTTTACGTTGGCTCGCCGGGCCTATCACAACCCTCCTTTTACTCAGGCTTGGGACTGAGCTATACTAAACAGTGCAAGCAGAGCTTAATATAGGCGGAGTTCCCAAGAACTAAAGATAGAATGACCAGGAATATATTTTAACTTCGGATTCGAAGGCAGACATATTGACATCGCATAGACACCAACGACGGCCAGAAATCCTCAATATCAGGTACAGAAATAATCGAGATATACAGGAACTATGGATTGGGAAAAAGTCAAAACCTGCTTAAACAGCTCAATTGGACGGGAAAGAGCTGGGGTCCCGCTGAGCAAAATAGCATGCTGTGCTTTCTGCAATCATTACAAGATAAACTGGATACCATACTCAAACTATTAATTTTGAGTATCTTCTAATTCACAGACCAAACCTTTAAAATAGGAACAGTGGCAGATGTTCTCTTTGCTTGAGCATTCTTCAGAAAATGTGATTCATCTGCAATCACCATCTAGATGGCAAAAAATATACAAAAGGTATTAAATTATGCATTCTATCAATATAGTACAGCTACATGCACAAATCATCTGGTACAGTACCTGTATTCACCATCTGGTACAGTATCTACACTGACCCCTAGAGCAATACTAGAAGCTCCAGTACCATGTCAGGCCACAACAGTCAAATGGTTGATGGTATATCTTTCAAATTATAAATATTGGCATGTTCTATCTTTCATAATAATTTGAAACGACCTAGGCTGTCTAATTGAGATTTTTAATTTACCTTGAACTGGCAATTAAGCAATGTGTCGCTCAACTTGGGGACTACATCATAAGAAATGATGTTAAAAATGCCATCTAAATGAATCCCTGCCTTGGAATTTGAGTACACCAACCTAAAACCCAACCTGTTTGAGCCCCCTGATTGAGGCATCACTACCTGTTTCACACAAGCACAAACAAAGAAGTACAAAGGTGATTCAATTCTTTAGGTAATGACAGGATTTCAACATCGATTTTGGACAAAACTTAATTAGTCCAGAATTCATTTGGTTTCAACAACCCCTCAGTAATAGAACACAATTCAGGCAGGCTACAGTCTTTATTGACAAAGTTCTGAACAAAACTTACAACTTGGGGACGTGTGGGGTGTTGAGTGGGGAGTGGGGGAGGTGAGAGGGTATTGAAGAATAAAGAGTTAATTTTCCAAGTCATGAAACTTAAATATTAATCTGGGCTAATTTGGACTAGTAAGCTATCCTAGTCTAGTACCCGGGAAATTAAAAAAATTGCTGATTCCAACAACTGATCTGTCATCCATCTAGACTAAAAAAGCGCCAATTAATTGTTATCAAGGACGAAATAAAACAATAAATTAGTATGTTTTTTAGGGGGGGGGGGGGGGAGTTAGCCGCCATTTACCCTATTTGCAAACAACAGCACAAATTTTTTAGATGTTTACATAAGGCACTTAACTGATGACTAGGTCTGACAGCAATAATTCACTTATAACCTCTACTTTCTTTCTAGAGCCCAATATTGACCTTATATAAAGCTAACTGATATTGATATTGGTTTTCACATTTGAAGTGTAGGTGACAAACTTGACTTAAATATTTCAGATGGAAAAATAGTCTTTTTTTTTTTTTTTTTTTGTTTCTACAGTTTTATAACAAGAGAAGTAGAGAATTGAGCATACCAGGATATCAGATAAAGGGATATTAAGCCATTGTTGTATTGCCTATCAGAAAAAATATTAATAAAACAAATTAAGCACCAGCAAACTGAATAATGACATATAAGACATTTTCATATTTGACCTCAAGAAAACATCAAAACATTCTGGTTGTCCGTAAGTAATTCTTCAAAAAATGCCCAGTCTGCCTCTCCAAAAGGAAGTAAATGAGAGGGTTCTTTTGGTTATTTTGAAGGAGAAATGATTAACAAAGTAATCCAGTAGGGATTTCCAAACAGTTTTGTTAACATGGTCTTGACCAAACCAAATAAAGTTTGGATAAAACGGTGATTGTTCGGTTTATTTTGTTCCAATCAATTTAAAAATGAAGATTTGGTATCCGTTTATGGTTTGATGCTGACAATTGCAAAACAAATAAACCAGACAAACCAAAATGAACCAAATTATTATGTTAGTGACATAGTGCTACGCACGCTAATTGATAAATTATAAAGTTAATACATATCTTGATGGTTATATATTTAAAATTTTCATTCCAATTGATTTAGGTGAATTAAAAAGTTTGGTTTATTTGGTACGGTTAATAATTCGGTTGTTAGGATTATCCAGTTGCTCAGATTTATATTTATGCAAACCAAATAGAAGTTTAGTTGAACAATTACCTCAGTTTGAACCAAACTGACCAAATAGACACCTGTATAACTCAAACATATTGAGTCTGATTTTTTTTTTTTTTATAAATATTATATATGCAGCTTTCATTCGATGTTGAGGTTTGCTAAAGAACAAGAGAAATTTATAGATTTTTCTTTAAAAGGAAGAAATAAAGGTGCTAACCGAAGCCCAATGTAAACGCAAGGAGGAAGGTGAAATAACAAGCACCGGCCAGGTGTCGTTAAGGCAAGCAGCTATAGCAATAGCCTATAAATTTATCATCAAAATAATAATAATTAAAAAGATAAAGATGCCATTGTCCAGAATTCAAATTTAAAAACTATTAGCCCATGCAGAAGTTCTAACAATTTGATATTACATTATCCAATACTGGCGCCAGGCCTGCATGTGCCAAGTGCCAACTGAACATTTTAATATAATCAAAAGTACTATCTAATGCTGTTTGATTTTTGTGCCATTCATCACAATTTATTTATTTACCAGTTTTTTATATTACCTGTAAGGTCTTTCCAAGACCCATCTCATCTGCTATTAAAACTCTTCCACCGTGGTGCAACGCAAACCTGAATAAATTCACAGTTATACCATCAAGATGGATTTTCACAAAGAAAAAATAATTTTGGATCAAACTGGCTTAATTGCACATTTTATGATCAATTGAGGTCTTTGTGCCTATCTGGAACCAATTACACGAAATATTTGTAACAATATGTATCAACCAAATTTGAAAACATGTACCTCACACCTTCTCGCTGGAAAGGAAGGAGCTTTGATTCAATATGGGATGGCATCCTGTCATATAGATCTTTTCAAGGAGCTGCATGTCAGTAACTTGTATAATTTGTGCAGTGTGACCTACAATCATCTTTTGCACTCCCTTTTTTTATTTATTGACATATATGTCTGTGCTCATCTTTGGTTGGATCAGATTTTGAGCTTAATTGATGCCAATTAAAACTAATTAAGTAACAAGATATATTCAATTAACTACGAAAAGTAAGCTTAAGAGTAAACAAAATTGTTTTATTTTTACTTATCTTGTGGATATATTATTTTTTACTTAACACATCAGTTAGTAGTCCATCTAACCTTCAAAAATTAAAATAGTAAAGTGCTCATTGGTTTTAATACCTCTCAGATCCTTGACTGAAGATGCAGCATTAAGTGCACGTTGAACAAGTGGTTCAAACTTATTCACCTATGAAATATTCAAGGGACAATTAAACCTAACAAAAATTAAAACATGCTTAATTTACAAAATAACACAAATAAATGGTGGGGAGGGGGGGTGCAAAGAATAGTGTACTCTGTAGTTATGTGCCCCTAAATACTTGTCTAGAATATGAGAGACATGACAAATGGACTCCTCCCTCAAATCATCTAAAACTAAGGTGCCCCAGTAACTTTAAAATTATATTATTGTACATATTTTGACAATTGAAAAGTAGATATCAATTATGCTCATAACAAAGAGAAAAAGTATATATGGTCACCATAATAGACGATTGTCCTGATGCCACAACCTCTCGTTGACAGTAATAGTTTAAAAGAATTCATCATGCACAAATTACTATAAATATAGATCAAGACAACAATTTGGGTTTGTCATTTCAGGGTCTGAATTTAAATTATCCAAATTGCCATTGGGGAAACTTGTGGTGTCAGAACTCTGCTCATAACAATAATAGCTACCTCTATTTGAGCACTTGAGATCGAACTAAGAACTTCTTCAGCCGCTTGCAAAGAGGAAGGAGGGAACATCCATACCCTGTTTAATTCATGTTTCAACAAAGTTAAATAAAGAAATAAATCCAGAATCCAAAACATTTAGAGCTGAATCTCATGTGGCCCAAAAAGAGAGAAACATGGAGAAAACAAAAATTGAATGCCAAGTATGTCCCTTATCAATTCAAATAAAAAATTCTGTACCTTGCTTTGTTATGTGGCCAACTATGCAAATAAAAGTTTTCATCACTAGAAATCATAAAAATTGTTGGCTAAAACTACAGAAACCATCAAACAAACGTGTAATGGACCTAACCTTTCTTGCCTATTCCAGGTAGCCTTAGGGATCTTGTGAAATGCATCTACCAGAACCTGAAAAGGAAAAGAACCGGAACAAAGAGGTTTCAAAAAGCTCAACTAGGAGAGCACATGAGGGCACTAGAAAGAACAAAATATATATAATGATATTTTGCAAAATTACACAGAGACCTTCTCATGGCTGCAGTTAACACAACATTTTTCATAAAATTGGGAAACATATCCTAAACAAAAATTTCCAAGTATAAGTTAAACAACAAACAACTAAGGATTGTCGGCACATCTAAACTTGGAAATAAATCACTTTTTAATTTTTAATCATTGTTGTGTTTAGTTAAATCTGTTTGCAAGGGGGAAAGTGCAGTATGAATGTAGCCACAGAATCATCACTTTTAAAACAAAATATCTGTGGCGTTTTACAAACTTGACTGCTGGTTACTGCTTTCAATATCTCAAAAAGAAGTTATAGTTGGTTTTAAGTTTAGAAAAGCAGGTTGTATTTTACAAGCTTATGCGATTGTGAGTCTTACTTGCACAAAAGAAGAGGAAATAAAAACTGCATATTACCTGATTGTAAGGGAAACTTGCAGCAATAACACCACTAGCATGAGGAAATAACCTAACACGCACATAAGGTCTCTCACCTGCTTTCATTTAAAGTAATAAAGAATAAAAGAAAATATCCTGAAGTAAGGAAACAAAGTCACAAACATTTTCTTTGATTACCATTATTTCTCGTCATGTCAGGTTGCCTGAACTGAGATGGAGAGCAAGGGCCTGCCTGTAACAGAGAACAGTGTGCAAATTGCACGTTTCAGAATAACTTTTCCTTTATTTACATAAAACACAACTGTAAGTAACTTAACATGTATTGAGTAATATCATCACTAACTACTGAGTTCTTTATTCCATTTTGCACTATCAGGTTGTAAACAACAGACAACTTAGGCAACTTTTGAACTCATGTTAAATTCTCATGAAAGAACAAACAAATGTATCAAAACAATAAAATCCCTGCCAGGGGTACAGTACGAAATGTTTAGCTTCCTGATCAATACCCATAATTAAAAACTTGAAAATACACTCACAGAGGAGATATCAGTATGAAATGAGCATTTGTTGGACTGTAGGTTATATGGGTCTGTATCAAATGAGCTTTATTGGTTCTCACAATAAAGGATCAAATTGTAATTTTGTATCCCAATTACTCAGTCAGAAAACAAAAATGTCCTACCAGACCCAACAAAAAAGTTCTTGGTCGCTTCATTAGAGACCATTTATCATAGTATTGGAAAGAAGCAAAGCATTTGTAATCTTAAGTTGGTGAATTTTGTACACCACGAAACTCCTAATACCCAAACCAATTCCCTCCTCGCGCATCCGTGAAGGATCACAAGGCACCAAAAAACGAAATTTAAGTTCTCTATGCTGAGAATTTACCCAAAAACGAAAGAGAGGTTGTAAAAACTAGAGTGCAAGCTCACCCTGTCAGTGCGCGAATGGAGAGAAGTGGGATTTGATGGGGAATTAGGGTACGAGGCGGCTCGATTTGGGAGAGGCGAGGAAGAGGAATTGACGTTGTGAGAGGAGCTGTTCCGAGCAGATATCTGCCGAATTGCATCTTGTTCAAGCAAGTCGAGTTGCTCGGCGCTTAAACCCCAGTCATCGAGTTCTTCCCCCATTATTATATGTTTCCTTCTGCTTCCAAATGTTTGCTCTTTTATTAGATGTTTCTTCTTCTGGGTTGTGTGGGAAAAGGGGAAGGAATGGGAGAAACAAAAACCTTTCTTTTTCAAATTCACCTTTGAACTTTGAAGTTGAACGAACCTTAATAGGGAAGCCAAAGTCTCCAAAGTGACATGAATGACACATTGCCACCTCCGCTAAGGAACCGGAACCGGATCCTCAGCAGCCGTTTAAAACGACTGCTGAGCGGTCGTTTCTTTTTTTTTTATTTTAAAATTTAAATGGAGAATCCAAACCGTTCAACTTGTTAAATTTTACCGGCGATGCGTTTTCAT
Organism: Rhynchospora tenuis; assembly: GCA_027725995.1. NCBI lineage: Eukaryota > Viridiplantae > Streptophyta > Magnoliopsida > Poales > Cyperaceae > Rhynchospora > Rhynchospora tenuis. Next base: position 28,571,563 of record CM050888.1, read on the forward strand.
ATAAGTTTTATAAAATTTGAAGTTGATTTGATACTAGATTAAGCGGTCAACAAATGAACGGACCTAGTTAGATTAATTCTAATACGTTCATTTGTTGACCGCTTAATCTAGTATCAAATCAACTTCAAATTTTATAAAACTTATATGAAAACGCATCGCCGGTAAAATTTAACAAGTTGAACGGTTTGAATTCTCCATTTAAATTTTAAAATAAAAAAAATAAAACGACCGCTCAGCAGTCGTTTTAAACGGCTGCTGAGGATCTAAGGAACCATCTTACTATTCTCTTTCTTCAACAAAAAAAAAAAAAAGGAACTTACTATTCGAATCGGACTGTCCGATCTAAAAAGAACGGATCAGATGCAATACTGTCGTGATATCCTTTGCATCCGATTCACCGTAAGATACAAATCGGAAGGTAGAAAAAGTCCTGCTGTAAGACATCAGAAAAAGAAAAAAATTAAAGTCCTGCTACGATGCTTTCCTGCTTTTTCCAATGTGGGAATCAATCGATGGGTGCATTGCGAGTCTGAAATGCACTAGCGAGTTCGATTCACACTGTACCGGGTGGGGATGCGACCTTTTGTGTACGAGATGGGAGTCTTTTTTAGAAAAGCTTGTGACAGTGGCTGTCAACTGCCAAGTAACGAAATGGGAGAGTCATGGACTTACAGTGTTACCATTTACATTTTAACCTCTGAAATTTTATGAGAAAAAAAAAATAACATGTATAACACTGGTTATATCAGTATTGTGGCAAAAATAATCAGTGTAACTCTTTTTTAATTTTTTTTCGAGTATGCAAAAAGTAATTGTCTTTAATAATTACACAATAGAAATGATGTTTGTCAAGTTTTGTAAAAACGTTGTAAACTATATATATAGTTTCATGTCCTATAAGAATTTGATATGTGGAACAAATTAAGTAGCTAGTGTTAGTTGTTTGAGTTTTGAAAATAAAAATTTAACACACAAAATTTAGCCGTTTCTTCACTCAAAGAGGTACAATTTTATGGCTACGTAGTATGTACAGATGAGTATTGATGAATTGATAGGACGTTTTGTTCTTTACAATATGAAGAGGAGTAAGTGATGTAAGGTTATGGTAGGAAAGTCCGAAAGAGATTAAGAAGTTTATCTGGATTAATACTCTGATTTCGGGATAACGATATTTATACAATTTGGAGGTGAGCACTCCACCTAGGCTAAAACGGACCACCATCCTTTGAGGTCTTTGCAGAGGACGGATTTTGATCCTGAATTGTCTGATTTAATTTCGACGGATAAATTTTCATGGACCGTACGGATCTCGATGGCTATGATATTAATCACGAGACACTTATCATCGATCGGACGGTTCAAATTAAAAGTTTGTCCTCTTTCGGACTTTTTGAGGTGTGCATAGTGCAGACTTTTTGAGGTCGTAGAGGAGGTGAGTTCAGACTACAACGTCCGTTACCTAGCTCTCCCAGCATCACTCTCTATTCTACACTTCCGGAGCGCGGCCTAATGGCTGGTAAGCAACGATTTATTGATACTATAATATACTAGAATATATTGAAAAATAAAATTAAAACTCTCGATTAAATATCTTTTGTACCAGAAATTAAATATCATCAAAGGTATCTCCCTAATACACTTCATTTAGTAAGAGTTTAAATAATTTAAACGTGATTTTTAAAATAAAGTTTACTCAAAACGAAAGACTCTAATAATAATAAAAAAAAAAACTCTAGAAGAGAAATGAATTGTACGTTGACTCTCATTAACATTTTTTTTTTATTTAGCTTGAAGTTATCTTTGGATTATATCTAACTCACTAAGCTATTAGCCAAGATCGATCATCTACATAAGATTATGCTATACACCAAAGCAGTGTCGAAGCCAAATAGGGTTGCTATTAAATTTTTATTATAGTTTTAAGCTAAATTGGTATAATTTAATAATTATGTACAAATATTACAATTTTCCCTTCCAAAATTAAAAATTACAAATCGGTCCCCTTAAATTATATTTCTAGCCTCGCCCCTTAACCAAAGTAAAAAAAACTGATATGAGAATGTACACAAACGTTTGTGTCTGGTGCTCTTTTTGCATCATCAAATTTGACTCCGCTGTAACAAGCGACCTCGGCTTGATGTTTTGGTCTAAATTTTCAACATAGGAAGGAATTAGTGTACCCATCAACCATGTATTGAACCATTGAGCTTCAGATGTCACGCCGACAACAGGAGACTTTTTTTATGGTCTCCTCGTATTAATTTTTTTCGAGCTCCAAATATATATATATAAGCAATCAAAAAAGTTGTAAAACAACAAAAATTAGGTAAATTTAATGTGAAGTGATAAATTAACGAAATAATAATTAAAGAGAAAACAAACTACATATATTTAACATATAGTTTTATCTCTTGTTTAAAATTTAAAATTCCTCTAGTGAATTAAAAGTTAAAACAATTGAGAATCAGTAGTTCAGTATTCATTGCGTTTCCGTGGAATGTTATCTAACTACATACTTAGTACATGATCTTTTTCTAAAACCAAAAGTAAAGATATTTTAGAGTATAAAATATAAATTTATTGGTCCAAATCACACATCAATTAACAAAAGTAAAGATATTTTAGAGTATAAATTTATTAGCCCAAATCACACATCAATTTCAAACGCATTTTTTCCCTATTATCCAAATAAGGTCTATATGTTTGCTCTTTCAAACCACGAAGAAAAAATAAGAGCAAAAGCAGACAACATTTTGTAAACACTTGTCTCGAATATTGATATATTTTAGAACTTTCTCAGTATTTCTTGCAAATTAATCGAGAGCCGGCATAATAAGCATACAACAAAATCTATCAATTCTCTTATCAAGCTCAAGACCTTATGATACTAGATTTAACTTTATTCGTTGAATAAAATTTCTGCAACATACAAATACACTAAAAATAATAATAATAGATTACAACTTGTAATAAGATACATAAATATCTTCAATACAATATCATTTAGAAATACTGCAATAGATGGGGGTCCGACTTGCAAAAATAGAAAACCCTAACCTAAACCCTTAAACCCTCTTTAAATGTCACTCTTTCACTAGCCGCCATCCGCTCCCTCCTCCAAAACCCTAGAAACCTCTCTCACCCCACCCCGCCAATATGTCGACGGCGCCTCCCGACTCCCTCGCCTCGCCTCCGTTAACATCCGACAAGAAGAAAAAGAAGCACAAGTCGAAGGGCGACGTCATCACAACGAACGGCGGAGATGCGGTCTCGGACCAGGCGATCGACGACTTCTTGATAAAGCCTCAATCCCTGACCCCTTCCCTCGACACTTCGACATGGCCCTTGTTGTTGAAGAACTACGACCGCCTCAACGTGCGGACGGGTCACTACACGCCTCTCCCCACGGGTCATTCGCCTTTGAAGAGGCCTCTCGCTGAGCACTTGAAGTATGGTATTATTAATCTCGATAAGCCCTCTAATCCCTCTTCCCATGAGGTGGTCGCCTGGATCAAGCGGATCTTGCGTGTCGAGAAGACCGGTCATAGTGGCACCCTCGACCCTAAAGTCACAGGTAGAAATTTGGTACATAGCTGCTGGTAATGAAGATATATTGTTGGTAGTGAAACAAAATTGTTTTGATACAAATACACATTTGAGGTCTTTTGTTTATAGATTGATTTGTAAATAATTGCTGATACTTGGTGCCAGTATTGAGTATGACGAGTAGGCATTCACCATTGACTGTAGGGTTGCAGCATAAATTAAATCATTTTCGATTGTAAATTTTTAGCTGAATAAATGTTTGGAAAAGGCATTTTTATAATTTTTATTTTATGGATGATTTTGGTGCTACCCCAAATTCACAGTGAGATCCCACTACAGCATACTAGTACTGATTCAATATGACTATGTATGGGGTGTGTGTATGTGTTAAACTTCACTCAATTGTACTGTACTTGTTTTCATTTGTCTGGTTTTGATAGTTTCAGTGGTTAATGTTTCATACTTGTTGTTACAATTTTGGCTGTGGACACAACATATAAATTTTTCGGGTAAAAATTTCATAGTTTAAAGCTATGCCATTGCTTGGTTCCAATATCCTTAATTTGATCATATTATGAACTTCCTACATGATGCACGTATCTTAATTTGTTTAGGTAACCTCATTGTGTGTATTGACCGAGCAACCCGCCTTGTCAAGTCCCAACAAGGTGCCGGAAAAGAGTACGTGTGCGTGGCACGACTCCACTCAGCAGTTCCTGATGTGAGCCGTGTGGCCCGTGCCCTCGAGACCCTAACTGGAGCTGTCTTCCAGCGCCCTCCTCTAATATCAGCTGTCAAGCGACAACTTCGCATCCGCACAATTTATGAGAGCAAGCTGCTTGAGTATGATGCCGATCGCCACCTTGTTGTCTTCTGGATCTCTTGTGAAGCCGGTACATACGTTCGTACCATGTGTGTCCACCTGGGTCTTATTTTGGGTGTTGGGGGGCACATGCAGGAGCTGAGACGTGTTAGATCCGGTATTCTCGGCGAGAGAGATAACATGGTGACAATGCATGACATCAAAGACGCACAGTGGGTGAAGGATAACTTGGGCGATGAAAACTATTTGCGGCGGGTAGTCATGCCATTAGAGGTACTTCTGACAAGTTATAAGAGGCTGGTGGTTAAAGATTCTGCTGTGAATGCTATCTGTTATGGTGCAAAGTTGATGATTCCTGGTTTGTTGCGGTTTGAGAACGACATAGAGGTAGGTGAAGAGGTAGTGTTAATGACCACCAAGGGAGAAGCAATAGCACTAGGAATTGCAGAGATGACCACAGCTGTCATGGCCACATGCGATCATGGTTCTGTGGCGAAGATCAAGCGTGTGGTTATGGATCGGGACACCTACCCAAGGAAGTGGGGGCTTGGACCAAGGGCTCTTATGAAAAAGAAGTTGATCGCCGAGGGCCTTCTGGATAAACATGGGAAGCCAAATGAGAAAACCCCACCTGAGTGGAGTAGGAATGTGGTGCTTCCAACTGGAGGGGATACAATGATTGCTAGTTTGGCAGCTGCTCCTGCCAAGGAAGAACAATCTGTCAAGAAAGAGGATGTGGAGTCTGAAGGAGGAAAGAAAGAGGAAAAGAAGAAAAAGAGGAAGTTGGAAGAAGGGTTGGAGACAGAGGGAAAAAGCGAGAAGAAGGTGAAGTTGGAGGAGGTAGATGGAGGAGAAGAGGAAAAGAGCGAGAAGAAGAAAAAGAAGAAGGAAAAGAAAGAGAAGGAGAACGGTGAAGATGAGAAAGAGAAGAGTGAGAAGAAAGAGAAGAAAGATAAAAAGAAGAAAGAAAAGAAAGGTGGGGAAGAGGAAGATGCGAAGGTAGAGAAAGAGGAAAAGAGTGAGAAGAAGGAGAAAAAGAAGAAGAAGCATAAAGAGGCTGCTGATGAGCAATGATCCGAGTAGTTTAATCTGATGATGGTATGTATTTGTTACATGTGTTTTAGAGGTATGTATTTGTTTCAGTCTTCATTTAGATTTTCTTCAATCTGATGATGGTATGGGATGGACTGTGCTTTTATTTATAAGATGAGAGCAGCTGTTATGAAGTTTTGTTTGACTTTGTTAGGATTATATGTTTATTTAGTGGATACTTGTTGCAAATGGTATTTCAATTCTGGGAATAGCTGCTGTATTAATGTTCAATCATTACCTCTGCAACGTTAGATTTGCTTAGTTCTTATGAATTGTTAGAAATTTCTGAAGTAGGCTTTGAAGAGCAATAAGATAATAGCAAGAACTGTTATCCATTTGGTCCAAACCTAAGATTAAGCTGTTTCTTATTCAATTATCTTACTAGATTACTGTCTATTCTGTGTTATATTGTCATGCTACATTTCATGCATATTTTTGCATGTATGCTATTCTTAAATGATTACTGACAGTTTGTAGTTAGCCTTCCTTGTCTCCAAGACCGAACCTATTTTCGTCCAACTATTTGCTTAGTTGTAGGCCTCCTAGCTACTTGATGGCAATTTCTCAGCCTACTTTTTCTTCATCTTAGATTAATTTTTTGATAAGAAAAGGAAAATTTTTAGATTAATTTTGTGATAAGAAAAGAAAAATTATTAGTCTAGTCATTCATATCTGATGCAAATTGAAATCTGGCAGCATATCTGATGAAATTAGCATGATTTTTTATATTGTAAATCCACAAAGCACCAATTTTTACCTATAGATGACTTTTAGATTCTATTAGAAAGAATTTAGTATAGTTCATTCAAATTGGCAAGTATCCAGCGTATGCTTCTTTTAACGTCCCCTGTGCAATCAGACCTCATTAACCTCTATTTCTTATCAACATTTTAATGTCTTGATTTATCAAATCTCTAAGCTCTGTTAACTAAAAATCTAACAGACGATAAAAAGAAATATAAAATAAAAGAAAGAAGAACATAGGAAGCTTAAAATTTGATAGATTTGATGCATGTTAGCAAAGCAAACAACCCAATATTGATGCATGTTAACAAAGCAAACATTTAATCTTAATCGTTGCATGTAATGTAACTAACCTGCAGCTTACATGCACAAAATGCATGATCGCCAAGTTCTTGTATAAGAAGTATCATAAGCATCATTTTCCTGTCCTTAAGTAATCACGTTTATGATTCATTACCATTGTATACGCCCATTTTGTTAGGTTATCCTTATTCAATTTGGGTATGTACCTCATCAAAGTAATTTGACAACTCACTACTTTACATCAAAAAAGGAAAATTATCTTACAAGCAACATTTCATTGTAAGAAGTATCCAGATAAAAACAGTGCAAAAAAGAACAAAAGACTTCCATAAATGAGCAGTGTCTTCTGACCAGATGTCAAAGAATTACCCCCAAGCCCGAACTGCTGGTTCTGAGCAAACCCGGCGATTTCAACGCTCTTGCTCTCAAAGAAAGATTGTGCAGCTCCGCATGTTGGACACCTCCAGTCACTCGGCAGCTTGGAGAACTCCAGTCCGGGGGCGATTGGGTAAGATGGATCCCCCACTGATTGGTCGTACCGGTACCTGTTAAAAGAAAAAGCTGGGTGATATATATGGCTTGAACTGTATAAGATTGCTGCAAAATCAATAAGATACCGTCACCATTTATTAATGATCATTATAACTTTTTGGCAAGATTATGTATAGCCTAAGGCAGAAGCAAAAGACGGCAATTCGCTATTAGTTGCTAATAGTCAATAGCAATAGTAAATAATTTGTAAAACTGTATTGCTCCATTCTTCGAGTAACTGACTAACTAAAGTATATTATACAGGACCAGAAAATCTCAGGTCAATTCCGACAATCCCTAATCATAGAGGGTGCGCAAAAATTAAACGTTATTTCTGATTAACTCTTAATCTAGATTACAAACAAACACATTTATTCTTAACCATTTAGGAATAACACTCTTAATCCTAAACAAGTAATCCAGGTCTTATTCCCAAACAATCTAAACACACCCATAAGGACTGATGTTCTTCCCTCATATTCTTTATAAATGGCGAAAGAAACTGTGCTCATTTTTACCAATACAAAAGGGAGCGTTCAGCACTATTAAGTAACAAAAATCCTCTTGTTCTAATTTCTAATCAGCTTCAAATTTAAAAAAATGGTTTGATAAACAGTACCCGCATGATCTGCATTCATATATGCCTGTATTTATCACAGCAAATTTCTCCTCGAGCCGCCGTGGGTCTACCTTTGGCTGATCTTGATCCTGAATTTCTGTAGCTTCCTCTGGTGCTGCTTCTGGTATGGTTGTTTCTACCTCCAATGGTTTGTCTTCTTGAGACAGGTCCACAGAAGATGTGATGAAAAGGGGTTTATGAGAAATGGGTCTTCTACAAATGCCCCATTGAGGCGCAATTGAAGTCGGTTGAAGTTTCTTTGTTTGGTGTGGAGTGAAGATGAAAGTAGGTCTAACAATTGCCGAAGCCATTTTGTTTTGGAACACTCTGTCAGTCTCTCTCTCTGTTATGTGTCTTCTTTCATGGGCAACAGACACCAGAGAGGGAAGGAGAATCCATCGAGAGCATATGCGGAGTTTCCAGAAGGAAAATACAGAAATTTTTTGGATAAGAAACGTGTGTACCAGTGGAATTCTTTTTCAAAATAATTACCCGAGGAATGGAGGCCTAGTTAATAAAAGTTAAATAGGCTTAGTAGAATGGGCTAATTCTTAGGCCTAATTTGATGATCCATGGCAATGTGGCCCAAATAAAGATTTTAGAAGTGAGGATCTTTTGTGGAACTACAAGTCTACAACCTAAAAAAACGAAATGTGCTCTCTCGCACTTTTTCATGGAAGGAAAGCTTAAAATCGGTGACGAATTCACGATATTAGCCATAGTTGAACATGAAAAAGGAAGAAAATATCGTAGCTGTTAAGCTATACAGCAAAAGGTATAAAATAATGAGGTGAATTTATGCTGTTTAGTTGGACAGTGATGTTTCTGCGTATGCCATAAAATTTATACCAGTAAAGAATTCTGTGAAAAAATTTATCAAGCAGGTCCGATGGACAGTATATTTGGGAATTTATCAGATAACATCTAATCAGGATAGGTTATTTTTACTGACAACAAGCTTATTTATTAATAAGCATAATATAAGTCAAAATATGTATGATTTAGTTATCGAGTTTAGTTAATATAACAATAATTGTGCAATCGATGATCGATTTAATAATTAATGATTTTGTCTTGTGAAATTAAATGCTAAACAAATAGTTATTGTATTTGCATCAGACTTGATCAAGTTTTATTAATATAAGAAAGTAATGATATGCGCGCTACAATATATAGTTATGTTTATGAAATTTGGCATCTTAATCGCATTAATAATTTTGTTTTACAGTATGAGTTATCGGAAATTATTATACGAGTTCAATCCTCATTTTATACAATTGTACCAGCGTCGTGATCACCAACTTCTTGCGAACATGAATTTTGATGCACTATCATGAACTTTCATCTTCCTAACACAGATATTGACGTAAAAAATGAAATTGATAAAAAATCAGTAAGCCTTTTTTTTGTTTTGTTTTCCATCTTCTATATATTTTCTACATAAAAAACTAAAATCATGACACTTTCTCTCTTTATTTTTAAAATCATAGCTTAGAACAAATTATGTTATTTATGAAGCAGTTTGCAAACTCAGAAAATTAGAAGGCTATGAGAAACAAAGCTTGGAATCTCGGAACCAAATAAAGAACGGTACATTCGATGGAAAGGCGACACGTGGAATACAGTCACACAGTAAGTTTTTTTTTTATTATTTTTTTTTTGGTCAATGAAAGCTCGTAGGCTGAAGTACATTTACCAGTAAAGTTTAAGATTACATGTTATACTGAGGAGAACATAAAAACATAGGAAAAGTGAATCCAGAGTAAGAAATACACTCAGATCTAGCAAATCTAGCTAAAGAGTCAGCACTCTCATTCTCCTCTCTAATGATAAATTTGCAACTGAAACCTGGTGTCCTTCTAAATATTAAAAGCAAATCTAGCAGCAAGTGAAAGAGTCTCCAATCTAGTGCATCAGGGGGTATTTGAGCATTGATAACATTGCACAACTGAAGACAATCAGTTAGAAATTCACAGCGATGAAGACCCAAGGACAACAGCTTGTACCGCCATATTCAAAGCCTTAAGTTCAGCCTCTAAAGGTGAAACAGCTGGTCCAAAATCAGTGGCATATTGAATGAGTTGTGAACCACTATAGAGCACATAAGCCCATCCTGCTTGAGAAGGGTGCACGTGGGAACCATCAAGGTAGCATCTATACCGCTCTCCATCCAGAGGCTCAGCCGACACCTGTAAAGGAGGTTGGGGGGGCAATACCAGAAAGAATAGCAGTGCTGTCAAAAGCTCGTGCCATGGCCAGAACTTGGTTTGTATTAAACCGCTTACCTGAATAAACCTCTCTGCAGCGCATTTTCCAATATGACCAGAGGAGTTTAATAAAGGACATGAAACTTGAATCATCCAAGGAACTTTTTAAGAGAATGAAAACCTGAGCAAAGTTATCCGGCAAAAGATCTGATCTGAGGCCAAGTAAGTGAGTAACGAAGAGAACCATACTTGCCTTGCACGTGCACACTTGAATAAAATATGAACAATACTATCAGATTCTTCTCCGCATAATTGACAAGGAGATAGCGGCCTGCCCACTCGGGAATTTATAACATCTCCAACGGGAATGGAATTATGCAGCCCCTTCCAAATAAAAAAATCTAATTCGAGGTAGGATGCCCTTAGATTTCCACATAGCTTTGAAAGCCTCCAAATTGGTCGCACCATTAGCATCACGACCAGCCAAGAGGTGATATGCTTTTTTATAAGTGAATTGGCCATTGGTTGAAAAAGTAAAAACCAAACGATCCGAACGATTTGGCACAAGTGGAGGAACTGGGTACCTGGTAGCAATGAACAGGGCTGTGTGAAACCCAAAATGACGGATAAGCACACAGTAAGTTTAGACCTGCTTATCATTCTACAACTATAAGTCTATAATGTACGGTCATACTCACTCGCAATACCAAGCACTACAGAAAAAGGAAACACAAGCGAAATATAACACATATTGCGAAAGCAATTGGCTGTTCATCAGCAAACATTATGGGGACATTTTCCTTAGCAACTTCCCCTTATTATGTTTGGAATCTTTGGACCACGCTCCTTTTTTTGTCTTTTATTTTTATTTAATCTCTCTCATTCTGGAGGTTATGCTAGCTTTTTAAGTCTAATTATAATCAAATGGTATGTGCAATCAATAAATTTGGCACAAGTGCATATTGCCTAACACCGGTGATATTATTGCCAAATCACTCATATGGGTATATCAATCATGCATCGCAAATTTGCAATGCGCAAGGTGGGCTCCTCTCAAATCTCAATGCATCAACACCTGCACACAATCCGACGAACCAAATTATTCTGCTTTTATTCGAACGATGGACATCGAGTCATGTACTGAATTGATCCATAGCCTTCGCAGAGGATCCGATGAACATACTAGAAGTGGTTCAACCATAGGGAATGATCAATGAACATCACAGGCGCTGAAGTTTGATCCAACGGTTCACGTGTTTTCTAATCAACAATATAGATTACAAATTCTTTTTGTTAGAGCAAGTACCCAATTAATGAAGATACTTCTCCCCTTTTCTTTTTTTAAGGAGATTTGTTGTACTTGAGATTCCAGATACAGGTATAGAGGTTGACTGCTAAAACACGGTAAACGATAAACTTTTTTTATAAATGCGTTATTTTGGTCTGTCTTGGTGATATACTTTTAATTTGCATTTTGGAACACTGGATTTAAATAGTACAATTGGGTTGTAACCACTAACCACCTCATATTGATGTGCATGTTTCATGATAAAGGCTTCTTTTTTGTTTTATTTTTTTAATTGCTTTTCTGTAAATGCTTCAACAGGAAGAAAGGGGCACATAATTTGATCCGAATGAAGTAATTTGCAATTGTTCTAAACGTGCAGATATTCCTTCTGTTAATTATTAGAAGTCATACCTTCATCAACAATGAAAATGCAGTGGCAGAACCTGAAAAAATAAATAAATAATATACCAGGAAAAATAAGCAATTATTATTATTATTTTGTTGGAACCAAAGAACTCATATGAAGAGATCAGAATAAGTTGTCATTTTATACTATGTTTAGATTTTGGAGGGAGCGCGGAGGAAGAGAGAGCGAAGGAGAGAAAATTCAACTTTAATATATCATCTTTTTTTGTTACATAATTAAAAAAATAATAGAGTTAAATTGATGCTACTTTTTTTAATTTCTTATATTTTTTTTTTAAATTGATTTTTCGCATCAGGTGAAAAGTGTACAAAATCCAAACCGTTCAGTGTGAATCTCAAAGCTAGTTCATCGGTATAATATACTAAAGTTAATTTAGTAGCCTTTTTAAGTAATTTTCCCACCATGCTTTACGGAACCAGATCCTCTGGTCGGCACGATCCGGACCGTCTGATTTAATCTCAACGGCTAAAAGGGAGCCCCGTGAATTCTACCACTCCCGAAAAAAATATTGGCCCGAAAAAATAAACCATTCAGATTAAATCGGACGGCTCGGATCGGACGCCGACCACATGGTCGTTTTTATCGCGCCGACCAGAGGATCCGGACCCCATGCTTTTTAGCCTTATAACAACGTCATCCGCATTACCCGACGGATCAGTCCAGAATCCAGTTCATATCAAACCATATCACATTAAATTAGCAGTGGCCAGTGGTTCACCCAATTAGCTGGTGGGTTGGATGATTTCAGTGGCCCGGGAAGATATCCTACAAATTATAATTTTCCCAATATAGATAAACAATCATAAAAATCGTATTTAATCTCTCTTTCCCTTTAATTATTCAGAAAAGGACAAGTGCACGATTTATGTCCACGTTATGTTTCCACTTCCATCGCAATTAAATTATTTTTTCTGTAGCCTACGGGCTGTTAAATTTCGAAAAAAGAAATTATTTTTTCTGTATATAAAAAATTGTAAAGAAAAATGTTTTTTATGTTCAAAATATTTTGCTTCAATGGAAGAATTTAAGTTCAAATAGGAACAAATCCAAAACTATGAAATTCGAAACTTAAATCATACACGTTCAACTTTTAGAATCAGATTCACAAACCAATAAAGAAAAAATATAATCAAAAGATATTTGCCACGGAAGCCTAAAGCTGAACATCTAAATAATACACACAAACACAAATTCCTCAAATATATAAAACACAAACATACGAATGACACTTCAACCACTTCATCATTAATTCAACAACCATATCTTTCATCCGCGCTGGACCACTGCCGACACATCCAAAATAAACAAACAAATTAGTAAAGTTTATCAATAATTAACGAAGTTGTTTTAAAAAGGGAAAGGGAGAATATTTTGTTTGGACTTTGCAAGAAGATTCCAACATATCCTAACGATTTTCCAACTTTTTTTTTTAAATTCTAAACTTGGCGACTCAAAAGTTAATTATAATGAACAAATAAAATTAAGCAAGAGGCTTTAATAGTTTGCAACAATAATTATGTAAGAAAATCATTGTATTATTAACGCTAATTCAAATTCTCTGACAGGTTGCAATTCAAACTGTACACTTGTAATTTAACCAACTAAATTCAGACAAAAAACTAAGAAAGTAACAATACTAAAATAATTCAAAAACATACCAGAGTGCATTCTTTTACTTAGTGATGACCCAAACGGCATAGATAATACCGGGCAGATATCCAAAGAAAGTCAGGAGAAGACAAATCCAGAATTCAATCTGTAGAAACAAACAATAGACAAAAGGCAAACATTTAATTAAAAACATCGAGGTGCCAACTGCAAGAAACAAATCTACCTTCATAATAATAGTTGTATTTTTTAACAAGTAAATAATAATCCGTAATTATCTCCCTAAATATCTACCCAATATATATATTTTGTAAGACTTTCTATTTCCTTCTTTTTTCTCCTTCAGAAAAGAGGAAAATCCTCATAAATGAACTAGTATATAGTTTACAGAAACTCATTCAACTGCAACTTCTTGTGCTAATCATGGAAAATAGTGTATGGCGTAAAACGGGGTTCAGTTCAGAACTTCAGAGTCTAACCAAAAACTAACTACGATCTGAAGGTGAAGGTGTGAGTTAAATTAATTACCTTGCAACCATACTTTAAGAAAACACCAAGAGGAGGTAGGATAATAGCAAGGATGATATCTATGCATGTAGCAGCATGTTCGTCTGCCATTTTTCTTGATCTCTCTCTTTTTCTGACTGGTACGAAAAGGAACTGTGCTTTGAGTGTGTAGAGGCTTCTCGTATAATTATGACAAGGCTTCTAAGAGGCGTTTAAGGGATTAAATAGAAGGTGGTTACACGTGGAACTCACGTGACCTTTCACACTGGGCGGTTACGTCACCGTCGTGTCTGAAGTGAGTCTGAACTCTGAACTATGAAGTTGGGTAACTTCGGTTTGGCCTTTGCTTGAGCGTTGCGACTTCTAGTTTCGAAGAAATACTGGATGTATCCATTCCGGGATTAACCGCATGTCATGTGATAATGATACCCTCTTGAATTTCCGAATTTCGATGCTAGATTTTCAACATTTTTGACTCCAATGAGTTTGCTTACATCAGTTTATCGTTAATTTTCTTCTTTACAGAGTGGACTTGATTTGTTTTTAAGCACATTTAATTTTTTATTTGTAATGAAATAATTTATATTTAAGAAAATTTTTAGTACAGACAACAAATACTGTAAATAAATTTCATACAATCTCCAATTTTTGTTCAGTAATAATTTGTTCTTTAATTTTGCAAATGTTGATTTGTTTTATACGGAAATTGACACGTCAACATTTGCAATTACTTTACAAGTAGGATATATTCATCTCAAAAAAAATTTCATACTATGTCTATTTTCGCAACCTTTTCAATCTTTGCAATTTTAACTAGTGAGATCTATTTATACAACAAGAAGAGCGATCCCCTATAATTATAACTAGCGTTGTATACGCGCTTCGCGCGTGAGGTGTTATTGATGTCTGGCCAGTTAAGTTTGGAGGTGGGAAAGTGGAAAATAATACACGAAGGATGAACTTGATTAACATGATACATCTATCAATGAATATCATTTAAATTATGTAAATATTGATAGATAGATTAATATATTAAAACTCTAAAAAATATTAATTTATTTACGTAATTTTTGAAGACAATCCACAAAATTTAATACAAACAAATCTAGAAAAATCTTATAAACAACTAAACAAAAATGGAAAGAAATGTATAAAAGAAAAATCTATATCACTTTGATTTCATATAATTTTTGTTGATTCATATAATATCATAAGAATATATTATTATAAGATAATTATAATTACTAATAGTCATATTTAAATATTTCAGGAAAAATGTTGTGTTAAAAATAATTTGTGTCTCGAAATAGAAAAAAAATAAAATATTTACAATTTAGATGAAAAAAATTAGCATTTTGTTACGCACTTCGCGAGTGATGTTTTGTTATGTTAATTAAGGAGGAGTAAAAAAATTAGATTGGTTTTCTTACGTATATAAAATTTTATAAATCAACAAATTTTGGAAAGGTTTAGAAATAATGAAAAACAAAATTATATTTATGAAACAATAGAATTGAGTAATCAGATTTAGAAATTTGACAAAAATATGTTAGAACTCTTTAACTATGAAATTTTATATTGCAGGTTATTTCATTTTTCTTTTATGAAGGATATAAAATTTTATGGTCAATTGAATTAATAAATGTCCTCAAATAATTTTAAAAGCACCAACCATATTCCATATTTCATATAATTATATGATTAAATTAAAAATAGCTCAATGGCACGATTGAATTTGTTATAATCTTCACATCATTTATATAAAATTTCATACACTAATAAAGTTGTAAATATCTTAGAATAATTAAAAACCTAATGACATTTATGAAATTACGGAAATTCAATTTTTATGAGATTCAAAAAATTATTTAAAATATTTATAGGTTTGTAACTTTAAAATTTTACATCAATTAATTGTTCATATATTTTTGAGCAAGTACATAAATTTTCATAGCCAAATGATTTATTCAAGGCCTCCAAACAATTTTAGAAATTTTTATGCATATTAAATTTTATGAGATTCATAAAATTATTTAAAATATTTTCTAAGTCGATAATTAAAAAAATTTACATCTTTAAATCCTTTACATTTTTATGAGCACACACATAATTTTTCATAGTCAAATGAATTTTTAAATGTAGCTAAACAATTTAAAAACTAAACTATATTTAATCTGAAATTTCTGAAATGGAGATGTCCATTGTTTTTTCAAAATAGAGATATGACTTCATCTAAAGTTACTGTAGATAATGTACCCAACATTGTAGTATTGTTTGATTATACAAATATATGTTCTTAGTACACATAAAGCAATTTAAAAAAATGATGTGACGCTTATAGCATATAGCAATAATAGAAATTGCTCAAGATTCTTGCACTTGAAATTTTACTTGAAACTTTAACATTTTTGCAATTTCATTGTAAGCAAAATGAAAGTGTTCTGTCTTTTGACAGTCGGCCGAAAAACAAATTGAACAATATGATAAAACTCTATGCATTTTTATTTATACTAGAAGGGCTCATTGAGTTTCACTCAATACATGTATTTTTATTGTATTAATTTTTATTTTGTTCTTATAATTAAGTTATATATAAAATGAAGATAATTAAATTTAGTATGGTGGAACCAGATTGACAAAAAAAAAATGAGGATAAGGCGATGCTACCGGTGGAGGAGGAGAAAAGAAAGATGGAGATGGATTTTGAACAACACAGAAGAGAGATGAAGATATGATGAAAATGAAAATAAGAAGGGGTGAAAATAAATCAGAAATAAAACAATGCGCTGTCAAATTATTCTGTACCGGTGAATCGAGTCAGTTTTATGAGCAATAATACCGGCACATAGATAGTTATAGAGTATTACATTACAAAAATTGAAAAAAAAAATTCTATTTCACAATGCTAAGAGTGTCGGGCTACATTTAATGAAATAATCCCGACATCCACACATTTTTATTTATACTAGAGGGATACATCGAGCTTCGCTCGATTTTGAAATTTTTACTTGCATTTAATTATCGAATTTGTTACAACAAATCGTGTTTCATTATACGAAAATTTTTATATTTTAATATTGATTATCATTGGTAATGATTATATTGCAAGTAAGATTATATGATATTATTTCAATTTTACAAAATTATATTGCATAGGAATTTAAAGCAACGGTTGAAGTTGCCGAATAACAATTAGACATGAACTACCTCAGATTCTTAAATATATTTAATTTTAAATTAAATAAACATTGGTACGATTAATTTTAATATATTTAACAAAAAGAGAGAATTATTTTTAATTATAGAAAATGTAATAAATAATTTTTTTAAAAAAGTTTTATAGTGTTTGACACAACAAAAGAATAAGTAGGATGAAAATTAGTTTAGTACTAAAGTTTTGTTGCATACTTGCCATATAGTCGTGCTAATTTGAAAATGAATAGCGTCTCGACAATAATTTAGAAGCAATGTCAGTCTAGTTCCATGGCCAAATTCTTTGACAAAATCCAAATCGGTTTTCTCTCCTTTATTTTTATGAAAATAAGAATAAGGCACAAAAATCAGAAACAAAATAATGCGCTATCAAATTATTGTCTGTTGGTGAATCGGATCAGCTTTATGAGCAATAATATCCGGTACACAATTTTTTACAGAGTATCACGTTACAAAAATCATAAAAATTAGTATTTCACAATACTTGGAGTGTCGAGTTATATTTAACTAATAGATCCCGACACCCACACATGTTTAGCTAATAGAATTATACATAACCAATTTTGATTTCTTGTACTCATAAGACAACGTATCAATGAACTTTTTATCTTTTTAACTATCTTGAAATGATTTTATTCTTAAATATCAATCTATGACTCTTTTAATCAGCCCACTTAAAATTTGTATTCGTCAATGATTTTTGTTGAAAATTACTTGTCTATCTATATTGTATTTTTTTTATTTAGTCAAACACAATACTTTGATTTTGTGGAAAACTTGTACTCATCAATGATTTTTTGGAAAATTACTTGTCTATCTATATTCATGCATAAATTATGTTTGGAGTTCCTTCTGTCCGAGTCTCTGAGACAAAATACTAAAGCAAAAAATAAAAAAGACAAAATGTATTGATTTTTTGCGTTGCCATTTACTGCCACTTGTTGAGAACGGGTCATACTATTGATAACAAATACAGGCAACATAATATCATACATAGATTTTGTTCCAATTAATCCATTTTTTTTAACACCAGATATCTCTCATTACCAAAAACTTTGTCGTGTCGGCCAATGCTAAAAAATTTTTAACAGGACTCGCACGCATCTTTATTTATAATATTGATTTTTAATTTTTGATGGATAGCTTTGTGTTTAACCATTTTCTTTTAAAAAAAACCTCTACAATGATATAATTTTGAATTCATGAAATTAACCACTCCATTATTGTAAAGGCTGATTGAAAATTTCAGGCAACTTATAAAAGTATCAACTACTTCCCACTAGACAATTAAAAGTATCAACTACTTCCCACTAGAAAATTTGTCATTAATTTGCGAATAAGATGAAGAAAGTATATTGTGTATACGATATTTGGACAATTCGCAAAAATGATTTTTAGACAACAATAACTAAATAGTAATTTTATCAAAAGGAAAAATGTAGAAAAAAGAAGATGCAAAGTTGCTTTGCTGAGTAAAACTGGAAAATGACACCGCTTTAAAAAGAAGAATATGCTTATTTTGTGGACTGGAGAGGAAATAATGATTGCTGCGGCATGGGAGGACGGTGAGACAGATCAGAGCGCACGTCGGTGTGCCGACTCATACAAGTTCCCCATCCGGGGGATCCGATTCTCTCATGCACTTTTGCTCTGGTGCAATTTTTTTTCATTAAATTATAAAGTTTACTTTATTATGCATAATCCTTAGTTGTTAATACTCTTCCCTTAGTTCACCAATCACCACTAATGCTCTGGCCAGATAACTTCATTCAATGCTAAGAGAATTAAACAAAAAGGAACCATATATTGACATGAAGTTGTTTACAGTAATCAACGAGACATTAATTGATTTAAATATTTTTGTCCGACTCCATCACCGATAACAAAATATATCCCCTTGAGAAATGAGAATATATTCATACTTACCCGTTCAAATTTTCCCTTGATTTGGAAATAAATTAATAGAAATGATAAACGTTTGCGTTCACTGTGGTGGGCATTGACGGAATCATCAAATTCATACTGTCTATATCCAAAGCTCAACGCTTAATATTTAGTGAAGAAATTTGAACACATTATTTTCTAGCTATATTATATATGGTTTTATTAGGTTGTAAAAGCAACATTGTTTTAAACAAAACCCGGAATAAAACAAAGAAAAAAAATGCTTATCGTGTGTTTTAAAAATGTTTTCTATCCCTTTATTTATGAGAAATAAATGTTTTGTTGGTCGGAACTCGGAACTTTCACCCCTAGACCCTATTCCCTAGATCACATTCCTATTTAATACATACATGGAATATAAAATGATATAAATCCCCATGCTGAAGTTAAGTAAATTGGAAAATTAAGCTGTAAGGAGGCAGATCAGGAATCGTGGGAGGCATGAATGATGACTCTGTTAATATAATCAATCACAGCAGAAACGAAATCGAAATGAGAAATTAGACAAGCTTTGACTTAGTCGTTAGAAAATTTGAACAGAGTTGAAGTTTAATGGAAGCCTTAAGCTGTACACTTTAGAAATGGAAATATTTTACAACGAGAGCAGAGAATAAAATTGAAATGGAAAATTTTACAAGCTTTGAATAGGCCGTTAGAAGCGGATCATGGATGAAACATCCGTGGGCCGGTGCCCTTTTAAATTTTGATATTTCCTTTTCACTTCAGGAACTCGATCGGGAATAACCACCTGATAGTTCTCAGGAACTCGGGAATAACCATATTACTAGGATTTGTAATGCTCTGATTGGATATTTGAAAAGTCAAATACTTATCTTATTAAATAGCCATGGAAGTTATTGTAGTTTCATGGACAGAGTGGATTTGACATGTTCATCGTACAACTTTCAAAAAAGTTAATTAACACATGGACACTCTGTCCACCCCAGAATCTCTCACGAGAGAATTCCCTTATTCATAATAAAAAAAATAAGAATTTCTTTTTCCAGAAAAGTATTGCTCCTGTGGTGTATTGACACGCGTACTCGGTAGTTATTATTATGTTTCACCAAATGGTGCATGTACGTGGCGAATCTCTGATGGTTCAGTAGTTTACCAAATAGTTTACGTGGCGGATCTCTGACGCAAGTAGAATTCATTACGCATGTAATTTATTTATTTATTTTTTTGGGATATCATCACCCATATATATAGTTGTAACAGTTCTTAGATTTGACATACATGCACATATGACACATTGCACATTAGACAGGAAAAGATTAGACAAAAATAAAATATAATAAAATAAAATATTAACCAAGTATAGTCCAACTGCTGAAAATATTCAAGTTATTAGTTTATAATGTTTTTAGTTTTACATTATTTCACAAAAAAAAAAAGATTATTTTTTTAACAATTATCGTTGTATCACTGAGAAATCTTGTAATTGACTCCATGTTTTAATTTATAAATTGAGTCGTTCATCGAATAATTTGAAAGGTCAATGGTTCACTTTTATCAACTTGTTCAT
Source organism: Rhynchospora tenuis (assembly GCA_027725995.1). Classification (NCBI taxonomy): domain Eukaryota; kingdom Viridiplantae; phylum Streptophyta; class Magnoliopsida; order Poales; family Cyperaceae; genus Rhynchospora; species Rhynchospora tenuis. Next base: position 28,591,943 of record CM050888.1, read on the forward strand.
CAGCGATCATTTTTTTTTTAAGAAAGTGCACAAAATCCATACATGGCCTAAATAAATGATAAATAATAAATCTACAAGTTTACCCTTTTCATTCCAAAATTGTTGATCTTAATTGTGGACTACTATTGGTCGTGTGAATACATCCTTTTCCAGTTGTTAGTGAAAATTTGAATTGCTGATTTTTTTTTGACCTTGTAATAAAATTTTAAAAAAAAACTAAGCACTTCTATAAATAAATTTGAACATCATATTATTTACTGAATTATGGTTGAAATGAACAAATACAAAATATATCGAGTTACACTAGGTGTCAAATTAAGTCAATTTAGACCATCTTGCGCTTCTGCTATTTGGCATTTGGCAAATAACACCTTTATCTCTGTTGCCTTATTTTGAACTACAGCATCAATACTTGAACCACGCCATATGCATACCAGATATACTCTGATCGATGCTCACGAGGGGACCAAGAACAAGTCCGGTAAGCAATGCTTTGATTGCACCTGGACCGATCTAACTTTGGGGACCTAAATAAAGGGTAGCATGGAATCTGGGAACCTCAAATAATTCAATTTGTATCCGTTTATGACTTTATGTGGTACATCTCCTTGCAAGTTTTTCAGCACCCTAAATAATTTAACTACTTTTTATACATGTTGTGTTGGTAGATTTGAATTTTTGTTATGGCAAAATATCAATCACTGGTCTTAAATACATCTTGAAATTTACACGTAAATTTACTAATTTGTTCATGTTACCATGCCAATTAATCTGACTGGAATGTGGGTCCGACATGTACGAGTACGGCATGACAATTTGAATTTGGAACCCGAGAGCCAGCACCGACTACCCTGGCCCTGGGTTTGAATTAGAGAAAAAACCGAATCATGTTGTCGTAGGCTTCAATATTTAGATGGTCCCAGATCAAGTTGCTAAGAGATTTATTGTTTTCTTCTTTGATTATGGGCTTTCAATTGTTGTTAAACTGATCAGAAATTTTGGGCCGAAAAGTTCTCTTGGCCCACTTATATAAATTAGTGGAATTTTTTACTTGGATTTGTCATTTGTCTGATGAATTTGTACTACGATTTGTTGATTCAGCTTCATTCAGGTAAAATATTTCTAGCCATGGTTTGGTCATTGACTCATTATGGGAATCACGGGCTGCCCCGCAAGGGATTTACTGCTTTGGTTAATTTCATCTAAATATTGTATCATCTATTTTCTGATTACATCAAATCGCGCAGCGTGACATCATAAATGCCTATGATGTAAACTGAAACGATTTGATGAAATAAAATACATTCTTGAAAATACAATATCTATTTTAAATATTACTCGATAAAAAATGTTATAATTAATATTATTAATTATTATTAATGTGGCCTATATGATTTAATTTGAACCAAGTTTATTTATGATTTTTTTTTAATTAAAGGGTGCATTGATTTTGATGGAAAATCAATGGACCAGATTCATTCATTTTTGATCCCTTCAATAGCCTTAGTCTATATATACTAAATTCTGTCATTAAGAGAGGCACCATTTCCCTTATTTCTGCCATTAAGAAAAGTGATAAAAGAGAGTAAAAACGCCATCAAGAAACCATCATTTTGGACTAAGGAATATTGAAGAAGGTCAGAAATTTCCGCCTAACGCCATTTCTGCCCTTCAAATCTGTGAGTTTTTATTACGATTTATTGATTTTATATGAAATACATGATCTTGGACTGTTAATTGAAAATATTATTATGAATTAATATTTTAATTTCTAACATTTGGTATCAGAGCAGTATGTATTTTCATATAAAATACAGTATACAGTAATTTTCATATTTACTGAAATTTTACTGGAATTTAATTGAGATTATTTTCGCATATTTCCAATTCCTGGAATTTCGAACTCTGTGTGCATCTTGTGGAGTTGTGTATTATATCTTTCCTTATTAAAATAACCTACATAAATCTCTTTTCCTCCCATCACGTGGCGCACACAGCACAAAGTTAAAGGGATTTATTTTATGTGCTTGATTGTATACAAAGGTATAGTATACTATTATTATCCAACCTCCATCTGAGTTTTTGTTTTTGGCAACAATGGCGCACTTAAGTTGTACAAAGGTATAGATACAGTAAGGACAAATATATATGCTCTTAAGTTGTACAGCATTTGAGATTATTGTCCGCACTTGTTTTTCTTTGCGCCTTTTGGTCTTTGGTCCCACTTATCTTAGGAAATGTTAATTAAAAAAAAAAGCATCTCGTGAATTTCCCTCTGGTCTCACTAATGGCAACAAAATCTGATCAACGGATATGGGGCACAACAAATGGGTATTATTTATTAATTTATTTAACTTTTCCTATTAAAGTACATACGTATATGTATATGGTAAATTATTTTTCTTTAACCATATGATTTATGTATTTGTTATTTTTAACTATTATGTTTTTCTTGTATCTGGTCTACTCACGCCTTTTCATCTGGTCCCCACTCAATTAGGAAAGGAAACCATTATCAACATCCCTTATTTGATTTTATTTTATATATCATTAATGCTGGGATGAATTTTATCATTATTAACGCTGGGTTTTCCTTTATGGATGGATTTATTTCCTTATTAAAATTTTAATCAAAACTCACTAACGGACCACTGAGTGATACTTGAATGATGGCTTAGGTTATATCATTTTTCGTCTACTGCTATCACATAGGATTTAATAATTTATATAAATCTTTCATTAAACCGTATAATAATTTTATATATGGTTTATATGTGATAATTTGAGTATATGGTTGTGTATTATATATACTAGTAACCCAACGGAACTAAGTTATATATAATTTATTACCGTATAAACTTACTTTTAATATTTGGTCGTTATCAATTTTACCAACTTTAATTGTGACTGCCATTTTATTAAAAGAAACTATGTTTTACATTATGTCTGTTGTATTATGATTATGCTTTACATTTAATAAATTATAACTGTCAATTTTACTAACTTTAATTGTCAAGTATAATTTATTAAGTGGAATTTCATTTATGATTCAATTTGTTTTTGCCCAACGGTGATGCAAATTGATTTTAATGGAACAACTATATTGTCAAAACTGAAACTTTTTATTATTAATTTCAGTTTGATTAAGTATTAACCCTTATAGTTGTTTATTTCTAGTATGTTATTTGTGATATTTTAGTTTATGTATCACTATAATGTTTATATTTAATAAATATTATGGATGCCAATTTGAACAACTTTAATTGACATTATAGTTTATTAAATAGAATTGTCTCGTTATCTTCAATTTATTTTCTGCCCAACGGTGATATAAATTGATGAAATAACGAACTATTATGTTACTACTGAAATACTATTTGGCATTTTTATTAATTATTTCAGTTTAATTTATCATGTTATGTGAACTTTAGTCGACTATAATTACCACCTTTATTTTTCCTGAATTTTTGTAGCATCGAATAAAACTAATTGTTCCAACTTGAAAAGATCCAATTGAGATTTGTCTTGGTATTTTTGAAATTAAACCAGACATTATGTAAAGATCTCGCTGCAATCATTAATAAAGGCAGCGATGATAAAATACTAATTTTTGCTAAATTATTTCTCAAATTTGATGAGGTCATGACCAAGTTTGGATATTAAGAAAATATTATAAATCAATGCATATATCTCAGGGTTAGTGGGAGTATATTTATCATTCTCATTTTGCATTTAGATGATATTTTATTAGTTGCTAAGAAATTCACATGATGTTATTTATTTATACTTGTTTGATTATTAATATTATGGAAGAGTATTAAGCAGTCTATAATGACTCTTTCATTATGCAAGCATAATTTGTGGCATATTGTAGAGTCACATTTTTTATTTTTGTAATAACAGACTGCTATTTTGTGTTTTAAGAACAACAAATCAAGTGACATGTCTAATGGATCGACATTAAATATTTTGTTGTTATATACAAAGTCAAAAATATGGCTGTAGTAATACAACATGTTAATTTGAGAACTATGTTAATTCTCTCTCTAAAGTATAACCACCCATTTTTGCCGGCATGGATTCAGTTACTAAATTATAAAATTGTTGTATTAAATTATGAATTAAGTAATGATGTGAAGCTTCATTAATGTCTTGACTTTGAATTTATGAAATTTGCTTATTTCTTATGTTGCGCATTATGGTTAATTTAAGCAAATTTACTTACGTGGATCGAATGAAATATATCAACCATTTGTTGGAAAGAATACCAATTCTATAATTAATAGGGATCAAATAACAATAATAGTTATTTTGATTATATTAGTTTAGTTTGGTATTTCAAACTGAACAAGGTTTAAGTTTTTATTGGCCAATTATAAATTTGTGTTTCATTATGATATTTTATAGGCCAAGTGGGAGAATGTTATAATTAATATTATTAATTATTATTAATGTGGCCTATATGATTTAATTTGAACCAAGTTTATTTATGATTTTTTTTTAATTAAAGGGTGCATTGATTTTGATGGAAAATCAATGGACCAGATTCATTCATTTTTGATCCCTTCAATAGCCTTAGTCTATATATACTAAATTCTGTCATTAAGAGAGGCACCATTTCCCTTATTTCTGCCATTAAGAAAAGTGATAGAAGAGAGTAAAAACGCCATCAAGAAACCATCATTTTGGACTAAGGAATATTGAAGAAGGTCAGAAATTTCCGCCTAACGCCATTTCTGCCCTTCAAATCTGTGAGTTTTTATTACGATTTATTGATTTTATATGAAATACATGATCTTGGACTGTTAATTGAAAATATTATTATGAATTAATATTTTAATTTCTAACAAAAAATAGATGATACAGCTTATTAATAAGCTGCACCATAATATTATAATAGATAAATTCCGCCGCAGCTATTGTATAGCGACCGGTATGGCATAAATTTCTAAGGAAAATAATTTCCATTTAGAAATAGAAAACATTATGTCATGCCCAAAAAAAAAGATGCTATGAATGTATGCGTCCTTATGGACTGATATGAAAAAGGGGGGGAAAAAGATGGGTATCAAATTGAAGTTCTATATATATGAATTTCTAGAAGGATGATATTTTCTTTATATTAATTTTATCATTTTATGACGCACGAGGTAGTTTAGGCTGTATGGACACGGCCTGCCGCGAGGGATGTAACTATATAACCGATTTGTTTAATTGGGTTTTAAAATGATTTTGTTGTTCGGTTTATATTTTAATTTATATGTTATAATAAAGTTTTGATATTTAAAAGTCAAGTAAATCAAGATAACATAACGAAGCAACACATTCGATAAAATATTATAGAAAATTTAAAAAAAAAAGATAGGTAAATCAAGAGGAATCCGATTCATATTAAAATAATCCCACGAGCCCAATCGAAGGATAGGTGAATCTCTTATATACGGATTCTGCGATTCGTGGGTGGCACACATTCGTTTAGGAATCCCACATAATCTTGCCAGTAGACTATATAATTATATATGTACTGCTTTAGGATTAGCTGGTGCAAATGGTTACATGCATCTACCATAGCAAAAAGATCAATTAATGGAAGGCATGCTGGTTCTTGTGTTGAGTTCAATTGCAGTGATAATTATCTCTCTGCTGTTGAAGGCACTGCTGAATCTCATATGGAGACCATACGCCAATGCCATAACCAAGTGTTTCAGAGAGCAAGGTATTCAGGGACCCAAATACCAATTCATGCAAGGTTCCTTTGAGGAGATAAGAAATATGAAATGTGGTGCTCAAAAGATACCAATGGATATCAACTCCCATGACTTCACACCAAGAATTCGAATCCAAATCCTGTGCCGCGCGGCATGCTTGCCGCGCACAGGATCCGGAACGTTCGTCAAATCTGACGGCTGCGTCTTTTTTCGCTCTTCGCTCCCGCTCTTATCGGATCCATTCCGAAACAACTGATCTAAATGGTCGGATCTCAAGCCTCTTCTAAAATAAAAAAATGTAAAACGCATTAAAGCATACAGATTTCATTTCTTTAGGCTGTGCTCCAGAACACCAAATCGGAAGGAGAGGAGAGGAGAGTAAGGGAAGTCCGTACCGTTTACTCGCTCCACTACGAAGACGAGAGAGTAACGGAGAGGGGAGTAAGGTGCGCCGGTTACTCCAGTTCTTCAATTTTTGTTACTCCCGAATCGGGGTGTACACAGAGTAACAGCGATTTATCGCTGGTTTCGCTGGTTACTCTGGCCATCACCGGAGCGAGTAAAGTTCGTAACTTTACTCCTTTCCGCACCTTCCTCTTCCTCTCCCGCCCTCTCCGTCCCTTTCCCTTCCTTTAATCGCTGGTTCTGGAGCACAGCCTTAGCGATGCCTGCAAGTGATAACGGGTATGAATCCGCTAACGTTTCCGGCCACCACAACCTCGGAGGAAGAGATCTACGGCATCGTTTTGGATAGGAGAATACAACCATGGCCATAGTTTTGGTCACGTGGGCCTAGATTGTTGGGTGAACCATTAGCTGGTACGGTTGCTCAGAGACCGGTATCGATGGGACTTTAGGGGAATTCGATTGTACCAGAAGAGTGTTCTTAGGCATCGTGGCAATTAGGAGAGGATGTTAAAGGGTCCAGTTTGTTTTGCGTTTGCCCAATCTATTGAAATTGATTTGGCATTAATAGGTAGGCTGGGACTTGGGAGGTTCAATTGGAAATGGTTTGCATTTGACTTCTCTTAATCGGTTAATCCTGATTCTGATGTATACAATCAATTTTGAGACAATTTTAGAAAAGAAGGATCTTCTTGCTTGGAACTTGTCTCTGTATTTTTGAAAAGAAGGATCTATTTGATATGCTTGGAACTTATCTCTGTGTATGTTTTATATATAAATATTTGGCATCAAGGACATGGTTCAAGACAATTTTAGACCAGCATATACTGGAGTCTGGCAAAATTTTATCTGGTGTTATTTTTTTCTCTTATCCATGAGCTTCAATCTTTCTTTCTTTTTTTTTTCACTTTTCTTCTGTTGGTACTGTTGGTACCGCCATTGGTAATGTTGGATGAAAAAGGCCGGTACTACGGTACACCTAAAATCTGTCAAAGTGTAGAAATAACTGCAACTGATAAAATGGAAGCCTCCAGTAGCAGTACAAATGGACAGGATGAAGACTAGTTAGTTAGATAGTTAGACAGTTAGTTAGAGAGCTAATTACTAGCTTAACTGAGACTGTAACAGAATAATAGTGGACAGCGCACTGTTAGCGCTTTGGCTATAAATATCAATCCCTCTCTGTATTGTAAAGTTGAGAAAATTAATAGAAAGATAATTCATTTCATTTCCCTTCATGGTATCAAGAGCAAACTGAGCACACGCTCAAAGAAAGCTTCAAGATCCAACAATGGCAGCTTCCACAAGCACAGCGCCAATTAGATCTCCTCCTATTCAATTTTCTCATCAAATCAATACTTCTCTCAATCAAGAGAATTATCTACTCCGGAAATCTCAAGTTCTTCCAGTTCTCAAAGGCCATGGCCTTGTCAAATACATTGAAGAATCGACGGTTCCACCAGATCCGTTTCTCACAGCCTCTAATGGCTCTCTCTCCGACAATCCTGAGTTCGAGCTTTGGCAGCAACAGGATCAACTAATCCTGGCATGGCTATTCAGCTCAATTTCTGCGTCGATTCTCACTCAAGTTGCTGGCGTGAGCACTTCAGCTGAGCTATGGAAAACGCTCAATGTGAAGCATTCGACACAATCAATGGCTAAGATCTTGGATCTAAGACTACAACTACAAACTTTCAAGAAAAATGGGGGTTCTTGCACTCAATTCTTGCAACAAATGCAAGCAATTGCAGATCGGCTGAGGAGCATTGGATCTGAGGTGACTGACAGTGATTTGGTGATGTATACTCTTCAAGGGCTCAACACAGAGTATGAGAATTTTGTTACTGCCATTTCTCTAAGGCCTGTTCCTCCCTCCATGGCTGAGTTGACTGGTTTCCTTCTCTCTCATGAAGCACGACTTCAATCAAACCTTCGATCTCTCTCTAATGGCGCAGTGCACCTCACCACTGCGTCAAACTTTGGTAATGGTCAACAATTGGGCTTCTCTGGCCCAAATAACACTCAGCCCACCAATACAACAGATCAAGCTGCATTTTATGCAGCTGGAGGGAATCAGCGTACTTCAACTTCAGCCCGTCAGAACTACAATGCACAAGGAGCCACTCGTCTACCTGCCACATTCAATCCTGCTCGTTCAAATTCAAATCGTGGAAGAGGAAATTGGCGCGGCAGAGGCAGATGCAGGAGACAATCATCACCTCAGGAAGATACTCATTGCCAAATCTGTACTAAATGGGGTCACACAGCAATTGAATGCTATCATCGCTTTGATATACGCTATACAGCTCCAACACTACAGCCACAGTACCAGAATCAGCAACCTCAGCAAAATCAAGCTCTAATTGCTGAACCAAACTCCTCACCTCAAGCCAACTGGTTCATTGACTCAGGTGCCACTTCTCATGTCACTCCTGATGTCACAAATCTCACCACCTCCCAACCCTACAATGGGTCTGAAGCAGTGCATATAGGTAATGGCACTGGTCTATTTATTGCAAATAAAGGTTCTACTGTTTTGCATACTGCTGGCAAGCCCATTTATTTAAACAATGTGTTACATGTGCCTCATATAACAAAGAACCTCCTTAGTGTATCTCAATTGATCAAGGACAATGCTGTCATCATTGAATTCACTTCAAACTTTTGCATTGTCAAGGATCAGGAAACACACAAGACCCTGCTGCATGGTACATTGCATAATGGCTTGTACCAACTTGATTCTGCTCCTCTATATCAGCAACATATTTTTCACATTACCACTGATTCTCCTCATCTCTGGCATCTAAGACTTGCTCACTGTTCTGCCTCCATTATGGATAGCTTAAGAAAATCAAACCTCATTCCAATAAAATCCTCTATGCATTCTTTCTGTGAAAATTGCAATAAGGCCAAAGCCCACAAGTTACCTTTTGTTAGCTCTTCTACTACTGCAACAAAACCTTTAGAAGTAGTGCATTCTGATTTGTGGGGCCCAGCTCCTGTAGCTTCTGAGAAAGGAAACAGATATTATGTTCTTTTTATAGATGAATGTACTAGGTTTACTTGGATATTTCCTTGTGCTTGTAAGTCTGATGTACCCAAAATATTTGCACAGTTCAAGAATAAAGTTGAAACATTGCTTGACAGCAAAATAAAAATCTTTCATTGTGATGGTGGCACTGAATTCAAACCTATCATGACTCAATTTCCTCATATTACCTATCATGTTTCATGCCCTTACACCCCTGAGCAAAATGGCCTAGCTGAGCGCAAGCATAGGCATGTAGTTGAACTGGGACTGGCTAATATGTATCATGCTGCTATTCCTTTATCTTACTGGGACATAATTTTTGAGAGTGTGGTTTTTGTTATCAACAAACTGCCATCCAAAGTGAATGCCACTGTCTCCCCATATGAACTGTTGTTTAAAAAAGCACCAGACTACAAGTTTCTGCATGTGCTGGGGTGTGCTTGTTACCCACTGTTGAGACCATATACTCAGCATAAAATGCAACCCAGATCAGACAAGTGTGTCTTTCTTGGGTACTCCCAATTGCACAAGGGCTACTACTGTCTTCAAATGTCCACAAACAGGATGTATGTGTCAAGACATGTAGTATTCAATGAGGAGGATTTTCCCTTTACTGCTGAACATAACTCAACTTCACCAACATCAACTGGTGCTGCAACTGTGTATCAGTCACCTCTTACAGTGTTGCCAGTCAACAACACTAACCTACAACCTCCTCCAGCTAATCCAGAGGAAAATCAACCTCATAATTCACCACAATTACCTCCCATTCCTCTCTCTTCCACCTCTTCCTCCTCTACTTCCAATAATACCCCTCCACCTACAACAGGCACCCATCATATGCAAACCAGAAGCAAAACACATTCTCTCAGACCCAGAAAATTTCCTGATCATCAACTACACAATACAGTCACTCAATCATCAGAAGTCACTACTGTTCATACTGATCCTACATGTTTTACACAAGCTGTTAAAAGTTCACATTGGAGAACAGCTATGGCAGCAGAATTAGATGCCTTAGCACAAAACAACACTTGGGTACTGGTACAACCTCCTCCTGATGCACATGTTGTAGGAGCAAAATGGCGATACAAAACTAAGCTGAAGTCAGATGGCATAGTGGAGAGATACAAGGCCAGATTGGTGGCAAAGGGCTACACTCAGCAAGAAGGAGTTGATTACTATGAAACATTCAGCCCAGTGGTCAAACCACACACAATTAGAGTCATTCTGAGCATAGCATTGACTCACAAATGGCCACTGCACCAATTGGATGTGAACAATGCATTTTTACATGGTGAATTAGATGAAACTGTGTTTATGCAGCAGCCTCCAGGTTTTGTAGATCCCAATTACCCACATTTTGTGTGCAAATTAAACAAAGCCATCTATGGGCTCAAACAAGCACCAAGGGCCTGGTTCTCAAAACTGAAATCATTTCTACTAAGTCAGAAATTCATGGCTTCTCAGTCTGACCCCTCTCTCTTCATTCTTAAAACCAAGGAAACAGTCATGTATCTCTTGGTATATGTTGATGATATTATACTGACAAGCAACAACCCAACTGCCATCAACTCATTGATTCACATTCTTCATCAAACTTTTTCCATTAAAGATCTGGGTGCTCTCTCATATTTTCTGGGTATTGAAGTCACTACTCATGAAACTGGTCTGCATCTCTCACAAACAAGATATCTTCAATCCATTCTGGAGAGAGCATCAATGCAAGGTGCAAAATTGTGCCAGACCCCTATGCAGGCTGGTGTGCAGCTGTCTAAATTTGATGGTACAGCCATGGACAATCCACATCTCTACAGATCAATTATTGGTGCATTGCAATATGCCACACTTACCAGACCTGATCTCACCTTCTCAGTTAACAAAGCAGCTCAATTCATGGCCAATCCAACAGACAAACATTGGCAACTGGTAAAGAGAATACTCAGGTATATCAGTGGCACATTGCAGTATGGAGTGTGGCTCAAACCATCAACTGATCTGTCTATTCATGCATACTGTGATGCAGACTGGGCAGGATGCCCAGATGACAGAAGGTCTACAACTGGTTTGGCAGTCTTCATGGGTGCAAATTTGATTACATGGGCAGCAAAGAAACAATCAACTGTATCCAGGTCATCTACTGAAGCTGAATACAGGAGCATGGCAGTCACAACACAAGAAATAATCTGGTTACAGTCTCTACTTGAGGAATTAGGGTATACACCTGCTCATGTACCAACACTATGGTGTGATAATTTGGGAGCCACATTTCTTGCTGCCAATCCAGTATTCCATGCTCGCACAAAGCATATAGAACTTGACTACCACTTTGTCAGAGAGAGAGTAGCAGACAAAAAGCTGTCAGTCAGGTTTATTTGCTCAGCAGATCAAGTGGCTGATATATTCACTAAGAGTTTAGCTAAAGGCAGATTTCATGAGTTGAGAGGCAAGCTAAATGTGTTTCACAACCCATTACGCTTGAGGGGCCTGTAGAAATAACTGCAACTGATAAAATGGAAGCCTCCAGTAGCAGTACAAATGGACAGGATGAAGACTAGTTAGTTAGATAGTTAGACAGTTAGTTAGAGAGCTAATTACTAGCTTAACTGAGACTGTAACGGAATAATAGTGGACAGCGCACTGTTAGCGCTTTGGCTATAAATATCAATCCCTCTCTGTATTGTAAGGTTGAGAAAATTAATAGAAAGATAATTCATTTCATTTCCCTTCACAAAGGCCGCTAATGAGCTTGATTCAAATTATTAACGTTTGTTTGACCTTTGAGTTTTTGCAGTAATATTTGACCTTATTTCATGCACGAAGTCACGAACGTTGCACAATAGATAAATTGCAAAAATCAGCTAACAATCATATTCCATCTGATGTATTTAGAGAAATTGTAAATAATAATGTCAATGCCAATTAATGCACGTTGGGTTTAAATGAGTCGAGTGTGGCAGAGAAACCCCTTTGTGCATCAAATCTGTCTCCTAAAGTACCCATCGGTACCAAGCCTTCAATCCCTGTACCACCATTCCAGTACTTGGGTCTCCCACCAAATTAGAGCAACGCAAGACAAACCAAGTGTTCCCTCATGCTCTCCTCCCTGGCACGATTCTAACGGACCCAGCCTAGTCGATTTCGGTGATGGCGATCGCCGGAAAATGTAAAAAAAAACTTGCAAGGACTAAATCGAATAATTGTCTGAAACTGCCAAATGAAGGCGACGCGACAGGAATGGGGGCTACCATTGTGTTCCTGTCGTTGCTACTATTCTTCAAAGTCTGACCACGACAAAAATGAGAGCTCAGAACACCGGAGCTCCGTCCAGGGGACTCGGCCAGGAAAAGGTGAAATGGAGGGAACGGGGGGAATGATTTCTCTCTTTTTTCTATTTTCTTTCAGAATTGTGTTCTTTTATTTCGGATTCGGATGCGGAGGAACGGAGGTCAAATCCGATAAGACGTCGTAAGTGCGGGAACAGAAAGGAAAAGATTTGAGACCGTCGGATCTCACGAGCGGTCTAGATCCTCTGCGCGGCAAGGGCGCCGCGCGGCACAGGATTTGGATTCCAAGAATTCTCCCTCGCTATCTCAAATGGTATGCATCTCCATGTGATTTTGTACAATTTGTCACTTTCTGTTTGCGATTTTTCCCTTTTGGGATTAATCATCTGCTTTCTGTCTGCGACCTTATACTTTCACAAAGATACATTTGACAAAGAACAATTTATATCTCCTAAATATAGTTGCAATTTTTTTCCTGCCAGGAAATTATTTTCTTATTAAATATGATGGGAAACTTTCACATCACAATATCCAATAGCCATATCAAGATTCTGACTTGGCATTAACATTGGTAACGGGTCATCATAATGTGATAAGGAATATATTTTTGTTTACAGTTACCAACCTTAGGGATACAAAATTAAAGATACACTACTACTTCTACCTCACTATCCCAAATGGATGTCTCACTATGGTATGCATGACTCCGTTTGATTTTGTACAACAAGTGATTAATCAGCTTGTTTCTTTTTTGGTATATATATGCCTTAATAATTTTGCACGGTTGTTGTCAGAATTAGTAGTAAAAATTGTAAGGATCTCTTGTATTTGGCTATATATATTTGCACAAAGATTCATTTGACAATGAACAATTAAATCCCCTAAATTATTGCATATATTTTCTGCCATGAACCCAAATTTTATTAATTATGATGGGTATAATATTACATCACACTATCACAGTATCCAACAGCCATATCATGCTTCTGACTTGGCATTAAATTGGTAACCAGTCAACCAGATTTGTTAGAGGAACACTTGTTTTTCGAAATACCTAGTAACAGCTATCAAGTTTAGAGACAAAACTAAGGAAACACTACTACTAATAGAGGAACATTGACATGTGAAATCAAACTGTAGTGATATGGCAATAATTAGTTTTAACTTAATGGTGTATAGTTGAATGCGCGTGGCGTGGCAGCAAGACAGGGGTTTCGATATTTTCCCTCCAATTATAAAACAAAGATATATGGTCGAAATTATAAATTTTACAAAATGAAGAGTGGTACTTGTTTATTTTTAAAATGCAAGAAGGTATAATTATACTTGGGAACCTTGGTGTAGATGTAACTTAGTACTTTCCTCATTGGTTGCAAAATTAATTATACTTTCTAATGTATTTATTTTGAAATTTAACACAGGAAGGACTTTCTTGTTTTGGTTTGGGTCGGTACCAAGGATTTGGATTACTGAAATGGAACTGGTAAAACAGGTGTTGTCAAACAAATCAGGTTTCTACCCGAAGACAGATGCACACCCGGCATGATCGAAGGATGTGCCTTACTTGGGAAAGGTCTGGTCTTGATCGATGGTCCTGATTGGGCACGGCATCGAAGGGTGGTCAACCCTGCTTTCACTATCGATAAACTTAAGGTTTGTAGCGCACCTGAATATTTAATATGATTTTTTTTATTTATTCTTTTTGAACTTTCTGGGTTTTTGCAGAAATTGAGGGTCTATATGATAAAAAATAAAATGTTCTACTTTTTTTTTTTAATATATTTAGATTTTAGAATTCCTCTTAATGGGTAGAACATTTTTTTTTAGGCAAACACTTCTACTAAGTGTCCATTAACATTATGGGTTTTTAAATTATGAGGGATAGTTATAATGGGTAGCTATTTGTAAAACGAGCAGGTCCAGAAAAATGTCTTCGGAGTGCCAGACACAAGTAAATAAATACATCACTTATAAATTATAACAGCAGTAGAAAATTTTTGAAACAAAGTTCTATATAAGTGCTTACTAAATTGTATGATGAAAATTAAAATAATGAAGCTTCTTAGTGCCCCTTTTCTATAAGCAGACTGTCTTAGTTCCTACCTCTGACATGATTTGATTGTAAAATATTACGGAAATAGTTGTAAATAGATACTAATTATTCATTTATATAAATGTAACAGATGATGACTATGAAAATGACTGAATGTGGCAAATCCATGATCGAATTATGGGAGAATCAGATAGCACAATTGAAGAGCAAGCAAATTGAAATAGAGCTTAACAAACAATTTCTTGAACTAACAGCAGATATCATCTCTCACACTGCCTTTGGGAGCAGCTACATGAAGGGCAAAGAAGTCTTTTTTGCTCAGAAAGAACTCCAGACTCTAGCTTTTGCAAGTTTCCTGAATGTCCAAATTCCTGGATTCCAGTATCCACCTCTTCCTTTTTCTCTCTCAATATGATAAATTTTATTTCATTAATTAATGTGCAGATTCTGAACCTCCTGTTTAAATTTATAATGTCACACCTTGTTTTGGTGCTACACAGCTTGCTCAGTCCAATCTATATGGCCTGCTTTGTCATAGAAAACAATCAATTAGAGAAGGCCATATTATACTATCACATTTGGAAAAAGAAAGCCTGCTTTGAATTGGAGAACTTTCTCAAAGCCATATACCTGATGATCAACATGATTTTACTTTTGCTGTTCCAGTAATTTTTGTGTTCCAAAATAAGCGAATTCAAATCTGCCACTTTCATTTAAAGAAGTCCCAACATTACTATCAACAATGCTTCAAACTAAACAACCCGGCACTGTTACTGCACATCTCACAATACCAGTGCCTTATATCTAAAATCTATACCGATCTCCTAGATAAAACCCCACTGAGAGAAGATAGAATGTCCTAGACCATTTAAGACAGAACAATTATTAAAAAAAAAAAAATTAGTATATTCCTACGGTAGGAGAACTTCCTCCGGCTCTTCATCAGCAGACTCCAGACCTGGAACAACATTCACGTATCAGCCATTTGCTTGAACACTTTCCCATTCTATCTGCAGTGGCAAATCAGGCTTGTGGAATCTGAGCTGTATGCCAATAAAGATCTCATCAGTACACCAGCTGATCTAAGAGAATTACATTTAGTTGAATTAAAACATCTCTCATTTCTATCTCCACATAAGCGAGAGAATATATGGCACTACAGTATATTAATAATGAAGGTATCATATCAAAATTCATCAACAAATACATCAAAAGATGATCTAAATAATTTGGGAAATCAACGTGGAACCGGCCCAGGAACCAGTGCCAAAATCACATTTTATTGTGAACAATTAAAAGAATAGGTGATATGGGTCATTTGAAGAACAAATTCCATCTCCTTCACCCTTCAAATGTTTTTCGAGTAACTTGAGCTGTGATATATGTTTGGATGCATGATAATTGCACTATATATACCTTAATGTTATCCTTGTTGGATGCAATCTGAACATATTTAACTCTTAATAAGTAGTGTTGGATTAGTGCTATTCCACAAACCTGTGTACTATTTTTCTTCCTTCTAATTAAACTCTAATTATAGTTCAATACAGGTATCTTCCCACACCCAACAACAGAAAGAGATGGTTCCTGGACAAAAAGAACAGGACAACTCTCATGCAAATCATTCATGAAAGATCGAAGTCAAGGAAGGATGAGGGATATGGAAACGATTTACTTGGGTTGATGCTAGAGACATGCATGGTAGGTGGGAAAGAGAACGAAACCAATAGGATGACCATGGATGAAATAATTGATGAGTGCAAGACTTTCTTCTTTGCCGGTCATGAGACTAATTCTCATTTGTTAACTTGGACAATTTTTCTATTGAGCATGAATGAAGACTGGCAAGAGAGGCTCAGGCAAGAGGTTTTAAGAGAATGCAGGATGGAAGTGCCTAATGCTGACATGCTGTCCAAACTAAAATTGGTGCGCATTTTTCAAAATTTTCTGAAATATTTTCTTATTCTTTTAAGGTTTTATCCAGTAATTACGGCAGTATATAATGTATGCAATGCATTTTTGTTTGAAGTAATTAAGAAATATCAGAAAAGTCAATTCAAATCCTGAATTTAGAAATCAAATTAAACTTATTCTTTTATTTAAAATTTATTGCCATGTTATATTTTTCATCTTTCAGGTTAATATGGTTCTCCTAGAAGCATTACGAATTTATGGACCAATCACCATAATTTTTAGGAAAGCATCTCAAGACATGGAACTGGGTACCATAAAACTACTAAAGGGAACTACCATTTCCATCCCAATCGCGATTTTGCACCGAAACTAGGAAATTTGGGGCCCAGATGCTGACAAATTCAACCCATTACGGTTTGAAAATGGACTAAGCAAAGCAGCAAAGCATCCGACTGCTCTACTATCCTTCTCCCTTGGCCCCAGAGCATGCATCGGACAAAACTTTGCAATGCTGGAAGCGAAGGCTGTGATAGCCATGATACTGCAAAGATTCTCCTTTAGTATCTCACCCAATTACGTTCATGAGCCAGTTGATATCTTAACATTGCAACCGAAGTCAGGGCTTCAAGTCATCATGAGACCTATACAAGCTTGAGATTAAATGTGTAAAAAACTTGTAATGCATGTATATCATAGGTAGCCTGAGCATTTGTATCTGTTATAATTGTTTTAGTGATTTATAGAAGTAGGAGGATCCGATTGCTAAGAGGAATGCTAAGATAAATGAAAGGGTTAAAAACCAAGAGAAGAATAGGCTCGACAACTTGAAGAAAGCTGCCGGTGCTTTTCCTAGCTAGGTTTTATCTTTTGTTTTTGTTTTTTTTTACCATTTCACCAATTGGTTGTTTGTAACCCACTAATTGTTATGATGTTATTTTCTTAAAAGTAAATACCGTCATTTGTTTTTGTACAAGAAAATGCTCCTGCTCCCTAGTGAGTGGCATTCAAGTGAATTTTAGCAGCTTAATCTTTTTTTGTTCCCCTACTGTTAGCTTACTGGTATGTAAGGGGAACAGGGGAGGGTTTTTTCTATTTTTTCCCTGGTTTCATTTTTACAGTTGTAAACAATTTTTTAAATTAATTAAAAATTGCCGTGCACTTGCCAACAGCCTTAAAAAAAAAGAATTCTTTTTTTTTTCTTTTCAATTACGGATGAGTTTTGAATTCAAAATAAGATCCAAATATAATTTTTAAAAATAAAAAAGATTATTTTCAAATAAATATTTATTTTTAATTATTTTCTACATTTTTTTATGTTATCTCAAAAATTGATTAGAAACGTATTCAGATTACGGTTCAATATAGCTTTAATTAATTTCAAAGACAATTTTCTTTTTTAAGATAAATTGGGGGGTCAAGATGACAAGTTTCCCAACTTATTTTCAACTTATTTTTAAATAAATGTCTATGAAAGACTCCAATAAAATTTCGAAACTACGACCTTTCACTTAATATACATTTTTCTTTACCACTAAATCAAGAGTTGGTTCTCTTCAAAAACAATTTGTACGACGTATTATAGAATTGGGTAACTAAAACTGACCGGAGAAAAACAAGGATTTATAAAATTTATACCACAAGGCCAACCATAGAATTTCTAAAGCTCTTATGTTTGGTTGGAGGTGAAATTAGAAGAGTTAGAGGTTAAAGTTAGTGAGAAGTTTTGAAGTTAGTGATTGATGATAGTGAAGTTAGAAGATGTGGAAAGTTTGTGCTAACTTGAGGTTAGAAAATGTTATTTGGTGTGGTATATTGGAGTTAGAGATGGAAGAAAAAGAATAAAATAGTAGTTTATGTATTTTTTTCTAATTAATTACATCTTTTATAATAAATATTATACTAATTATTATTTTATTATTATAAGTATTTTTCTATTAATATTATGATTACCAAATTATTATAATAATAATAATTATGTATCTTTTATAATTATAATTAATCATATTATTATAGTTATTATTAAAATTTTAATCACAATTAATGTTATAATTATTAATAAATATTAAATAATAGTAATAATTATAATTAATCATACTATTTTATTTATAATTGCAATTTTAATCACAATTAATGTTATAATTATTAATAAGTATTAAATAATAATAATATTTAATTTTATAATTAATTTAATCTATTATAATAAAGATGAAATTAATTATTATTATTTTATTATTATAATTATTTTTCCATTATATTATAATTGCAAAATTATAATAATAATAATAATTATTATTATTATTATGTATCTTTGAATATTATAATTATACTATTATATTTTTTATTGTAATTTTAATCATAATTAATGTTATATTTATTAATAAATATTAAATATTACTAATAATTAATATTATAATAATTTTATTATAAATAACAATAACAACAAAAATAATAATTGTCATTAATAATTAATATTATAACTATAATTAATAAGTATAATTAATATTATAATTACTACACTATAATAATAATAATAATAATAACATTAATTATTTTTATTGATTTTTTTAAGGGTGTCATGGCAACAAAGTTCTCTAACTCAACATTTTGTCAAGTTAGAGAAGTAGAGTGAAGTTAGTGGTAACATCACTAACTTCAAATATATTTGGTTGCATGAGATTTGAAAGTTAGAGCTAACTTGACTTAACCAAACATAGCCAAGTTATATACAGATTACGCGATCAGCTTATCGCTCACCGCTTGAGTGGGGCTGTAGGGGCAAAGCACAAAGGTGCTGGTCGCATGACGGTGTGGTTTAGGAATCGCTCGTGCAAATGGTTACACGGATCTGGACTCCCATTTCCAAGCGCTAAACAATTTTTAATAACCAGCCTACGGGCGTTTCCAGTTAAAAAAAAAAAAATTAATAACCAAATGTATAAGCTAATTTAATTAAGTTATTTTCGCACCTATCTTTTTTCTTCAGAAATCACAGCATACACAAAAATATATATATAAAAAAAAGAATAATTTTAAGAGATACACAGGCGCCAGAAGTTGGGTACGGACTCCACAATTTGCCAAAATGATTCAGCGATTTAGGAAAATAACATAGCAATTCGGTAAAATCAGATGGTTGGGTACTACGGATGTCATTTCTGCAAACAATAGTAATAGGATACAGATTTTTGTTTCTGGGAATTTACCTTAAGAGGAACAGGTCAACAAGGAGAGTAACTTTTTATGGTTGTAAATATCATTTGCGAACCAAAAAGAAACTTGTAGACAATAGTTGTAAGCTTGTAATATTTTCAATTTAATGTTTTATTTTGAATTCCTTTTACCTAATTTGCTATTTTTAATATTACTCATAAAAAAGTAACTGTTATAGCCTATTAAATCAGCCAACGCTATTGTATAGCAACCAACCGGTATGACATAACTCTCTACAGAACAGTACGGAAATTAATTCCTGTTTAGAAAAAGATGTTAGGGCCATGCAAAAATTTTTTTTTTAAAATAAAATAAAATGAAATAAAAATCCGAGTGCGTGCGTACTTATGGGCTGATATGAGAACGGAATCACATCCTCGACAGCGCAGCAATTGGCTACGATTTTTCATCACAACCGTCCGTGATTAATACCAGATTGATAGGTCCAAAAACAATTAACCGTCTCATCAATTCTCGACGGCTCGACGAAATTGCTGGCAGGATTTTGGTCCATATGAGAACGGTAGGAAAAAAAAAGATGGGTATTCAAATTCAAAAGTTTTATACGAGTTTCTAGAAGGATGAAATTATATATATATATTAATTCTATGATGCACTAGATCGTTTACAGCTACAACTACACGGAACAAAACTCTGGTTTCCGATGCAGGACTGAGCCACTGAGGTAATTGTGCCAGCAAGCTACACAAGCATTGCGACCTACCCAACTCTAGAGGATCTGGCTGGATGCAATGCTCCGGGGCCACCCATTCTTGTAGCCAAGCGTCTTAATCTCACGTGGGGTCCTCTCTAAAGGAGTTTTGGTGCTCTGCGGCTCAAGTGATGTTTGTAGCTGTGTGTGGGCGTGTGGCGAGTATTTTGACGTAAATTATTCCGGCCGGGACTTTGGCTATATTATGAAGCTCATGAAGAAAAGTCCAACGAGCTGAGGTTTTTTTAATTTTATTTTATTAGTGAGGTCAGTCAACTACAAAGACCAAGTGAATAATAAATAAATAAACTCTTTTGCTAATTGACGATTCCTCTAATTTAGTTAGCGTGATAAAAAAAAAAAAATAAAATAAACAGTGGATAAGGTTTATGCCGTCTGGATTTAGACTTCCATTAATCATTAACAGCGAAGTAACAAGAGCTATTCATTATAGAAAGTAAAACATCTGGAAAGAAAATTTCGACTGGACAGAAACGGAATCTCAAACACCCCAAGTAGAAGAGGATACAGTCTCTCACACCCCATCCAAAAACTTTCTTAATCCAACCTCCTTAAAACAAATCTCTTCCCAATTAATCCTCTTGCGACAAAATTTCTATCCAGATCAATTAATGGAAGGCTTCCTGGTGCTTGTGTTGAGTTCAATTGCAGTGATAATAATCTCTCAGCTGTTTAAGGTGTTGCTCAATCTCTTATGGAGACCATACGCCATAACAAAGTGGTACAGAAAGCAAGGTATACAGGGACCCAAATACCAATTCATGAAAGGTTCCATCGAGGAGATAAGGAATTTGAAAAGTGGTGCCCAAAAGGAACCAATGGATATCAACTCCCATGATTTCACACCAAGAACTCTCCCTCACTATCTCAAATGGATCTCTCACTATGGTATGCATGTCTCCATTTGATTTTGTACAATCAAGTGATTTTGATGGTTGTTTTATTTTTAGGATATATATGCCTTGCTTATTTTGCATCGATTGTTGTCAGAACTAGCTGTGGAAAATTAGAAGCATATCTTATAATAGGCTATATTTACACAAAGATTGCAAATAATTTCTGCCATGAATCAATTTTGTATTATTTATGATGGAAACTTTCATATCACAATATCCAATAACCATATCATGCTTCTAACTTGGCATTTACAATAGTAAGGGGATGCAATCATAATGTGATAGAGGAATAAATGTTTTCCAAAATACTATGTAACAGCTACCAAGTTTAGAGACACAAAATTAAGGAAACACTACTACTGATAGAAGAACACTGGCAATAATAGAGCAATCAAGGGTTTTAACTTGATGCTGTAGTTGAATGTGCGCTGATGTGGCAACAAAACAGGGGTTTCAATATTTTCCATCAAAAAAATTTAAAATCAAAGATATTAGGTCTAAATTATAAATTTTTACAAATGTAGAGGGGTTCTTGTTTATTTTTAAAAGGCACAAGTTATATGAATTATGAAACCTTGGTACAAATGTAAATTAGTACTTTCCCCATTGGTTGCAAAAATAAATATACTTTGTAATGAATTTATTTTGAAATTGAACACAGGAAGGACTTTCTTGTTTTGGTTTGGGTCGGTACCCAGGATTTGCATTACTGAAATGGAACTGGTAAAGCAGGTGTTGTCAAACAAATCAGGTTTCTACCCGAAGACAGATGCACACCCGGCTATGCTAGCCTTACTTGGGAAAGGTCTGGTCTTGATCGATGGTCCTGATTGGGCACGGCATCGAAGGGTGGTCAACCCTGCTTTCACCATCGATAAACTTAAGGTTTGTAGCGCACCTGAATATTTAATATGATTTTTTTATTTCTTCTTTTTGAACTTTCTGGGTTTTTGCAGAAATTGAGGGTCTATATGATAAAAAAATAAAATGTTCTACCCTTTTTCTAAGATTTAAATATTAAAATACCCATTAATGCATAAATTTGGCAGTAACAACAAATTTGCAGTATTTTTTTTTAGGCAATCAGTTCTAAGTATCCATCAACGTTATGGATGTTTAAATTATGAGGGATAGTTACTACAATTCCATAACTATTTGAATATGAGCTGTTCCAGAAAATGTTTTTTTTTGGAGTGCCAGATGTAAGTAAATTACCTATAATTCCATAACACAGTAGGAAAAAAGTTGGGACAAAGTTTAATGCATATTTTTTTTGAAGTTAGGTAGACGATTGTCTTCCTACAATTTCATTGAACCAAAAAAATATGGTACAAGTAAAAGAAGTTTAAAAAGAAAGAGAAAAAGTTTAATGCATATTGAATTGTATGTTCATATTTACAGCAAAAGAGCTTCTTACTGCATCTCTTCTATGCGTAGACTATTTTATTTCGTACCTTTGACATGATTTGATTGTCAAAATATTAAGGGAATAGTTGTAAATAGATACTAATTATTCATTTATATAAATGTGACAGATGATGACTAGGAAAATGACCGGATGTGCCAAATCCATGATCGAAGGATGGGAGAATCAGGTAGCACAAGAGGAGAGCAAACAGATTGAGATAGAACTTAACAAGCAATTTCTTGAACTGACAGCAGATGTCATTTCTCACACTGCCTTTGGGAGCAGCTACATGAAGGGCAAAGAAGTCTTTTTTGCTCAGAAAGAGCTCCAGACTATAGCTTTTTCAAGTTTCCTCAAAGTCCAAATTCCTGGATTCCAGTATTCACCCCATCTTTTTTCTCTCTCAATATGATAATTTTTATTTCATTATTTAATATGCATGTTTCTGAACCTCCTATTTTAATTGTCACTGTCACGCCTTGTTTCAGTTTTACACAGCTTGATCAGTCCATTCAATATTGTCCTTCTTTGCCATCCAAAGCAATCAATTGGAAAAGAAAGCCATATCATACTACTAACACATTTGGAAAAAGAAAGCCTTTTGTATTGGAGAATATTCCCACACCTAATGATCGACATTACTTTTATTTTTGTCATTCTAGTAATCTTTTTCCCGAAATAAGTGAATTCAAATCTGCCACTTCCATTTAAAGAGGTCCCAACATTACCATCAACAATCCCTCAACTACAACCCGACAGTGGTACTGCATCTCTCAATACCAGTGTGTTATTCTTATCTAAAATCTATACTGCTCCAAGATAAAAACCCTGAGAGCAGATAAAATGTCCCTAGACTAAATAAGACAGAAATATTATTCAATAATAGAAATAGTATATTCCTATGATGGCAGAACCTCCTCCAGTTCTTCATCAGCAAACTCCAGACCTGTCACAACATTCATGTATCAGCCATTTTCATGAACACTTTACCATTCTATCTGAAGTGGCGAATCAGAGGCTCATGGCATCTGAGCTGTCTACCAATAAAGATCTGATCAGTGCACCAGCTGATCTAAGAGAAGTATTAGTTGAATTAAAACACCTCTCGTTTCTATCTTTCCACATCATCGAAATTATGGCACTACAACATATTAAGAAAGAAGTTATCATATGAAAATTCATCAACAAATACATGTTCAGAAGATACTCTAAATAATTGGGGGTATAAACCTGATACTGGCCCAGGAACGAGTGCCAAAATCACTTTATGTTGTGGACAAATAATAGTTGATGCTATTACCATACAGAATACAAATAATAGTTGATGCTATCCTTGTTTGATGCAATCCGAACACATTTAATTCTTATGAAATAGCTGTCTACTATACGTTTTTTCCCCCCTCTAATTATTGTTCAATACAGGTACCTTCTCACACCCAACAACAGAAAGAAATGGTGCCTGGAAAAAAAGGTCAAGACAACTCTCATGCAAATCATTCATGAAAGAATGAAGTCAAGGAAGGATGGGGATTATGGAAAAGACCTACTTGGGTTGATGCTAGAGACATGCATGGTAGGTGGAAAAGAGAATGACAACAACAGGATGACCATGGATGAGATAATTGATGAGTGCAAGACTTTTTTCTTTGGTGGTCATGAGACTACTTCTCATTTGTTAACTTGGACTATGTTTCTTTTGAGCACAAATGAAGATTGGCAAGAGAAACTTAGGGAAGAGGTTTTAAGAGAATGTGGGATGGAAGTGCCTAATGCAGATATGCTATCTAAACTAAAATTGGTGAGCATTTATCTAATCTTTCCTGAAAATATTTTCTTATTCATTTTTTGTTTTCTCTAGTAATTATGGCTGTATATGTATGCAGTGCATTGTTTGAAGTAATTAAGAAATATCAAATAAGTCGATTCCATTCCTGAGTGTAGAAATTAAATATAACTTAATTCTTATATTTAAATTTTTTTGCCATATCATATTTTTCATCTCTCAGGTAAATATGGTTCTCCTGGAAGCATTACGAATTTATGGACCAGTCACCATAATTTTTAGGAAAGCATCTCAAGACATGGAACTAGGTACCATAAAACTACTAAAGGGAACTACCATTGCCATCCCAATTGCGATTTTTCACCGAGACAAGGAGATTTGGGGCCCAGATGCTGACAAATTCAATCCGTTACGATTTGAAAACGGACTAAGCAAAGCGGCAAAGCATCCGAATGCTCTATTATCCTTCTCACTCGGCCCCAGATCATGCATCGGACAGAACTTTGCAATGCTGGAAGCGAAGGCTGTGATCGCTATGATACTGCAGAGATTCTCCTTTAGTATCTCACCCAATTACGTTCATGACCCTATTGATATCATAACATTGCAACCGAAGTCGGGGCTTCAAGTCATCATGAGACCTATGCAAGCTTGATTTTAGATGTGTAAAAAACTTGTAAATGTTATGTATATTATTATAGGTATACTGAGCATTTGTATCTCTTTTATTTTTTCCCAATCTAAGATAGGAACACTGGAAACAAACATAAATTAAATAAATTAATGAATAAGTGAATCAATGGATGGATGGTGCAGCCGTGAGTGATTAGAGTAAAACCTGGTGCAGCAAAGTCAACAGCCTCAAAGTGTCACCATGGGTTCTACTAGTCCTCTAAAAATTTGTATTTCTTGAAACACAAACACATAGGTTTGACTGTTTAATATTGTCAAATAAAAACAAAATGTCTTCTTTAAAATTAATTTTCTTCATTCAATTCTTCTTCATCTTCCTCCGTAACATCATCCGAAAATTCTCTATGATTTTTTCTTTAATTGCTGTGCCTAATGCTAGTTTTTTGTTTCTAGTAATATGCAATATCGTTTTTAGTATACTTCTTTTATAATATCATAGTCTATACTATTTAGGACAAAAATTGACAATTCGTTAGAGCACTATTAAAGCACATCATCAGCTTTTCAGTCAACCTCATAAAAAACTGATTGGCGCTGTGTTCGTTTTGGTTTTATCATTTGGTTTCTTTCTCTTTTCATTATTACTAATTTTAACACTGACTCTTAATAAATATCTTCGATCTTAAGAAACTGATTGATTGTACATTTTAGAGGGTATAGTTAATGAGCTGTGCATTAAAGGGATGCAGGACTACTCAATTATTGGAGAGTTAGTCGGGGCTTAATGACAAGACTTGACCTTTGGTTAATTTGGGAGTTGTAAGTTGTAACAATCATGCCAGTAGTCCAGTTCAGGCACATGGGCGTAAGTTTAGGTGTAGTTGATTTTGGGGAGTTGCTTAGTCAAAATTTAACTATTTAGTGAATTTTCTTAGGTTTTGTGGTAATTAGTCGTAATTAATTTTTTTCTCATAATTTGTCAGGGACAAGTAACCAGTCAGTTAGAATCTGACATAGATATGTTGCAACATGAAATGGAAACTGAGGAGAAAGAAAGGTCCGTCTAATTGATGTCAAAATTGCATACCAGAAAAGATAGAACGAGATGCGTCCGCGCAACAGGAGGCGGAGTGGATCTGCGACACAAGTAGGGGTGAGCAAAAAAACTCGTAACTCGTGAGTTTACTCGAACTCGACTCGTAAAAGCTCGATTGTAACTCGAGTTGTATCAACTCGGTTAACTAACGATCGAGTTTGAGTTGGGCTTAACTCGACTCGTCAACTCGTGAGCTGACTCGTGATATAATAAATATTAAATTTAAGTAATATTATCAACATGATTTATGATTTATAAGTAATAAAAAATCATAAAATAAAATAATAGTAATTATTATTTTTATTTTAGATAGTTATAAAATACAAAATATTAAGTTTCAAGACATATTTTGCTTCAAATTAGTAGAAAGAATAAAATTGAAAATAAATTTTATTATTTGTAATATCGTATATATCAATTAATTTTAATATTGAAATATTATATGAATAAAAAAATAAAATTTTGAAGTACAATTGCTTATATCGAGCTCGCTCGTGACTCGTGAGCCAACTCGAGTTGAGTTTGAGCTAGCTTAAATAGCTCGAAAGTATTTCTAACTCGACTCGGGCCAACTCGAGTTACTATCGAGTTGAGTTTGAGTTGTACCCAACTCGCTCGAACTCGGCTCGCATACAGCCCTAGACACAAGGGGAAGGAGAGGTGAGAACCTAGGGTTTCGAGCCGGTAGGAGATCGAGAGCTTTTGGCGGGATTACGCGACTTCAATCCAATGGTTGGCGTTAATTGTGTAGAGAGTAGCGAATTTTAAGTCAGACGATACGGTTCCCCCTAAAATTTGTGGAATTTCTTTTTGTCATCCGACTGATGACTGTATACGATCCGAGCCGAGTCCGAACGAGGTGGTAAAATTCAAATTCAACTCAATAGTAATTCGAGTTGGATTCAGTCGAATTAAAAATACTTTCGAGTTATTTAAGTTAGTTCAAATTCAGCTCGTTTCCAACTCGAGTTAGCTCGTGAGTCACGAGCTATCTCGATATAAGCAATTGTACTTAAAATTTTTTTTTTGATATATTATTTCAATATTAAAATTAATTGATATATAAAATATTACAAATAATAAAATTTATCGTCAATTTTATTCTTTCGATTGATTTGAAGTAAAATATGTCTTGAAACTTAATATTATGTATTTCATAACTATCTAAAATAAAAATAAACAATAAAAAATTATGGTGTTATTTTATGATTTTTTATTACTCATAAATCATGTTGGTAATATTACTTAAATTTAATATTTATTATGTCAAGAGTCAAGTCACGAGTTAATGAGATGAGTTAAGTTCAACTCAAATTTAACTCGTTAGTTTACCGAGTTGATACAACTCGAGTTATGCCAACTCTAGTTATTCTAGCTCGAGTTCAATGAAGTTTTTTAAAAGTCCAATTATGACTTTTTGCTCACCCCTAGGACCAACTCCTACCAACTTGCAAACATCATTTGCTCACCAAAATTAAATTTGTAGACAATTCACAATTGTTGCAATATTTTCAATTTTTATTTTTCCCGTTTTCATTATTTTCTAGATTTTGATATTACTCGATAAAAGAAAGACGGTATATCATATTAAATAAGCTAACCATGCAATTAGTATTATTGTTATTTAGACATGTTAGAACCATGCAATTATTATTGATGGGTTCCTTCACGCCTCACGGTTTTGTATAGTAAGGTAGTCGCTGGTAGCCTGTTAGTCTTGTAGAGCATGGCTTTCCTATGAAATAATGAAAAGGATATAATTCTCATCAAGAAATGAGAGGATTATGAATGCGTACACGTGTTTAACGGCTATAATTCCAAAAGAAAAAAGAAAAAAAAGAAATGAATTTCAAATATAAAGTGTAATTTGTATAATTTAGTTTGTACGTATTATTATATATTATTTTTATGACGCACCGGCCGGATCACTTACAGCTGCACAGAGTTTAGTCTAAACTCTCGTCACCGTAACGATGGAATGAGACAACAAGTCGCTTCACATTTATTACGACCTACCCAACTCTTGACTCTAGAGGATCTGGCTGGATTCACTGCTCCGGTGTCGCCCAATTTGTAGCCAAGCGTCTTACTCTTACACCGTTACTTACACCGGGCCCTCTCTAGTTTCTAGAAGGACTGTGTGCTCTGTGGCTCAAGTGATCTTTCTTGCTGTGTAGCGAGTAGTTTGATATAAATTATTCCAGCGGGGACTTGACGATAGTATAAAGCTCTATAAACGAAAAGTCAAATAGGGTTGAGGAACCTTTTTTTTTTTTTTAAGCTGCGATATGTGAGGTTGGCTAGCTACATTGACCAAGTGAATAATAAAATCTTTTGTTATTTGACCAATTCCCGTAATTTAATCATTGTAATGTAGGGAGAAAAAAAATGAAAAATAGTACATAATGTTTATATGATAAACGATTTAGACCAAAAAGTAGAGACTCCATCAACATTAACTGCAAGTGCAAAGTAACACGAGCTATTCAGTAGAAAGTATCTGAATATAAAACTTCAAAATCTCAAGTAGAAGAGCAGAGCTCGCGCACAGCCACTATCCCATCAAAAAACCTTTCTTGAACCAAGCTCCTTCAAAAAATCTTTTCCCAGTTAATCCTCTTGCCACAAAATTGCGATCCAGATCAAACTTATTCTTCTATTTAAAATTTATTTGCCATGTTATATTTTTCGTCTCTCAGGTAAATATGGTTCTCCTAGAAGCATTACGAATTTATGGACCAGTCACCACAATTTTTAGGAAAGCATCTCAAAACATGGAACTGGGTACAATAAAACTACTAAAGGGAACTACCATTTCCATCCCAATCGCGATTTTGCACCGAGACAAGGAGATTTGGGGCCCAGATGCTGACAAATTTAACCAGTTACGGTTTGAAAACGGACTAAGCAAAGCAGCAAAGCATCCGAATGCTCTATTATCCTTCTCCTTTGGCCCCAGAGCATGCATCGGACAAAACTTTACAATGCTGGAAGCGAAGGCTGTGATTGCTATGATACTGCAAAGATTCTCGTTTAGTATCTCACCCAATTACGTTCATGAGTCAACTGATATCTTAACATTGCAACCGAAGTCGGGGCTTCAAGTCATCATGAGACCCAGTGCTGATTTGTGCAATCAAACTATAAGGCAATCAAGCAATCAGATCTATTTTTGGTAAATTTCGCTAATCTCTACTTTCCGAAAACGGAAAACGCGTCAAATCCCTCTCACGCGTTCGCTCCTCTGTCCGCGTATCCTCACCCCGCGTCACCCTCCCTCACGCGCGCCCTTCTGTCTGCGCACCTCTCATCCCGCGTCAACCCTCATCCTGCGTCACCCCTCCTTTCTTTCCTTCTTTCGCCATCTTCTCTCATCTGTAACCACATTCTGCCTCTCTCTTCTCCGTTTTTGGGGTATTTGTAAAAATTTTGTTAGTTACTCCCTGTTTATATATTAGTTACTCCCTTAAAATAAACCACATAGTTAAATCTATTACATACTCTTTTATGCATATTAATTTATTCTCTTAAGCGGACATAAGTTACTCCCTGTTTATATATTAGTTGCTCCCCTAAAATGAACCACATAGTTAATTCTATTACATACTCTTTTATACATATTAATTTATTCCCTTAAGCGGACATAAGTTACTCCTTATTTATATATTAGTTACTGTTTGACCCCATTTTATAGTGCCAAATTCATGAAAATAATTAGACAAATTTCATGGATAATAAATGCATGGGATTTAAGAAAAAAATCATGGAAAATACCAAACGAACTCCGAAAATTATGAAAAATTACCCAAAAATAAAGTGGAGCATGGAGAAAATTATGGTGCCCTTAGAATGATTATAAGCCTCACAGAAGTCCCATGTTATGCAAATAATCCCCACGCTTGAGAAAATAAATAAAATAATTGGGACAATATTTTTGGAAATTTCTTGATTCCACTAGATTCTACATATTTTTGTGGGAATATACACCAAGTTTCATGAGGAAACACAATTTGGAAAGCCTCCAAATGATTTATTTCCTTTCAGCAACCAACAAAACTGGATAGAGTAAATAAATGGAGAGATGCAGTGGTTAAGAAATGGAGAACATACATCAGCTATGTTCAAATCTCCCTCCGTACAGGAAGTGAGATGGAATACGCTAGTTTCAGCGTACACCGAATGGGAATGGATACTCATGCCTTCAATGGTGTATCGTGTGCCAAGAGCAACCAAATTGCGAAAAGAAGAAGGGAGAAAGCTCTAACGGAAATTCGTTAGAGTGAGTCTGTTGCGCGAAAAACCGCCGGGCTTTGGCCTGAGTTTCGACCAATCAGAGGCAAGGGAGCTGGCCTTTAAATAGAAGAGTTCAGAGAGAGATCGGGGGGGTTCTTGGCAAGGCTGGGATCTCATTTTTCATACATACACCATTAGAGAGGAAGAGAACAGTAGGTTAGACAATTCGACAGGCACTTGTCGTGCATAGGTAGAGAGAGAAAGAAAAGCGAGGAAGAGAGAAATTTAAGAGCGAGTTCGTGTAATCAAGAAGTTAACCAGGTGAGATTCGAAGATTGAAGTGCTAATTTGTAAAAATTTCGGAGCTTTTGAATGAAATTTGAAGCTTTTAGTGTGAAATCTGTAATTGCATCTTTCTCTTCTCTTTTCTTGACTTGGTACTTCAATCTTTAACTCCAATCTGAAGCGCAGCATCAGTTGGAGTGCGTTTATTGTTTGTTATGCTCAATTCTCTGCTTATCTCGTCCATTTATCCTTTTCCTTTTGCCTTGTCGATTCTCGATTAGGTAGGATTGAATCTTGTCTCAGTCTGAAGCGCAGCATCAGCTGAGATCTGATTTAATCAATCGATTCTTCTCGTAGCGTGCTTTGATTTTGAGTTGAAGTGTAATATCAATCAAGATTTGAAATTGTTTAGCAAGTCCTTCCCCTAAACACATAGTTATGCTCTCATCTGAAGTGTGGTATCAATAGGAATGTAATTTACTGATTTGAGTTCAGTACCTTCTAAAGTCTATCTGATTTTGTTACTCTATAACCTCAAGTGTTGATTTAGTGCTTGATCTTGATTTGAAGCGCAGCATCAATCGAGATCAAGACACAAGTCTCAGTCTGAATCTTTGTAATGAGAGTTACTGTTGTAAAATTAGATTAGTTAAGTTTCGTTTTTAATCACTGAGTTTAACCATTCTTGTACACGATTGCTTCCCTTTCTTTTTCTTCCTCTCTACATCTCTGATCTGATCAAAGCTAGTAACAATTACTCTAGTGCCATGATTTGAAGCGTAGCATCAATCATGGTGCTTGGAGAGTAATATCAGGCCATCTTGTGAAAATTTGAAGCGCAGCATCAATTTTCATAAGATGTTGGTGCTTACTGGCAAAGTTTAAAGAGTAATTCCATGGAGACCTGAAGCTTAGCATCAGTCTCATGGAAGAACTGTTAACCTGATCTAGTTAAAGTCAAAGCGCAGCATTGACTTAGCTTGTATCAGGATACTTTCATGGCATGGGAAAGCTTAATTGAGCTACTGCCCAATCCCATGGTCATAGAGAGGCTGCTAGTTAGCATCAATTTATAATCCCTCATTTATTTTAACATGTCAGTTTTGTCATATTGAGTTCTCATGAAATTTATACTTAATTCAATCACAAGAAGTCATCTGAAGTCTCTTGCCTATGTGAATCCTTGTTTAATTTCTCGAATTGTGATGACTTTGATAACTATGTTTTGTTTTAATAAACTCTCATAGTAATAACAAGGAGTGCAAGCCCATCTGTTACTTATCATAATTAAATCTGTGAAGCTGCCAAAGGACCTGAACCAAGTGTGAGGAACTGATCTATTTTGATATAGTTTATCGCCTTTGGGCATAGCTTACTGGTAAAATTTAATGGAATTATGCGATTTTAGGAGATGGTATGGACCATAGTGTAAAAAAAAAAAAAAAGTTCTCAGCAGGTAATATCTTTGAGTAAATTGTTGACAGGGAGTTATGTATGACAATATTGAGAAAACTGAAGTTTCGTTTGTTAGGCCTTTTGAGTTCTATTTTAGTGAAAAACCTAGTTTATAAATTTGAATAGATTGTGTTGTTTGTACAGCGACCTCCCAGTATTGTGTAATCAACGTTCTCCTTGAAAGCATTATGTACTATAGACACTTGTATTAAGCTACATAGATGATAAAAATAAGAAATTGAGTAGTATGGTATTATGTATGACCAAATACGGACATATATATAAGTGCCCTTGTAACTTTCATAAGTGAATTATGTATAAAAGCTTATATTGGTAGTACTCGCGCCTTGATATGACCAGCCCACATATTGTTTGAACTAGGCTACAGGCTATAAATTAAACATGTAAATTGTATCGATTAAGTATCTTAGAATATAAATTCAGCACCACTTTGAATCCTCCTAACGTACATTCCCCTTTTGACCTTACCGTACCCAAAATCCAAGTACCAAATACCAAAATTGAATCAATATAGCAGAAATTAGCCTTCGTTACATTCTCCTTTTGTTATTTCAAATACGAAATCCCCCTATCTGGTACAAGTTAGCCCACCGATGCTAATCCACCTCTTACTAGTACCATACTACCTCCCAAACGACATCGGTACCAGACCTCCGCATCAACCGTGCCAGCTCTTGGCCCTCCCGTCAAATCAGGTCGACGCAATGAAAACGGAGCACGCCATCGTGTTCCTCTGACTCTCACGACGCTAACGAGCCTATCTCGACGACTTGCGATGGCCGGAATCATTAGCGGATCCAAACCCGATACCATGCGAGCCTGTTAAGGAAAGAAATGGAGTTCGCTTTCATTTTCGTTTAAAACCCAGCGCTGAGACCTCCTCGATCTTCTGTGGCAAACGAGTCATGAAATCTATAAGTCACTCACTGCGTAAAACTCGTTCAGATTGGAGATGTAATGAAAAGAAATAAATAAAATAAAAGCCCAAAAATCGCTAAGGCCTAACATTTGCTTTCATCAAATCACGCTGCTAACTCAACACAAGCCCATGTCATTGCCACGTCAGTCCCTTCTTGTATACATAGACTAAACAGAAAATTACAAATTAACTGAAACTTAGAAAATTCACCAAAAATAATAGAAAACTCAGAAAAATTCAAATAAAATATCCGTAAAATCTTAAAAATACGTAGAAACTAAATTTACTGATATTTTGATATCAAAATCTTTCGGAATATTAGCCTTTTATATTTTCGAAGTATTTTCGTTATAAAAATTGAATTTTATAAAAAAATATAATAAACACAATAAAACTTAGATAAATCTTCTATAAAATTTTCAAACAAAATTTAAGTAATTTCAATGTTAAAACAATCTTCAAGAGACTATTCTTCAATCAAGTATTTTAAAATAAGTATTTTCAAAGACTTAAAATGAGTTTGACACCTTTAAATCTCTAAAATCAAAAATAAAGAAAAAATAATAAAAATCACTAAAAATCACTAAAGTCCAAAGAGAAACACCAGAAAATTAAAAGTCCAAATACGATACCCGAAGTCAAAGCCGAAACCTCTTCAGGTAAGGAAAAGTCCCTCCCCGAGATCAAAATCAGCGTTGACATAAAGTCAAATTGTCTTTCCAGAAACCAATTCCTACAGCGGCCCAACATAGCCCTTGGAATCCAAATCTCTTTTGTTCCTACAGCGACCCACACAGTCCCAGGAACCGATTCCTACAGCGGCCCAACATAGCCCTCGGAATCTAAATCTTTCTTTTGTTCCTACAGCGACCCACACAGTCCCAGGAACCAATTCCTACAGCGACCCACACAGTCCCAGGAATCAAATTCTTCCTTGTTCCTATAGCGACCCACACAGTCCCAGGAACCAATTCCTACAGCGACCCACACAGTCCCAGGAATTAAATCCTTCCTTGTTCCTACAGCGACCTACACAGTCCCAGGAATCAATTCCTGTAGCGACTCACACAGTTCCAGGAATAAAAATCCAAAATCTTTTGTCCTTACAAGTCATCAAACGATCAGAAACCAATTCCTATAGCGACTCACACAGTCCCAGGAATAAAATCCAAATTCTTTTGTTCTTCTAAATCGTCAAATGATCAAGAACTAACTCCTACAAGTCGTCGAAACCAAGTTATCATCCGAAACCTCCCGATAAAACAAATATAAATAAAAGTCTTAGATAAAGTGCTTTAATATCCTCAATTGGGTCCCGTTAATTAGGACTGGTACCGTCAATTGAGTCAAGTCTAAGCCAAAAGGAATAAATTCTCAATTGTGCCCCGTCAACTAAGTTTGGTAACATCAATTGAGTTAGTTTAAGTCAAGAACAAAATGAGATAACAACTTTTCTAGCTTACGACATATAATTTCTCAAATCCCTTAATCAGAGGTTCTCGTGATTCGTCACGGGGTAATTAACAATAGGGGCTTGCGCCTATTGGAAGGAAAGGACCCACAAAATTAATAAACCCTCATGAGAATAGATTCTCGTTAATGTTTTCTTGTTGTTAAGAAGCATTTTACACTTGAATTTAAGCTCGTGAGGGGTGAATCTAAGGCTTATTCCCATTCTTGAGGAAACCCGATCATTCTTCGAGAAATGACGAAAAAGTCCCCACAGTTACTCCCTTAAAATATACCACATAGTTAAATCTATTATATACTCTTTTATACATATAAATTTACTCCCTTAAACGACATAAGTTACTCCTTTTTTTATATTAGTTACTCCCTTAAAATAAACTGCATATAGTTAAATCTATTACATACTCTCTTTATGCATTTTATTTACTCTGTTATGTATATTATTTACTCCCTTATGTATATTAATTTACTCTCTTTTTCAATATTAGTTACTCCCTTAAATGAACTACATAGTTATACTTATTACATACTCCTATCTCTTATACTTATTTACTTCCTTACAATATTTATTTACTCCCTTATAGTTATTTAGTTACTCCCAAACAGTAGTAGAATTAGATCTGAATGTTATTTACTTATTTTAGATCTGAATGTTATTTACTCGCAAACAATAGAAGAACATGGATTTGCACGGAGAGGAAAGAAAAAAGGATGGGCGCGAAAAGGATAAGGAAGAGAGATCTGCACGGAAAGAAGGAAGAGGGATGGGTGCGGAGAGGAGAAGGAAGAGGGATGGGTGCGGAGAGGAGAAGGAAGAGGGACGTGCTTAAGGAGAAGGAAGAGGAATGGGTGCGGAGAGGAGAGGGAAGAGAGATGGTCGCAGAGAGGAGAGGCACGTGCTTAAGTCGCGAACAAAGAGCGAGAGGGAGGAATTAAGTCGCGTGCACGAAGAGCGCTTGGGGATGAGGGTAAAAATGAAGGTGAGGGGAGGAGAGCGCGTGAGGGATGAGGATGAGCGTTCTGATTGCTTGATTGCTAAAGACTCTGATTGTCTTAAGTAATTCTTCCTAGCGAAGACACGGCTTCAAGTGTCATCATGTGTTCAACTAGTCCAATGGAGTGTCCATGGTAAATTAGCAATGGGGCCCATATGTATTAATGTAGATTTATACGATGACTATCAGCGTCTCCTTGGGCCTTCTACAAGGGATCGATTCCTCGTTGGACCTCTCCAGTCGAATTAGCTTGCATTATAGTTAAAAAAATTGGATGTCTTTAACCTCTTTTGTTTTTTAAAAAAATGGATGACTTTGAAAATTTTGTGTTGTGTATGTAATTCTCAATTTTCTAAAAATTTGTATTTCTTGCAACAAAAATACATATGTCTGACTATCTAATATTGTCAAGAGAACCAAAAATATTATATGTATGATTTTTTGATGAGGGTTCGATGCCTCAATTTTCGATCGTCAGAAGCTCAAGTTGGAGACATATATGTGCGCGCAATATTTTATCCTATCTCTCGTTTTATCTCGTAACTTGCACAATCATTCATCTCTACGAAAATATTTTCGGAGACTTTAATGATAGGTTGCAAGCGTGGCATTAATTTATTTTTTATTTGGATTGATTGCTCTGGGCCGCAGCCGCCTAATCAATAATTGTAACGACGCGTCTTGGATTCTTTGCGTCATCCATGATCTCAGTATCATTCCTCGCTCGGTTCTCAATTCACAGTCTCTCATTTTCCAAAGATATTGATGCTCTGAGGCAGTGAGGCTCCAGCGATTTTTCATCACAACTTTGGCCAACTAATTAATCAAATCTTTCATTTAATCGACCAGTAATAAAGGAGAGCAAACCTCCAGTTATTGAGCTTTCAGAAAAAAGAAGAACGAGCATTTTATTGGCAAAAGTTGATTTAGCAAACCTAAGGACGATGACTACGAATACAAAAATTAATTATATAATAATGCATCGGATCGATAGCAACTGCGCACAGTTTTTCACTTTAATTAGTAGAATCTGGAAAGTAATCTTAGATTTTAGAGAAGCTGAAACGTCAAGTTAATAAACAGTAGAAGAGCATAGCTTGCATATACCACACGCAAATATCCTTTTTAAAAAGTAAAAGCCAACCTTGAAATCTCTTCCCAATAAATCCTACCGGGAAGGTATTGCGTCCAATCAAATAATGGAAGACTTCTTGGTACTTGTTTTGAGTTCAGTTGCAGTGATAATAATCTCTCAGCTGTTGAAGGTGTTGGTGAAACTCACATGGAGGCCTTATGCCATAACAAAGTGGTACAGAGAGCAAGGTATACTGGGACCTGAATACAAGTTCATGAAAGGTTCCAATGAGGAGATCAGAAATTTGAAAAATAGTGCACAGAAGGTACCAATGGATATCAACTCCCATGACTACACACCAAGAGTTCTCCCACACTATCACAAATGGATGTCCCTCTATGGTACGCTTGTGTCCATGTGATTTTTTACAATCAAGTTTGGCAAAACTTGCATGTCGATTTTTTCTTTTGGGATCAATCAATCAACTTTTTTTCTTTTTTTTATTGGTGTATATTTTTGTTCAAAAAAAACAGCCTCAAAGTGCTGCTATTTCACTCGGTTTCAGTGACTTAAACAAACAAGTTCTCAATCTCGACTTGCTATACACTATCCCTTAACTAACCCTCAATTAAAAAATAAAAAAAAACAATTATATGACGGCCTTCACCATACTCAGCCATAAGGCTAGTCTGTTACCAATTTCTGCTATACCTTTATTTATTACATCCGTACAAGTATACAGTAAAAGTAAAACACTCTGATACAATTCAACAATGAGAAAAACAAATACGTCTTTTTTACGATCTACTTTTGGTGCATCAATCTCCTTGGCAGTGATTTGTCTATATATCCCTTGACTATTCTGTGTCAGCTACTAACCTGGTGTCAGAATTAGATATGGAAAATTAGAAGCACATCTTGTATATGGCTACATTTACGCAAAAATTCAACTGACAATGAACAAATAAACCCTAAGTAGTTGCAAATTTATTTCTACCATCCACCTTTATTTTGGTTATGATGAAAAAAAAAAAGATCAGAAATATCAAAAAATCAAAATTGAATTACCATATCATGCTTCTGACTTGGCAGTAACGTTTATTCTGTAATGGTAAGGAGGTGTAATGATGTTACAGCGGAATATTGGCATGTAAAATTAAACTGTTGTGATATGGCAATCAGGTTTTAACTTGAAACTGTCGTGGAATGTGCTGTGAAGTGGGACCAATATGGGGATTGAATATTTTCCACCCAACTTTATGTCAAAGAAGATGTTAAAAATCATAAATTTTTACAAAAAAAAAAAAAAGGTTGGGGTACTTGTTCATTTTAAAATGCAAGAAGGTATACTAAACCTTGGTACAAATGTATTAATAGCACTTTCTCCTTTGGTTTCAAAATAATTTTACTTACTAATGCATCTAATTTTGAATTGACCACAGGAAGGAATTTCTTGTTTTGGTTTGGGTCAATGCCGAGGATTATCATTACTGACATGGAACTGGTAAAACAGATATTGTCAAACAAGTCAGGTTTCTATTCCAAGTCTGATCCGCACCCGACTTTGCTAACCTTACTCGGGAAGGGTCTGGTCCTGATCGATGGTCCTGATTGGGCACGCCATCGGAGGGTGGTCAACCCTGCTTTCACCATCGAAAAACTCAAGGTTTGTTGTGCACCTTTCTGGTTTTTTCCAGAAATTGAGAGACAACATTGTCAAACATGAGTGTTCTACTTTTTTTAAAAAAAATATTTTAACATTTAGTATACCCCTTGCTGCATAATTTTGACAATAACAGAAAACATAGAGTATTTTCTGGGGAACCACTTCTACTAAGTATCCATTACCATTATGAATGTTATAATTATGTTGGATAGTGACTATAATTCCATGGCTATTTGACAAATGAGCTGTTCCAGAAAAATGTCTTTGGAGGCCATATATAAGTGAATCACCTATAAGTTAATAACACAGTAGGAAAATTTGGGACAAGTTCTGACATGATTTGATTGTCAAAATTATTAATGGCATATTTGTAAAAAAGATACTAATTATTCATTTATATATATGTAACAGATGATGATGAGAAAAATGGTCGGATGTGCCAAATTCATGATTGAAGTATGGGAGAATCAGATAGCACAAGAGAAGAGCAAGCAAATTGAGATAGAGCTCAACAAACAATTCCTAGAATTAACAGCAGATGTCATCTCTCACACTGCCTTTGGGAGCAGCTACATGAAGGGCAAAGAAGTCTTTTTGGCTCAAAAAGAGCTACTGACTCTAGCTTTTGCCATACTTTTCAATGTCCAAATTCCTGGATTCAGGTATTCACCATTTCTTGTTTGTCTAATTATGATGATTTTTATTATCACTTATTACATGCAGCTTCTGAACCTCCTGTTTTAATTTTACGCTGTCAGACCTTGTTTCAGTACGAGACAGCTCGCTGAGTCCAATCTATAAGGCCTTCTTTGCTATGGACAGTAGTTGAAGTGGAGAAAAAGAATGCCATATCTGACTGTTACATTTAAGTCTTTGGTCCAAATGTTGTTTTTTTATGGTACAATTACTCTTATGGTCATACAAGAAGATGAAGGAAGCATGCATAATTTTTTTCTTTATTAACATATGCCTGATTATATTGGCAATGAGGCCGCACCACATCCCAGGTTGCTGGGTTCTTGGATGCAAAAAAGGGAAAAAAAAAATTGAGGGCATTTTGAAAAGAGAACTTCTTTCTCAAATACCTAATGATCAATATGTCTTTGTTTAAGTAAAATGAGCCAATACAAGTATTTTTTTTCTCTTCTTGAAATTTCAATACAGGTATCTCCCCACACCCAACAACAGAAAGAGATGGAATCTAGACAAAAAGGTCAGGACAACTCTCATGGAAATCATTCATGAAAGAATGAAGTCAAGGGGTGGGGGATATGGAAATGACCTACTTGGGTTGATGCTAGAGAAATGCATGGCAGGTGGGAAAGAGAATGACAACAACAGGATGACCATGGATGAGATAATTGATGAGTGCAAGACTTTCTTCTTTGCTGGTCATGAGACCACCTCTCATTTGTTAACTTGGACCATGTTTCTATTGTGCATAAATCAAGATTGGCAAGAGAAACTTAGAGAAGAAGTTTTGCAAGAATGTGGGATGGAAGTGCCTGATGCCGACATGCTGTCTAAACTAAAATTGGTAAGCATTTTTTAAATCTTTCTCAAAATTGTTTTCTTATTCATTTTTGGTTTCTTGAGGAAGTAACATTGGCTGTATGTGCACGCATTGCATTTTGATTTGAAGTAATTAAGTCTGTTCGATTCCTGAATATAGCAGTTAAGTAAAACTTTGTTTTTGTATTTAAATTTTTTTTCCCTGTCACAATTGTGATCTCACAGGTAAATATGGTTCTCCTGGAAGCATTACGAATGTATGGACCAGTCCCCCAAATTTTGAGGAAAGCATCTCAAGACATGCAACTGGGAACCATTAAACTAGTAAAGGGAACTAGCATTGCAATCCCAATCGCGATTTTGCACTATGACAAGGAGATATGGGGCCCAGATGCTGACAAGTTCAACCCATTAAGGTTTGAAAATGGACTAAGCAAAGCGGCAAAACATCCGAATGCTCTATTATCCTTCTCAATTGGTCCAAGAGCATGTATCGGACAAAACTTTGCAATGCTGGAAGCGAAGGCTGTGATTGCCATGATACTGCAGAGATTCTCCTTTAGTATCTCACCCAATTACGTGCATGAGCCGATTGATATGTTTACATTGCAACCAAAGTCAGGGCTTCAAGTCATCCTGAGACCTATGCAAGCTTGATATGTTCTCCTTTCAGATACGTGCAAAAAAATTGTTGATGTTACGAATCTTTTTGGTTGTAAATGTATGTATTATAGAAATCCTGATAATTTTGCATCTCTGTTATATACCATTGTAAGAGTGGAACTGAGAAAATATAAATAAATAAATATATGAATAAAAATGATAATTAATTCATAAAAAAGAAAAATAATAAACAAATTAACGAAATGGTTAGGGCTGGAGGATTTTGCAGTGAGAAACACCTGTTCTGTCAACACTGTTTTTGGTGCAGGAAGGGACAGGGAAAGGAGGATAAAATATAAGATGGACGGGAGGAGAAATAATTCACTATTTGGATAAGTAACGACAAGGAAACTAAAAATATTTTTCATTCTCTCCTTCTCTCCTTTTTGGATGATCAAATGTAAAGAAGATAAACTAATTAAACACAAGTGACCATGATACCCTTATATGAACAACATCATAAATAGCATCTGATTTATGTAGTTTAGTTTTAAGATCAATGTATTTCTATAGCTACCGCTACAAAAAAATAATAATAATAATAATAAATAATCAAGCCATGGACGATGAACCAATCACCCCCCCCCCCCCCTCTCCTGTTAAGGATGGTCACTCCACTTCACCAAATCACCTCGCCATAGTGCCTTTCAAATTCCCTACGACTTCTCCCCCCCAGCTTCCACAGTCGATTGAATCACAAGCCCCTGCCACTGTTCACAGGCAACCGATTGAACTAAATCCCCCGAGGTTCATCTCGCCTTCTGATCGAAGAAACCCGCGCAGCGCCAAGAAGAAGCTTTTCTCGGCAGAGATACTCTCAGAAGACACCATTAAAACAGTCTCGCTGCAGCAGTCAGCTTCACATCAGTTACAAGTAGCTTGTGTACCACCACCCCCAACAGTCGCTAGTCAGCCTCGTCGCAGTAGTCGCAACCCAAAACCGACCAACTCCCTTTGCGGGTTTGAAGTTGGATTGAAGAGGAAAAGTAGGATCCCGAACCCGGCACCATCCAAGAAAGCTCTCCAAGCAGCAATCAGTGAGGCAGGCCTTCATCGTTCTCTGTTATCTGAGGACTCCTTATCGCATGAGGAGCAACAGGCTTTGAAAAGCTATTGTGGCCTCTTGCCGTCAAAGGATAATCCTTCTTCCTCATGTGGTCCTAGTTTAAGATCTGATTAATTTAGTCTTTGAGTTTAATTATCTAATTTTGCTAGCTGTTAATCTAGCCATCTTACTCTTGCCCAATGTCTTTTACTTCTATTAAAACTCTTTGTTGGAATGTAAGGGGAATTTCAGATCTTAATAAATGTGCTGTGGTTAAAGATACTGTGAGAGATTCATCTTGTAACATTCTTTGTTTACAGGAGACTAAGTTGTCAGCTTGCGATTTCTTTAAAGCTCGGTCTGTTTGTTCTTTTCGTTTTAACTCTTTCTTATCTCTTAATGCTATTGGG
The DNA here is from genome assembly GCA_027725995.1 of Rhynchospora tenuis. Classification (NCBI taxonomy): domain Eukaryota; kingdom Viridiplantae; phylum Streptophyta; class Magnoliopsida; order Poales; family Cyperaceae; genus Rhynchospora; species Rhynchospora tenuis. Next base: position 28,633,849 of record CM050888.1, read on the forward strand.
TCCAAAGGGGGAATTCTCTTAATTTGGTCTGATTTATTTAATTGTTCGCTTGTCCAAAACTTCTCCTTCTCTTCTACGGTGGTACTTTCTGTCGATTCCTTTTCTTTTATGCTCACGGCTGTGTACGGATCTACGGAGGAAAGTCTCAAGCAAAACTTCCTTGACGAACTTACCTCCATTAGATCTCTCTCCGAACATCCTTGGATTATACTTGGTGACTTCAATCTTCTTCGTGACCCGTCTGACTCAACTAGTGTATCTCGAAACCATTCCTCGTTTCAGCTCTTCAATTCTTTCATTTCAGATGTTAACCTCTTTGAAGTGCCTTTGCGTGGCAGGAAATTCACTTGGTCTAACAAAAGACCAAATCCTTGCTTCTCTCGTCTCGATCGAACTTTCTTATCTCCAGATTGGCTCAACTTACCCCTCCTTTACTCTCTTGTCGACCTCCCGGCTACTACTTCTGATCATGCTCCTCTCCTTTTCTCAATTACTTCGCATCGCCCAGCAAAGAAAAGACTCTTCAAATTCGAATCTTATTGGCTTAAAGCTCATGATATCCATGAGGTAGTTTCCTCTGCTTGGTCCTCTGTCCCAACAATTTCTAATCCAGCGAAAAACCTTCTCGCAAAATTCAAATCGATCCGATTAGCTCTATCTAATTGGGCAAATGTTCGATATGCTCATCGAAACACTTTTCTTCATCGGACTAAACTTATCATCCAATTTCTAGACCTCCTTGAAGAATCTAGAAGTCTCACTTCTGATGAATTCGCCCTTAGAATTTCTCTTCGAGAACATGCATTTTCTTTAATACAAGACCAAGAAATTAAATGGAAACAAAGGAGTGGAATCACTTGGCTTAAACTGGGTGATAAAAACACTAAGTTCTTTCATGCCGTTGCTTCTTCGAGACGTATTGTCAACCACATCAACTCAATTAGTGTTGCCAACAACGTCATTTCAGATCAGGCAGTTCTCTTAACTTCCTTTCTCGACCACTACCGCTCTATCTTAGGAACTAAACCTCCGCATCCACCGCCTTTTGACCTAGCAGGTAAACTTGGCTCCTCTCCGGATCTATCTAGCCTTGCTCTACCGTTCTCAGAATCAGAGGTCCTCCTTGCCATCAAACAACTCCCTTCTGGCAAAGCTTCTGGGCCGGATGGTTTCTCAATGGACTTCTTCAAGAATTTTTGGGATATCATTAAACCGGATGTCTTACAAGCCTTGTTTTCGTTTCAGAACTTTAATCTTGATTTGTCTATCCTCAATAAGGCCACCATTTCTTTAGTTCCTAAGAAACTTAATTGCTCAGTTGTCACAGACTATAGACCTATAAGTGTCATCAACTCGTTTTCTAAAATTATTACAAAGATTCTGGCAAATCGGCTTCAACCTTTCATGATGGATCTTATCAGTCCACTGCAAACTGCTTTTACAAAGGGACGATCAATTATGGAATCATATATGGTGACTAGAGAATTTCTTTCTTTCTACCATAAACGAAAGATCCCAGCCGTTCTTTACAAAGTTGACTTTGCCAAGGCTTTCGACACTGTCTCTTGGACTTTTCTCACAAACCTCCTGATAGAAAGAGGATTCCCTCCTTCATTCATCTCCTGGGTTTTAATGATTCTTCAATCTTCAACTTCTGCTGTCAAAGTTAATGGCGAAATCTCTTCTACTTTTGTTCATAAAAGGGGTTTGAGACAGGGTGATCCTTTATCTCCTTTACTCTTCATTCTAGTCACAGATGCCCTACAATCCTTTTTTTCAAATTCGTCATCCCTCACTTCTGGCCCTATTGTCATACCGCCACGAGCTCTTCAATATGCTGATGACACAATCATTCTTTTAGAAGCTAGTCAAAAATCTCTTCTAGTGGTCTCCGAGGTTCTTTCTAACTTTGCAGCACTGACGGGTCTCCATGTAAACGATTCTAAATGTCTCTTTATTCCTATTGCCATTCCTGACTCAGCTCTCCCTCGCATTTCTTCTATTCTCCGCTGTAATCCAAAGAACCTGCCCATAACCTACTTGGGACTGCCACTCACCATTCGTAGGCCTAAGAAGATTCTTTTCCAGCCTTTAATTGACGCTTTCCAGAGGAAATTAGATGGATGGAAAGCCAGGTTCCTTTCTTTGGGCGGTCGCCTCACTTTAGTTAAGTCTGTTCTCACTGCGCTTCCACTTCATTATATGCAAGTCCTCAGATTACCGCGAGGGGTTCTACAACAACTCGAAGGCATCATGAGGAAATTCTATTGGAAAGGAAAGGAAAATTGTTTGGGATGCCATTGCCTTGTTAATTGGGATACTTGTTGTCTTCCCAAACCAAATGGTGGGTTAGGCATTTTAGATTTGGATCGTCAAAATCAAGCTCTCCTCTTGAAGTGGCTTTGGAAGTTGAACCACACTTCTTCCTCGGTTTGGACTTCCACGATACAACTCCTCTATGGCACTCTGGATAGCACCACTTTGAGAGTGTGCGATGTCTCTTATGGCCTAAACGACATTCTCCAACTAGTACCTTTCTTCAATCTTTCTACTGTTGCTTCGCACAATAATGTGATCTGGAGATGGACACAAAATGGACTTTTCACTTCTTCTAGTGCCTATCATACGCTATCCAATTCGGGTGTTCTAGCTTGGTTTTATCCATTTCTCTGGAAGATTAAGGTACCATCCAAAGTAAAACTTTTTCTCTGGCTTCTGATTCGAGACCGCCTACCCACTCAACAAAATCTCATCAATAAAGGCTTGCTTGCTACGACACCTTGTCCCAGCTGTAATACCGGCGTTGTTGAATCTGCGGACCACATTTTCCTTCACTGTCCTTTCGCAGTTAATGTGTGGACACAGATTCAAATCAAGTTCAGGCTACCTACAATTGACTTCACCCTTGATCGATGCAACTTCTGGCTCTCTTTAAGGAGATCACGTATCAAAAACTGGGATATCATTTGGGCCGCAACATCGTGGAACTTGTGGAAGACGCGTAACAGGAAAATCTTCTCAGATCTAATTACCCCTTCGAGGCAGTTACTCAACACAATCTGCGAGGATATTGATGCGTGGATTCAGCATGCTTAGTTCTTAGGATTTTTTCTTCTATTTTTTAGTTTATTTCCTTTTTTTTTTTTTCCTTTTTTGCTTCTTGTACATTATTCCTTTTTGTAATTATTCCTTTTTTTAATAAAATTACTGTCGGCGTGGTGATTGCCACCTGACCTTCAAAAAAAATAATAATAATAATAAATAATTTCTAATGTTTAATAAACCAACTAATACTGTCAGGACACCCCCCCCCCCCCCCAATCTTTTATGTGAAATGATCGAAATACCCTTCATTTTGAGTTAATTTCGAGATTATGATGCAAAAACAGTCGAGAGTAATTTGGTAATTTCACATTAAATTTTGGAGTGCTTTGCAAAGGAGGCGCGTCCTGAGCAAGTCCCAATACTATCATCCCCACTATCAGGTAGCTTATTACACACCTTATAGAAGCCAGCACAAGTGACCTACCAACATATACAACTAGTATGCATAAAAAATGGTGGTAAGAATAACAAAATGGTAGTGCATTCCAAATAACAAAATGCTTTAACACAATTTAATTTTCATTTCACTATGTTGATGTTAAGAATAAGTGGGCTGTAATATTGATTACCTGGCAGCAACATGCAGAGACCAAATGTCTTAGCTGCAGGCGCACAATGACAGGAAGGCTTCAGAATTTTTCACAAAATTGGCAAATTGCTATTTAGAAAACAAAATATTTAGACAGAAATTATATACACCATCCAACAAAAAACCATCCAATACCATCCAATTGAACCAGCGCCATCCAACAGGCCAAAAAAGCTTTTTTTTCCGCGTGCTGACGTCAGCAAGACGCGTGCTGACGTCAGCAAATTTTTTTGACCAATTTCCGAAATTTTTTTGGTGCTGACGTCATCAAATATGTTGATTTAAGGGTTCAGTTAAATGACTTAAGGGTTCAGTTAAATGATTTAAGGGTTGACTTAAAGTGTATAAGTGTTTAGTTAGATGCACCAAAAATTTGAAATTTTAGTATGTGTTCAGTTGGATGCAGCAAAAATTTAGAATTTTAGTGTTTTTGTGTTCAGTTAAATACGTTAAGAGATGAACTTAAAGTGTCTATGTGTTTAGTTAGTTGCAGCAGAAATTTGATTTCGTAGTTTTTGTGTTCAATTAAACTGGTTAAATAAAAAAACAAAATGAACAGATACAACAAATATAGCAAACATTTAGAGTAACAATATGAACATTTACAACAATAAACTGAACATATATACAAATTTCGTAAGTAAGAAATAAATGATCATATTCAACATACAAAGTGAAATAAATTATTGTTGCATCTAACTGAACACTTACAAACTTTAATTCAACTCTTAAAACATTTAACAGAACCCTTAAATCATCATATTTGATGACGTCAGCACAAAATTTTTTTCGAAAATTGGTCAAAAATTATTGGTGCATCTAACTTAACACTTATGCACTTTAATTCAACCCTTAAAACATTTAACAGAACCCTTAAATCAACATATTTGATGACGTCAGCACAAAAAATTTTCGAAAATTGGTCAAAATTTTTTTGCTGACGTCAGCACGCAGAAAATTGGATGGCGCTGGATGGTAATTCGGTGGATGGTAGATAGTAATTACCATATTTAGAAAACAAAAAGAGATAAAAGGCCCATATATATATGGCCACTGATAGCTCCTTGGGCCAGGATGCGCTCCTTCTCATTGGACCTCTCCAGCCCAGATTTTATCTTGGAACGGAAACGGGAACATTTCAGTGCGTGGTGTCGTGGTGAGCCGGTGAGTGTAAATTTTATGCTGAACATTTCAGTGCGTGGTGAACATTTCAGAGCTTTTTTTAAAATCAGAATACCAAGCAAAAGAAATCAATAAAATGATCAACGACATTAATATGCTGAAAATTTTACGATCTTAGAAAAGATAATTCTATCTAGCGTGATCTTCACTAGATATATACTAGTTCTAATCTCGCGCGTTGCGCGATTCATCCCAATCCGAAAGTATTATGAAATGATTTCCTAATGAGTGCAGATATACTATGAAAAAAGATAATAGGAAAATAAATTGAAATGTGCAAAAATTACAATGCATAGCCGAAGTATATTATTACATGTATGTCTTATATTGTTATGCAAAAATTACAATGTGTGTCTTGTACTGTTATGCATTTTGTTGAACAATTGGAAGCAAAATAATGTCCTCCCAATGAAGATGAGCTGACCTTAATTACAGATTCTAAATCACCACATCTTCTCAGCTTCCTCTATTCAATTTATCGTTATTTATTATAGAGGTCATTCTTCACTCTCAGCAAACCTAGTCGACGAAAGCATAGAAAATTTAATTAGAAAAATAAGCAACTACCCTTGTTAAAGTAGCAACAGCCAGTAAGAAAGGACAACCCCAAAGTGTAGGAACAAAGGTACTAAGGAAAAACAAACTTAAGGAAATGCACAAATCAAAGAAAAGTCAACTACATAATCCAAAAATCCCAAAGATGCCCTATTATAGACATGTTGCCAATACTAACTCAAATACTGCAATGAACCCCAAATAATTAGCCCAAATTCAATACTGCATAATATAAATGAAAGGTTATTTAAAATTTTAAATATACAATAACTCGATATTGTTTGTTCTCTCATCCATACCATGATTGAGTTGTACACCATCTCTGGATAGTAATTCATGCCATCATCGAGCTATAGGTCATCCTTGGATATCTCCCACTATTTCCAGAGAAATCAGATCAGATATTGTTGGAATAGTTACCCAGGGAACATATTGAAAGAATTCAACACCCAGCTAGCATTTGGTCGTTAAAATCTACAATTGATCAAAGAAAATATGAAACGTTAGAAAGTACAGTCAAATTCAACATGAGCCTCACGCCAGCAAAATGTAGTTACTTATAACAGGTTTACTAAATATACTTTCAATAATGTGATCAGAATATAACAAAATTATACAAACTATTATGTAATTAAAATACTCAATTGTAGTTATTAATATGTTTAAAATATTTAAATTTCAGCTAATCCTCGACAGTGCTATTTAGATTCTCTATTTAACCAAACTTAGCTTTAAATATGAAACTAACCTTGAAGCATCCATAATTTCACCCATTTGTCTCATTCTACCCTTGACATACAATTATACAAAGAAAGAAGATGGCAAAATTTTATAGCTGATAGGCTCTTCACCACAGCTTCAATTAGGGTGTGGCTTTCGTATCTCAGCTAATATTTCTGCTAGTTACATCTATAAACATAAAATAAAGATACTACTTAATTAATTGGATTTACAAACCCATATTTAGCAACTAATATTGAGAAATTCATCTCACCTTTTGAAAACAATAGAAACATCTTGCTTATTCTGAAATGAAAATTACAACTGAATAAATTGAACTTATCTAAATTGTTTGATGGTGTTGGTGTATCAGTGATATCTATTTTGTTCCTGACTATATATGCTTATATGCTACCAAGATGAATGTAGAGATATCACTGGTCGATAAACAAAAAGACAATTAGAGCAAACTGTTGTACAAAACAAAGGATCCGTTGAAAAGATATCACTGGTTAATCTAGAATTTGCACGCTAGACTTTGTCCCTGTATAATTCTTTTGCAAATCGGCTATTCCCTCAATTTATAGAAATAAGAAATCAATAAATCAATAAATCAATAATTAATTAATCATACCTTATGGTTGTTCCCCAAATCAATTATCTCTTGCCTCCCTTGTTCTTTTGACCCTCCATCCGAAGCGAGTGCGCAGCTAGTGTTGGAACAGGAGGAGTGGCTAGACATCTGGTGAGGCCTAATTTTTGGCAAAATTCATATAAGCACGTAGAAGTGCTATATGGATAGCTAATCTTTATTAAACCACAATGTACTCCAATGTAATCAGAAAAAAAATTTGTAGAGTTGAAATTGTCTGATTAAAATTTTTTTTGTGATTAACTTGTATGCCCAAAAATTCTAAACATTTTACAGAAGATGTGTTCGACCATAAAGTATCTATAGTTAAAATTTTATTTGATTATATTTAGCCATTGACGAAATAAAATTTTTTTTACTAAATTGCCAAAAATACCCTTTTGCTGAGTAAACGTGAAGAATAGAACATTAATTAGCACTCTATTTATAATAAAAACATTATTGATAAGTCACAAAATGAAATTTACCAGAATCCTATTCATAATAAGACCAACAATTAAAATAATTAGTGTAAACCATTATTTGCATAAGCAAAAAAGAATGAGAGTAAACCTGTGAGCTCAAAATCAAAAAGGAAGTTTTAAAAATAACATCAATTTTTTTTATTTTAGATCACACATATTGTCCATTGAAGGATATATTTGGGCATACAACCTCTGGAAGAGGGAAAGAGGACAGATTAATGCTGAATCTTAATAAGATATAAAATGATATTTTATTTTATTTGAAAATAAAATTTAAAATTGAGAATTACCATGTTAATTTTGTTTGCAATTCTGATGTTTGAGAAATAGATTGGAGTCCAGAAATTATCCAAAAGTGCCACCATCTCTATAAATAAAATAAAAAAGTGAGTGTAGTATAAGCACTCTTGGGCACAATGATCATCTGAGAGAGTAGTAGAAAATAACTCATGCATTGCCAAATAAATTCACATGAATAGATTGCTATAAGCATAATTGTAGACGAAACCTCAAGCACTCGCTATGTATTTTAGGAATCAAGAGATCACCAAGAGAGCACAGTAGGCCTGCAAGAATGCAACAAATAAAACCTCATAAGAAAATCAATGAGGCCACAAAACATTGTAAATGCAAGACAACTTTGTAGTAAATATATTTAGAAAACAATATTATATATTCTAAAATTATAATTGCTCACGGCAAGGCTAATTGGAAAAAAATACAACAAAATTTCTAATTTGAGCAATCTGGAACATGTATACAGATTAGTGGCGCAAAAAAACTGATTTTGATTGATAGTGGTGCAAGCTTATATCAACCAGGAAGGAAATATCTCAAGGATGTCAAAAAGAAAAATTAAAGCTAAAATACCTTAAAATCCAACTCTTGAGACTTCATGTGCAAATCGTTTGTGGGATCCTTCCAAGAGAATTAACAATAGCGTGTCAATTAAAATGATAAAATATCAAAGCACCTGTGCTACATGAACGGGTTGCAATAGTTGTTCTTTAATATATACTGGTTTCTGTCAAAATCCATCTTCATAGGTTACTAACTGCAGTCTCCTTCTTCATTTGCCATTTTGGCGACAACTTATATTTTTGCCTATAGGAACCAGTTCAGGTCAAGCACCTCTGGTAATAACTTGAGTGATAATTAGTTAGAGATCCTTACCTTACCTGATGAAGGTTGGCTCCCCTTCGCACCTAATAAATTTTTAAGAAAATGGGAACAAAACAAATTAAAATCATGAAAAATGAGAGAAACAGGAACAATTGCGAGTAGCAACAATAGAGGCAAAACGAAGAAGAAGCAGAAAGAAAAAAGAAGAAAACCACCACCCGCACAAATCGGAGCTCATCTTGAAGAGGAACATGCGATCTACTCGTTCATGGAAACGACGGTGAGAGAGGAGGCCGGAGGTGTCTGAAATTCGACAACGAAGGTGTCCAATGCCTTTTTGCTTTTTTGCCTTGAGCGCCTGATCACAATCCCACGCGAAAAAGTGAAAAGGACGGGAGGAGGAAAGAGGGGTTGTGGACTTGTGGTCTTGCTGAGAGAGACCTGTGGGTCCGTACTCAACCCACGTGGTGAATTGATGGAGGAAAAGAGAGGCCCCTCTCTGGGATACAAGAATCAAGAACACTGAATCCAACGGACAGATGAACAAAGAAGCGGACGGCTGTAATTTTCTCATCAAAAATCAACGGTCCAGATCATTTACTGTTCTAACTACAGTAAAACCCCCTCTCACGTGAAACTCACTCTTCCCAAGATTTATATAGTTACTAGTTCTAATCTCGCGCGTTGCGCGATTCATTCTTATCCGAATATGTGATGAAACGATTTCTTAATAAGTGTGGATATGTTATGGAAATTTTTGCGAATTTATGTGGAAGGTGAGTCTTTAATTACTTTCATTGATAGAAAGGCTATGCCTGTGTATAAAATCTTATTCTTGAGTATAACCTAGTTATAGGATACTGATTAAGTAAGTATAAAATTTTTAATTGTGTTGCCAAACTCTTGTTCTTCTTAATTTGAAGTAATAAATTATGCGTAAATCGTTATAACTTCACTCCATGCTTATATTAGATTAAAGACATAAAAACTCCAAAAACTCGTTTGCATTGCCTGACCAATTATTTTTCTTTTGGTTCCACATGCTCTTAATAATTTGTGTTGAATTTTTCCGTCTTGTATAGTAAAAAGAAATCACGCTAGTTTACACTAAAATACTTTGAAAAAAAACACAGGAATAAAATAAAACGATGTCGGATATTAATTAGAAAAAAGGAAAAAAAAAACATATGTGAATATATGGATGACGCATTTGAAGCAATTTCAATACTCAAAGAGTAAAAAATTATGCAATATCAATATTAATAATGAATTAAAATACACATAACAGGAAGCAGCAACAAAAAGGTAGCAGTAGCAATAAATACATGCTTATTCTCCACTGGAGTTGACAGAAAGTGCATGCACATATGCAAAAACCTGATGTAAGTGACATAATAGAAAGATCAAAGAATTAATTAAAAAAGATTTCCAATAAATTTAAAAAGATTTTATAATCAGTGCTACCAAGCTAACCTGAACACATAACCAATGATCTTTTGTTCTCGTCAGATTAGCAGGCACTCAATCATGTAATTAATTATTCTTAGCAGCAAAGAAAGCTAAAAAATCCAATTTTTTCCTTAATCCCTACCTGACAATTAACAAAAGACAAAATCTTCAATAGAACCTTCAATTGTGTCCATTTAGACAAACACCCATTCAGTAAATTAAAGTTCAATAGAAAAATTCTAAAGAATAGTTAGCAATAAATACATATCCTTTTTTCAATGATGATATTCTCAGATTATTGAATATAATTCCAATATTTAAAGCTCTTATGTTCTTGTCCTTAAGGTTAGATCCTCAATTACTTTGTTGAAAGATATACGAAGCAAAAAAAAAATATATCTGGTGTCTCTTGACAGTTGCTGTTAAGGATCCATAATTTTAAAAAAATAAAATAAAAATAAAGATAACATCTGGTGTATCTGCAGTCTCTTCGCCTATGATATGGCCTCTGATAGCAACTCCATGATCTCTCTCCACGAAATGGCCCTACACCTAAAATAACAAAAACATAGCACACATCAAGATGACAATCATTTATCTTTTATTTGTATGGTACATCATCTACCGATGATACAAGCCTTACACAAAAACTCTGACTTTTACATGGAAGCAAAAATTTTCTTTTCATTTAGGACCACATCAAACATATCTGAACATAGAAATTAATTGGCTATCATGAGGCAAATGCAAGCATGTATGATATAAGTACTAACCATTAGAAAACAATGTAAGTAGTACGATCATTAATAAAATTAAGGAACACAATGAAGTAATAAAAACTTTTTTTTTTGGGTAATCAGCACTTTTTAATGCCGGGATGAATCACAAAAACTTAATTTATGTGCTGCGTGGTTTTTTAAGTTCTTTAATCCCAAGTAAACTAATAGTGTACATTCAATATATGGCTGTATAACTGAAATAACACATCTATGTTTGAGATAAGTCGAGGAAAAATAGGTAAGCACAGAGGCACCAGGGGTAAAAATGGAAATATTTTTTTTTGGAAATTGCCAGCACTTTAAGAATAGCTGAATATAATTTTTCATGCTTTACTAAAGTTTGTTCAGGAAACCTCAACACATAAAAATTATAGAAAAATATTTGTCAATTTAATGAGGAAACATATGTATGTATGTACAGATCAAATACCTAAGATGAAATAAGTATCTGAAGTACTTGCAGAAAAAAACAACACAAAAAGTGTGCGCATATGTATATACCAGTAACCTCGATTTATGCATGCCATCTGGTAAGATCAACCTGTGTGAAACCCTACCTGGTTGGATGCAGCTACTTTGATTATATTTCACCTCATCCATTGTTGCAACCTGTCACAAAATTGTTTGATAAATTCGTCCTAAACATAATTCTTTGTTGGATGCATTAATTAATTTAAACAATGAATAAATGTTACCTGCCCACTCTATACCCTTGTCAACACTTTCACATCGAGGTCCATTTCTTTGACAAAATTAAATAGTCTATTTGCAAACTGCCAGCAAGAAAACTGAAAAGAGCAAAAGTAGTCAGACACCGTTGAATATTACAGTCATCAAATCATAGTTAATTGCAGTAAGAAATATGGTATGAATTTAATCTAGTATTTATAACTACGAACAGCAGTCAAATCCTAAATCAAATAAAACGATTTTCATTTCAATGATTGAATCAATTCTTCAAAAGGTTCCATTCTCACAATAATAATTAGGGCAATGATCTGGCTTTGAAGCAAAGAATGTGTTTCAATTCACTCAGTTCAATTTGTGCTTTATCCTGCACACATAAACATAATAATTTAGTATCAACTAAAATAGAATAATATATCATTTAGCAATGTCGATGCAACCTTTTTAGTGAAATTATAAATAATTTTTAAATAAAATAGTCATTGGATAGCAACTTAATTATAAGGAGGAAAAATTACAAACAACCCACTTCTGAGAAACTGTTATGTAATTAGCAAAAGAAAGACAAAAGTATAACGTTTAAGACTATAAATTGGGATAATTTGGATATCAATAAAGAGAAGCTTCATTGAACAACAACCAACATGCAAGTAACATGATGGTTATCAAAAGCATTAACCTATAAACATAAAGTACAAAAGCATAATGCAACAGAACGTGAATAATAGGATGCCATACTAAAACTCACAAAGATAAGAAAATTTCAAAACCACATCAGAAACTCTGAAAAGTGCATCATACTGCCATCATTTTAAATATCTCAAATTGGCAAACCAACAGTCCAAGTAACTTGATACATCTCCAATTTCTTAAATAATCCTGAAATCAGCTTCTGTCACTCATCTGTCTAAAAGGCAATTTACCACCAACTCTAATCCATCAATAACCCAGAAAAGATCAATACCTAATCTACCACCCAAACCCAGCATAGGCTCCAAGAAACCAAAAGGCAATACTAATTCCATAAAATAACAGTGGAGCAGAGATAAAATTGACCACCCACAACAGAAAGAACAAACCTGACGCATTCATTTTCAAAAGACTAAACCTGATGATAATCAACGAAACATCCTAAAGCACAATAACTCAAATTGCAAATAGTACTAACCAAGATAAAAGCAAACATGAGCAAGTAGAGGAGGAGCATAGATAGCAGCAATCCAGTACACACCAGTCCAGAACCCTACAACAAAAACAGTAAAAAAGCATTGAGAGTAAAATATTAAGGGAAAAACAAAGAGACAATGCATAAAACCTGCTAGAAGGAGGCTAAGGGAAAAAAAATTACAAATCCCATACTAAAAAAAAAGAAGTAAAAAACGGAGGACTGTACCCAGGTAAAGAGAGACGAGAAAAAAAGCAGCACAACATAGAGGAGCTTACAGATTGTTAACATGCCTTTTGAGAGAGGAGCTTACACCGTTCTACTCCTGCTCTATGGTCAAAGAGCTCCGATCGGCAAACCAAGCACAAAGATCGCAGTCGTGATGCATCGCCAGGCAAAAGTCGTGACTAAAAAAAAAGCATACCAAAGCAACAGCGAAGAAGGAGAAGAAAAGAGAGGAGCAGCACGAATGAGCAAAGTATAAGTGATAGGCTCGCAGACAACAAAGGGGTGCTGAAAACCAAACAGATGCGCAGAGGGGGAACTGGAGCAGTGCACCACAGGAAGAAACGAAGGGGAAACGAAAGCTGCAGAGCACAACACCAGGACCACTGAACCAATCGAGTCGGAACAGGCGTGGGCAACCACGTCGCATTGACCGCGCCAAGGCATTGAGAGGTCGACAGCGCACAAAGCACAGTGACAGACCGACGAAAAGGAGGGAGGAATTAGGGCTGCCGTACCAAGCATTTAGACCGAGAGACAGAAAGGATGGAAAAGATGAGGGAGGCTTTCGGAAAGAAGATCAGACGGTCGAGATGAACTAAAATAATCCAACGGGCCAGATGAAATTACTGTGCTAACCACAGTAAAAGCGCACCTCACGTGCATCACACGACTGCCCAAATGTATATTGTATAAATAATTCGCAGCTGTGTCGCTCAACGGTCTATTTTATTCTGTGATTTTTTAAATAACAGAGGCTAAATTGTAAAAAAGTCGTTCTTTTGTAATTAGAAAAAACAGTTGGATTAAAACTGAAAACAACAGAGAACAATACATCCTATTCCTCTCTCTGCACCCATGTGATGGGAGTTACTGAGGTTGCAGGGCTGCCATTTACCCTTTTTCGTTTTTCCCGACTGATGGATTTTAGGCGGCAGATTTTCTTGTTGCATTTCCTGTTAAGTCTTCTTTTCGTTTATTGGCTTCGCCGCATCATCACACAGACGATTAACAATGTAGAAGATCCAAAAATTCCACGACTTCCTCAATGAAATGCTTCAGCGGCTTAGATGACAGATTCGTTGCAAAAAATAAAAAAATAAAAAAAGTTGTACGGTGCCCAACCTTTTTTTTTTTTTTTTGGAAGGCTATAGGCCTATAGGATGTGGATGACTAGTGAAGTTACAATTTGTGTATCCTTAGGGGTGTCAAACGTTCAAAACGAACACGGAAACTGCATCTTACGTTTTCGTTCCGTAAAATAACACGTAACAAGATTAGTTTACGTTAACGTTTCGTTATTACAAACGCTATTAAAATTTATACCGTTTCCGTTCCGTAAGATTTAAACGGAACAAACGTTAAAAACGTTAAAATTTGTAAACTTCTTAACGCTCCATTATTTTTTGGATTGTTAATACATACTTTAAAAAAAATGCCAATAACACTGAAACCGATAATCTCTCAATAAGATCAAAATATGCCTTTTTTTGTGGAAAACAAGTTAAAACCCTTGCGACCAGTGGCGGATCTAGGAAATTTTTGTAGGTGGGGCTGAGTTTATAAGTCATGTTATAAAAAAAAGAAAATAGATGAATCACTCAAAATACATCAAAAGAAAAATTGCAATTTGAATTTGTTCATACCAAATGAAGTAGATGACAATGAAATATTGCCTTCTTATGAGTATATGCCATACAATTACCCTTCATTATGAGAAATCTGCACACAATAAATTAGTTGTCAACATAAATATTAACTTAAAAAAACTTAAAAGTAAAAGAGAATGAAGCGTACCACTATATTCTTTTTAGGCACTAACATACGAGCAAAAGATTCCTTAGCTTTTTTCCAATTAACATAACCTTGTTTTGCAAAGACAGAACTGCCAAACTTTTCACTCTTTCCCGGTTCAAAGAAAAGGAAGCAATATAAGCAATAGGCTGCGTCCTTTGAAACACTATACTCTAGCCAATCAAATTCTTGAAACCAAGTTTGCTGAAATGATCTCCATTCACCACCTTGCCATCTACGTGGAAATGTATGATTAACAGGTTGAGTTGGACCACTCAAAGCATATGCCCTCTTCACTTCATCTCTAATTTCATATGGATAATCTTCAATTGGTTTACGCTTTCCTGGATCACCAATGATATCTGATTGTTGAAACTCTAACCTTGGTCTCTTTGGTTGATTTATGCCCCCATCAGTCCTGGGTGTTGGAGTTCCACTAGTATTGCTTGAACTTGAAAAATATGTGAGCAATGTTCTTTTTGACATTTTGATTTCCTGATTAATAACAATATGCAATTAGATCTTAATTTAATCAAATGCCAAAATCCTAAAGTTTATTTCATAACATATTGATTACTATTTACTAAGTAAAAGAGATGGAACAGAACCTATTGCCAAAACTAATGAGTAATGAGTTCATTGAATTTTGATAAATAAGCATATCATTTATTAAATATTAAATGCTTCAAATAATTAGTTCATAAATTATAACAGTATAACACCGAGGTTTAATAAAAAAAAATGTATATGGTATAGATAGGGGTAGATTTCCAGAAACCGAACCTGGTAATGCATCACAAGAAAATGCACAAATTTGTGAGTACGTACAAAATAGTTCTTACAGAACAAATATCCCAAAAAGTTCTTCAAGTAAATTACCAGTGAATAAAGCTCTCCAACTCTGTTTTGCAATTTCTACCCTTGCAATTTCTATGAAATCAACCATCAATAGATGAAAAATTACCTTGTGACTTTGACGGACCGTGAGAAAAAGGGACAGAACAGCGGTACAGGGAAATCGATGCCGACGCTGAGAAGAAGTGAAGAACGGAGGCGAGAACTTCAGGCTTCAGTGCCGATTGGCAATTGGCAATTGCCGAAATGCCGAATGAGTTTGGTAAAGAACTTCAGGGCTTCAGGCTTCAGGTGCTGAATATTTTTTTAACGCACTCAATTTCAAGCCCAACTGCCCAAGTGGCATTTATAAATTATAATGTTTAAATTAAAGACCCAAGTGACAAAGCCCAATCCATGCTATCTAATTTTGCAAACCCAACTACCCAAGCACGGCCACACCCACACGGGAAGAACAAGTCCCTTCGGCCTTCGTCTTCTTTCTTGAGTCTGCGCTGGAAGAGAGGACACAGCTTCAGCCCCACCTTCTGTGCTCTAATGGCAGAAAGAAATTAGCAGGGGCTAAGGAGGGGCTCCAAGGGTTCGACGGCGGTAGCTGGGGCTCTAGCCCCGGCCGCCCCGGTGCTGGATCCGCCCCTGCTTGCGACTCTATTAAGCAACAAAGGCAAACCAATAAAACCAGTGTCAAAAAATTAAATAGCAATCAAACACATGAACACAACTCTCCCAAGTTTTATTAATTTCTGTAAAATAGTACAGATGAATCCTTTTTTTCTATGCATCCTATATTCCTCAAATACAACCAGAGAAAAAACAATTGAGGAAAACATGTATAATCAATATTGAAAGGAAATACAATCTTGTACACCCTATATGGAAACACCACTATAGTGACCTGCGCCAAATACAGAGAAAAATATTTCTTTTGTATGCTCTTTTCTGAATTCCATCTCCTTTCCTTTTTCTCAGATCACACTATGATTTCGTGTGTCACAATGCCAATTCAGACAACCAGTAAAAAAAAATTGAAAAAAAAAATTGAAAACCCAATCAAAAATTAAAACCAGTAAAATCAGTAGGTGCTCAAATGTTTACCAGTAAAATCAAAAATGAAAAAATCCTATCAAAACATCAGAAGACAGAAGTTCTTCATCAGATTTAACCATATCAAAAATTGAAAAGGATTGTAAAGTTATTGAAAACCCAATCGAAAAGAAATTGAAGCACAAGCAAAAGAGAGAGATGGTACTCAAACCGAAATAGAAGCAAATACAAAGGAAGGAGGAGGAAAAGTTCAACAGCTGTCGGTTCCCATCATCACCACCGCTAAGCCACCACCAGTCACTTGGCCGTCAGCCGCCTTCTCCATTGTCGATCAATCACAAAGAATAGAGAGAGAAAGAGAGAGAAGTGTGTATAAAGGAGAGGGACAAAGGAACTCGTTTTTGAGAGTATAGGTGAGAGGCAGCGAGTGACAGATAGAGGTAGAGAGGTGGGTTTGAGCTCGGTCAGAGAGGAGGTGGCGGTGAGGGGCCTACGGTTTGCTTACGGTGGAGGAGAGGTGAGTGGTGAGGAGTGCTGGATCTCGAGTGAGAGAGGAGCAATGGGGGGAGAGGTGAGGCATTCAGAGAGCGAAAGAGGGAGAGGGTACCGGTGGGGTTCGAGTAAGGGCGTCGGCAGGCGGAGAGAGCGAGAGAGGTGTTGGGTGGGTGTGGGTTTTCGCCTTTATCCCTGGCTGAGAGAGAGAGAAAATGGGTTGGGTTATGACTAATGGGCTGAAAGTATATGGGCCAACGGAATAACGTTATATAACGAAACGAAATTGGATTGTTTCGTTTACGTTTCGTCCATCTGAACGAAACAGTAATCCGTTCCGTTTCTGTTTCGCATGCTGAAACGTAAGAAAAATCTCTTCCATTTCCGTTCCGTTTCGGACGGAACGGAACGAAAACGTTCGAAACGGTAGAAAACTGACAGCCCTATGTATCCTTCACTTGGTAGCCGCCTTGCCGGTACCAAGTATTTTTTTTTTTAAAGTTACAATCTGTGTATCCTTTGAAGAAAAATTATTGGAGAGTTAAACAAAAACCTAAGCATGCATTATAGATTGGATTGTTCAAATGTGATTTACACCGTATTAAAGATCTAATCCTACTATTCAGTGAGATCATATTTCATCGGTGGATGGTAGATAATAATTACCCTAAATTTTTCTAAATCTCTAATTAAAAGTTCTAACCATGGCGTATGCCAGGCCTACGCTCGCCCCACCCTGGTTCCGCCCTGCTGCGTAGGATCTGGATAGTTGTTGACTTCTTTTGACTTTGAATTTGACCAAACCAAAGCTCGAAAACATAAATAAGCGCGAAAAGAAAAAAAAAGGATAAAAATTAAAAGAAGAAGACAAGAGAAGAAATTTGACACGAAAACGTTTCCACGGTCGGCGGTGGTTGGAAACAATCACGAGAGTTTAATTGTCCATTGGAGAAAGAGAAGATCTAACGGCCGAACGAATTCTTTCAAATTTTTTAATTTTGGAGAGGAATTTACAGTGCCAAAATTTTCTCGCCGACTCTCGCCAAATGAATTCTTCGCACCATCTTTCTCGGTTCTGATCAAAAAATTTGAGAAAGAGAAAATTTTATTTCCATTTCTCACGTTATTTTACGGTATAAGAACCTAAGGGATTTTTGTTTATTTCTTAAAAATTTGCTCCATCACCTGTCTAAAAGCTTTATTATTCTATTTGTTTCGTTTCTTTCCATTTTCTATACTTTCAAAACAACATGACTACGATCTGACATTAATAAACAATAACATTGAAAGAATTTGCATGTTACTGATGTCACTTCTTCTGCGCATAACTGGGGGTCGAGTGCTTATGGTTGTGTTGCTACTGGCAATTATATTCTGTTGCTTGTTTGGTAGTTTTACTTTGTTGCTTGTGTTGTGGTAGGTCTATCTTAGTTAGAAGATAGATCTCTTGTTGTTTGCTTTTGTTACTTTGAAGAGTTTGATTACTGTTTTGCAGCAAGCGCTCTCTTCGTTTACTTTTATTTTTTGTACTGAACTTCGTTGTTTAATGAAAAGCAGGTAACCCTACTTGGTTTGCTCTTATTTCAAAAAAAAAAAAAAAAAGCATTATAAGAATTTGCAAGATCTAACATCTACTTGTCACTTGATCAATATTGCTTTCAAATAGGCTTCATTAGTTGTTTTATTTGCTTAAAGGTTGGTTGGCAATTGCCAAACCAATAAAATTTCTAAAGATAAGAAGAAAAAAAAATCGTACAAGCGTTTCAAGTCTTCTTAAAAAAATTAAATAGATTTAAGTTACTGCATTTGGCAACTAGCCAACGTGCCTAAGGAAAAAAAAATTATCACAAATAGGCTTCATGCGTTGTGCAAATTAATTAGAAATTAGAAACTCCCCGAGGACTTCCTGTAATTTTTTATTGTCTGTGCATTTAGGAATCCATAAAATGTTGATTATATATTCAAAATTTAAAAATTACGGACGTTCGCTCTCTTCTTTCCAGAAGCAGCAACTTATTTTTGCCAAATTAATCAATGCCAACCAATATTGTTGCGCGAGAAATTATAAAGCTTATTTATAAACTCTTCATTGGTTCAAAATCTCTCAACTCTTTATTGATCGCCAACAACTACAAAGTCGATCTACAATCAACTTCCTGCATAAGTTAATGATGTACTAAAAATTGCAAGCCCATAGTTAAAAAAAAAAAAACTAATTCCATAATTTAAAGAGTAATACAACGAATAACGTAACGTAGAACAAAGGTGCATGAAAAGTTAATGTAAATTTAAAATCACAAAAAA
Organism: Rhynchospora tenuis; assembly: GCA_027725995.1. Taxonomy (NCBI): domain Eukaryota; kingdom Viridiplantae; phylum Streptophyta; class Magnoliopsida; order Poales; family Cyperaceae; genus Rhynchospora; species Rhynchospora tenuis. The sequence continues at coordinate 28,653,032 of CM050888.1, forward strand.
TTGGAGCAACATACCTTGTTGACACGATCAAGAACATTGACTGCGGTGGCACTACCGAAGGCGTCGATCAGCTGGCCGAAAAAGAGGGTCATTGGGTGAGAAATTGAACATTCTCTCAGTGCGGTATTCAGTCTGAACCTGAAGATTTGTAAAATTTATCTAATAGACTGTAACATGCAATTTCCAATTGTCAATAAATTTGCAAATTTGGAATAAAAACATATAGTTTTGACAGTTTAATATTGAATTTTGATCATTTAAAACAAAAAAAATGCTTGATTATTTGATATTTATTGGATGACTAAGATAATAATGCAAGCAAGGGTTTGTCTTATTTTACTTATCATGAACTTCTAATAAAGTAAGATGTAGATATAATTTATTTATTTTATGTACTTTATGCTACCCTGGAAATAGAGAATAAAAAAAAGTTTCTTACTCTTCAAGTTTATGATCAGTGCCGCTGACAGCTAGAACAAGGCCACCAATTTGAAAGTATTTTTTTCACATTTATTTATCTTCATTAGTCAAAATAGTATTGTTACTAAATTATCTTCGTCAAAATAGTTTTGTTAGTTAATTATCTGCGTTCCTTCGAGGATGTTTACAAAGAACCAAGGCAATGCAAATTGAAAAACCTTCTAGATTCTAAACAATGTGTCGATGTCAGTATATTTCGTTCCAGAAAATATTGTCGTAGGATTTCTTTTGACCGGAATTCATTTCCAGGGATTCAACATCTTCTAGGCCGTACAGAGATCAGAGTACAGAGTACAGACAGACGTGCACACTAACTGCAGATTGACTGAGAAAATTAATAATGTCAGCGACTCGCCACACGGATATAACGACGGAAACAGCTTGAGAGATCCATGGACCAACCAATCCGGTCTCCGGTTGATTATTCCACATATAACTAAAATATCCCACAAATGTAATCATCCAATTCATCCCATGTCATCACGAGGATTGTGGGCTTACTTTTGGGATCGCTACTGTAATTGATTATTCCACATTCAATCAACGCGTGGTAAAAAGACAAGTAAAGATTCAAGGTTTTTTTCTCCTAGCTTGCTTCAAAAAAAAAAAAGGTTTTATTCTCCTAGCACTTACCCGTATTATATATTAATGAAAAGGAATGTTCCATTTTCGAGGGAAGCACAAATTATATGATTATGGATATGGATATGGACTTACGGTAGTTCGACCTGTCAAACTTGGATAATGGCAACGAAATTGAGTGTTCCGTTTATCGTGTCGTTAAGAGCACAAAACAGATTTTGCAGCCATTAACATGTCACTTCGTAAACGAAACAGATTTCGTCAAACGACATGTATAAATTTTGTTAACGAAACAAATTTTGCTGCCGTTTGTCATTTTGTTTTCATTAAGTCATTAACAAAATAAATTCTGCTGCCGCTATTAATTCCGTTTTGACAAAACGAAATGGCATGACAGTTTATAGTTTGTCGTTAACAGCGCTAATGGTAGTTAATTAATAAAAGCTAAAGCAGATAAAAATGAATTTATTAATATACTTAATGAATCCGACCGTTATAAAACTGACCTTTTGTTATTAAACAATAAGAATAAATAATTATATATGTTGATAAATTTGCAATATACATAGATATAGATAAAATATCCGTGGGGTCAAAGCCTCCTAACATTTTAAGTTAAATATCCACCATGAATTCTTCAGCAAAAAGTTTAAACCCGCAATCCCCACTTACGGTGCGCGGTGCTTTTCTATCAAAATAGTCTAAAAATATTAAAATACAATTTTTTTTAGACAAAAATATTAAAATACATAGTTTAATGATTAGAAAATAGAATGAATCTCTTGTAGCGCGGAAATATCAGTCAATTGTAGAATATTTATGTTTTTTACATTATAAGAATCCAAAACATTTCTTCAAAAAAAAAAAAAAAATCCAAAATCCAAATCAGAGTATCGGGATAATTGTATATGTGATTAGATATCTAAATTGTTACATGATATTGTACATATTTAATATTTGATTTCTTTTTATTTCAATATCGTCTAGGATTGTAATAGACATTACACTATATATGTAGACAATTTTTTTTTTCAGTTACTTGAGTATTCAACTTTTCAGTTGCTTACATAAGAAAAGTACCGGCATTACACTAGAACTGTAGTTTTTTTTTTATTACTATTATTTTCTCGCAGTAATTGGCAGGACATGCCAATTACTCAAAAGAAAGTTCCTGTAGTATGAAGCCGACTAAATAACAAATTATTATAACTGGTCATAATAAAATAAAATAAAATAATCAATACTACAGGAAGAGTGTTATTCTGGTAGAAAAAATTAGGAAGAGTGTTATTCCGGCAAGAGGAAATGTTGTTTGGATGGAGAGTTCAGATAAAGAATTCAAAAGATAAAATAAAATAATCATTTATCTTTTTAATTCATTATAGTTGAGTAAATATAATATTTATCATTTATTTAAATTAATAACGCTAATATTGTTCAATATTAATTTAAGTAAATGATTAGGCCGATGTTTATTAAGTAGATTATTATTATTTTATACTAATAACCAGAATAAAAAATAATTTTAATAATAATAAAAACAACTAAAAAATAATTATTAAAAATATTCATTATATTAATAATAATTATTAATAACCAGATAGTCAGATTCACACTTCACACTCTAAAAAGCTAAGGCTTATGGAATCTCTCCTCTTCATCCTATATGTTAACCCATGCCATGGTAGATCGATGTGGAATATCTCCTCTAATATTAATCCAATATACTCTGATTTAATGGAAGGCTACTTAGGATTGATATTGGGTTCAATTTTGGTGATAATAACCTTTCGGCTGTTGGAGGTGCTGCTGAGTCTCTCATGGAGGCCATACATGATAAAAAAGCATTACAGAGAGCAAGGAATTCATGGACCAGAATACAAATTCATGAAAGGTTGCCTTGACGAGACCAAAAGCTTGAGAAGTAGTGCACAAGGGATAACGATGGATATCAACTCCCATGACTACACACCGAGAGTTCTTCCACATTATCTCAAGTGGCTTTCTATTTATGGTAGTAAGATTATTCATGTCTATTTAAGCATATTTAATTTGAGAACTATAATTTAACTCCAATTAACTCCAATTCAATAATTATAAAAATTAAGGATGGAGCTAGATACCATTTGTTGATGTTTTTGTCATTTGTTGTAAATTTTAAAATTACTCTATCATAAAAAAGAAAAAGTATCCATGCATTCATCTTGATTTGAATACAGGAAAGACATTCTTGTTCTGGTATGGGACGACCCCATGGATTTACATTACTGATATTGAGCTAGTGAAGCAGGTGTTGTCGAGCAAGTCAGGTTTCTACCTGAAGACTGAAGTGCACCCAACTTTAGTGCCTTACTTGGGAAGGGTCTGGTCCTGGTCAATGGGAATGACTGGGTGCGGCATCGTACAGTGGTGAACCCTTCTTTTAACATTGATAAGCTTAAGGTTAGAAATATACAATGATTTAAATAGCGGCCACAATGACGTCGCTATAGCGGTGTGACTTAGTAGACCGCTATGCTGCTAAACTAAATATGCCGCTATAGAATGGTATTTATTAGCATACCACAATACTACTTACAAAGTATCTATTTTAAATGTTTTATTTCTTATGATATCTAAATTAGTAAAAATTAATAATATATAAATGTATTTAGAGGTATTTTAGTGAAATATAACTACGCAATTTGTTATTTGCTGATATATAATAAGTATTACGAATATATCTTTGACATATAATGTTTGCATATACGAACTGCATATGAATATAGCGATATTTTAGTGAAATATATAACTGCATATGGTGTCTACATATACAAACTGCATATATTAAATTAAACTATTAAAGTATGAATACAATGTAATAAAAATTTAATTTTAAATTAAAAAATGTATGTAAAGTATATGATCCTATAGCGGCCGCTAAATAACTATTATCCGCTATTCACTATGATTTGAGGTTGTCCGCTATGAACCCGCTATCCGCTATTTAAACCTTTGGTAATATATCGTTTATATATTACTTCTTTTACATTTTGCGACATTTTGGAGTGCTGGAAAATAATTGTATTGTGCAAAAGTGGTTTCGCATAACCTATTACATATAATAAAAAATAACTATATCAATTTATGCAGCATCATTGATTACACGATATATAATTATGCTTTAAAAAGAGTTCAACATAAGTTTATATTATTTTATATGCACCAAATACATTGAATAACCCCCAAAATGAATTATTGACAAAATACTTAGGGAAATAACAGGAACTGTTCTTAAATCATTTGTACATACATATATATAATAGATGATGACGAGGAGTATGGCCGAATGTACCAAATCCATGATAGAAGGATGGGAGAACCATATAGCAAAGGAGAAGAGCAAGCAAATTGAGATTGAAGTTAACAATTACTTTGAAGAACTAACAGCAGATATCATCTCTCACACAGCATTTGGTAGCAGCTATATCAAGGGCAAAGAAGTCTTTTCCGCTCAAAAAGAGCTTCCAAATCTTACTTTTGCCAGTATTCTCAACGTTCAAATTCCTGGATTTCAGTATGCACCCTATTGCTAACTATTCCTTGTTCTTTATTTTGTGAAACATTTCATAATTTCATAGTTACACTATATACCAGTAGGACACCACTTGCAAATTTAAATCAAGCTTTAAGTAGTAGCTGGATAGGCTTTTTCTTTTTTCTTTTTTTTTGATGGCTACTCAGTACCCCCGAATTAATGCACAATATAAAGTCAAGCCATTTCTCTCAAAACTAATGAATGTACTAGGGTGTTAGTCCCAAATTAGACCCCAAATTCTCAGATTTTTGTGAATGGGGTTCAATACTTTGACAAACAACATCTTTAAAGGGAAAAAACTATGAAAATTATATTCCTCAAGCTGTCAAGCATACCTGCTTAATTGAGAAAAGAGCAAACCCAAGATCCAATGTTTCAAGCAGGCTTTTAAAGCTCAACAATATTGGAACATATATACCTAATGAACACATATACACAACACCAATATGTATTTTAGTTTATATATCTTCGGTATTTGTCTTAACTTTCATTGCAGATATCTACCAACAAAAAACAATAGAAAAATGTGGAGTCTAGACAAAAAGTTCAAGTCAACTGCCATGCAAATCATTCATGAAAGATTGGCATCGAGTAACTGTGGATACGGAAATGATTTACTTGGGTTAATGCTAGAGACATGCATGACAGTTGGGGAAGAGAATAACAAAAATAGGCTGAGCATGGATGAAATAATTGATGAGTGCAAGACTTTCTTCTTTGCTGGTCATGAGACTACCTCTCATCTGTTAACTTGAACGATGTTTCTATTGAGCACAAATCAAGATTGGCAAGAGAAACTTAGGGAAGAGGTTTTAAGAGAATGTGGAATGGAGATACCAAATGCTGACATGCTGACTAAACTGAAACTGGTACTTCTTTTTATCATTTCTCACATTGCTTTTCCTTTTTTGACTCTTTATTTAAGGATCATCTTGCAAAAAGTCATCCAGAAGACTGTAACGGAAATAGAAGGAACAATTTTATACCAAGTTATGAAAAGAAATTCAAAAAGACCAAAAGAATTTTAGCAGAACCTTGAATAGACAACATGGGCAAAATATGCACTCCATGCAATGCTTTCCAAGTGTTCCTATATACTATCTATTTGTTAGATCAGACCAACTGTTGTGTAGCGGTATATTGTCAATTAATAATGTTGATCTCAATAAAATGGAGTTACAGGGAGAAATTAATCATCACTGATGTATGTATGTACCTTCTTTTTTTTTTCCCTCTGACTTACTCTGTGCCATGACTTTCTTCTTACAGGTAAATATGGTACTCTTGGAAGCATTGCGGCTATACGCCCCGGTCACCTATTTATTCAGGAAAGCATCTCAAGACATGAAGTTAGAGACCATAAATCTACTGAAGGGTACTACAGTAGGCATACCGATCCCAATTTTGCACCGAGACAAATTAAAGAGATGTGGGGACCAGATGCCAACAAATTCAACCCGCTACGGTTCGAGAATGGACTAAGTAAAGCAGCAAAGCATCCTAATGCTCTTCTCTCCTTCTCTATGGGCCCAAGAGTATGCACCGGACAAAATTTTGCAATGCTTGAAGCAAAGACTGTTATTGCCATGATTATTCAGAGGTTCTCTTTTAGCATCTCGCCTAATTACGTGCACAAGCCGATTGATTTCCTAACATTGCAACCTATGAATGGGCTCCAAATCGTCTTGCAACCCCAAGAATCTTGATGTGTCACTCTTTCTTATGCATATGATATAGAATAATTATTCTTTTATACATCTTTTAGTTAAAATCTATGTATTCGATTTGGAAGACTGCTTTCTGTGATCAGTGTTTATTTTTTTTCTATCTTGATTGTTTTTTTTTTATATTCAAATACAAGCTATTGAGCGAATTTACTTTTTGTCAAATTTGTGTTACCTTCAAGTTGTGTGAGTTAGATAAAACTAGCAAAGTTGCCCTAATATGTGGACAAATAAAGAAATAAAATAATATCAGACAATAAAGATATGTTGATTAATTTATCAGCGATACATGTAGATACGTTGCTAAATTTCTTTCCGTATTAGATGAAAAGCAAAAATGTATTGTTGATTCGTCTGTTGATTGATATCCAATCACAAATCAAATCGATTGCACGAGAGAAAGACATTGGATCTGTGTGTTTATAAGTAGTAGAGATACTTTATGTTAGCATAGAGTACGAAGATGAATATATATATGACTTGTGAAAATTTTATATTTAATAACAAATAAATAGAATTTGATCATAATCAGGATTTAAAAGAAATAAATGATACACGCAGTTACCGGATTTAAAAGAAATAAATGATACACGCAGTTACCCACGAGACTATTGTGAGAAGAGGAATTCAGCCAATGATTATCTGGGGCTTTGTTACTCGACTAAATATTGGGGTATTCTCCATGTTTAGAAATTAGGCCCATAGTTATAGAGAAAATACGATAACGCAAGTTTGATGCGTTGAATTAATTTACTAATTATTAATTTAAAAGTTTATTATTTAATATAATTACTTAATTGCTGCGCGCCAGATTAATTAATTCAAGAATTTTTTATGTTCTAATTGTTAATTTACTTCTAGAACAATTTTAGAAGTTTTAGGGAGACCAGATACAGTTTAGTCAGCCAATTTAAGACATAAAAATTGGCTGAAAGCCTAATCTGGACCCAAAAAAATTAGTTGAAAGCTCGATTTTTCAATAATAAACATTTTATGAATCCATATACTCAAATTAGTTAGAACAATACCAGCTGTTAGAAAATAAACTGAAAAAGGAGTGCACTCAAGGAACACGTGTAACAAAATACGCTCAAAATACTACTATTTCGGACCAAAATTATACGGTTTCGGACCGAAATTATATTGGAAGAAATTATAAACTCACAAAGACATAGAAATTTAACGAGGTTCAGCACCAACTTGATGCCTACGTCCTCCACACACACCCACACAATTTTTTATTTCACTCAATTAATTGTTACAAGGAGGGAGATGGGTTTTAATAGGAAAATTACATGGGATACAATAGGCAACTAGCCAAAACAGCAATAATCCTAAGAGATATCACGTATCTCATTACTAGGAAACAATATCTTCGTGCACAAGGAGATAATCACCAAACTTGGCCTCCAAATCTTTCCATAACAGCAATGTCGGTTCTGATTTCGGTCCGAAACCATACCATTTCGCACCGAAATGATATGGTAAATTGTTTATTTCAATAACACGCACACCAAGCAATGCTACTAGCCACCAGCCATATACTCAAATAGAAGGGGAACAAAATGCTAACCTCTCTGTCGATCTATTTCGTACCTGAGACCAAATGCATGCTGTTAAATATGATAATACTATTAATGTGAAGAAGCAGCAAATGCGCATGATATCGTTGATGATAGGGGTACGTTTATTTTGAAGCAAAATTGCTATCTTCCTAACATTGAAATAACATTTAAAAAAACAAAACAGATGCAAAAATTACCAAGCACAGAAACAGCTCCACGATACCCTATATAGTATATTCCTTGAAAATCCTGATGCAACATATTACAAAATTTAAATAATCTTCAATGACCCTCTAAACACTACAAAACATCCAGTTTTACACTTGAAAACAGCCAAGCTGAAATCTCTCCAAAACGAAAAGTTTAATCAATTAAACCAATCTCAATTGATGCACATGACGACAAATGTAATCGGCGGAGAAAAGTTTGATTCAATTCTCCAAATTCAAACACCAACTAAATTAACTTCTTATTTTGATGACCTTGTGTAAAATGAAAAATTATACTAAAATTGGAGCTGATACCTTCAACAGGAAAAGTGAAAGCGTGTGGAGTGAAGTTTCCAGAAGCACCAGACCAGATCTAATAGAGAATGGAGAAGATGGAAGAAATTGCGCGGAGAAGATCCAGCAGCGAAGAACACAGAGGGAACCATAATTTTTTTTCGTCGCCTGGGAAGTCGCACATAAGCAGAACTGAGAGAGGGAAAGAGAAGGAGCAAAGCAAGAGAGGGAGACCAAGAAACTGAGAGAAAGAATTCAGAGAAACAAAAGTAAAGGTAGCTGAATCCAAAAAACCTGAGCATTCTGATTGTTAACTCGTAGAAGCGATTTGCTACATACCTCAGAGTATAACTGGAATGCATGGCTTGAAGCTTCAATAGCCACAGATACTGGTTGATTTGCAACAGCTTTCAGCAGAGCCAGCTCTTTATTCTCTGGCACATCCTCGTGTCCATCTATCACCACCACTGAAGATTTTATCGGTATAGTTTGTCCCAACCAATACAAAACAGGCAAAGAGCAAAGTGAAATTGTTTCAGATATTAGAGTAAATATTGTAAAGATGATATCATAATTGACGGACTTTTAGTTCTTATTTATACATATTTGGGATCAGAAATTTAGGGGAGATTTTTAATAAGAAACAAAAAAACCCTCACAATTTTAATAAGAACACAGCTAACACGAAAATTTTAATACAAGCATAGCTATTGCGCCATTTACAGAGGCGTAATGTCGAAATACCCATTGCGCCAAGCAAAACGGCGCTAAAGGCCCCATTGCGCCTTTCAAATAGGCGCTATTGGGAAAGAGACAAATTAAGGCGCGTGGCCTGGGTTTTTGCCTGTTGGTTGCTGCTTTTTCTGAGTTTCTGCGCCGAGAATTAATGAAATTTGTGTTAATGTTTTATATCATTAAGTTATTGATTTTTTTTATTCCTTATATTTTTTGTAAGTATTATGTAAAATTAATGAAATATTTGAAATATTTTTTTGTAAGTATTATGTAAAAGTATGCAAAAATTATATACGAGTTCTGCAATTTTATAAACCATATTCATAAACATAGGATAGGAATTGGTTTAAATCATATGATAATCCTATGAATTATTGAAGTAGGAAACGTAAACCGAGAAGGAATAAACATATTTATAAAACAAATATAATCTCTCTCGTCCACATAAGAAGCAATTAATTTATAGATCTTATGTTTAGCAAAAGGTTACACCTGTTGTCTGAGTGGGGACCAAACATAAAAATAAATTTAATAAAGATGGAATTTATCACGTGAGGGGAGCAGAAGACGCGTATATTAAAGGAGGAGTAGTCATTTAGGGATGTAGATCCTCTACAAATCAGACATAAAGGCGCTCGTCCTTCCCAGTTGCTAACCATTAAAGACAGATTTGGGAAAAATTCGGTTCTGATTGTCATTTGCGAGTGGTTGTCAAAATTAAAGGTTCTGATTGTGTTTGGATAGAAAAATTATCCTACTTGTATGTATTCTATCCAAACCATCCTATCCAAAACATAGTCACAGCGCATGAAATCTCTCCCTCTCTGTACGTGAGTGTGCGTGAGTAAAGAAAATAATAAACAAAGACCCTCATAAAAGCGCAAAAAACAAAAGAAACGGCCACAAAACCCAGGCCACGCGCCTTAATTTCTCTTTTTCCCAATAGCGCCTATTTGAAAGGCGCAATGGGGCCTTTAGCGCCGTTTTGCTTGGCGCAATGGGTATTTCGACATTACGCCTCTGTAAATGGCGCAATAGCTGTGCTTGTATTAAAATTTTCGTGTTAGCTGTGTTCTTATTAAAATTGTGAGGGTTTTTTTGTTTCTTATTAAAAATCTCCCGAAATTTAGATATTTAAATTGAGTTGAGTTCTTAATTTTCTAGCTATATATAATACCAGTGTAGGAACAACAGTGGCATATTATATGTTGCATCAAGGCCAATTGAATATATCGCATGCCAATTAATTCAAATTTATCACCAACTAATTTAGAAATTACTAACCTTCATGGCATTGCATGTTCTGTTGGCGGCCCTGTACGGATATCAGACTCAGTGGAAAGACTTGGAAGGAAAGAGAGAGAGGGGTACGGAGAAAGAGAGATGGAAGTTTTCAGAGAGATCTTTTTAGTGTGGTGAGACGAAGGGTCCTTGGAAGCTTCTGCTGTGGTGAATGGATCGGAGAAGGAGAAACCAATAAGCACGTTGCAGACTTGCAGAGAGCAGCATCACGGAAGCGATCGAGAGAAAGGAAGACAGAAAACCTACACCAGAAACGTAAAGTGGAGACGGATGGCGACTGGCGAGGATGAAATCCATCGCAGGGACACGGGAATCGAACGGCTCAGATCGGCGTGCACGTTACCGTTGATTGGGGCAGCCAAAATTAAATTACTTCTTGATTAGTTGGTGCTTGGTGTTTTGCAGAAATTTTCAAGTGGCCAAAGCCATTTAAGAAAAAAAAAATCCGAAATGGTTCTGCGGCTGAGATGACAGATTCGTTGCCAAAATAATAATAATAAAAAGTTGTATGTTACCCAACCTTTTGTTTTTTTTGAAGGCCATAGATCTATAGTGTGACTAGTGAAGTTACAATTTGTGTACAACTTGGTATCCGGTACCAATTTTTTTTTTTCTAAAAAAAGTTACAATTTGGGTATCTTTTGAAGAAAAAATATTGGAGAGTTAACAAAAAGCTAAGCATGCATTATAGATTGGATTGTTCGAATGTGATTTACTAGACAGGGATGTTTGGAAGTATGTAGAATAAGAACAACGGGAATAAGAACAAGCAAAAACTTGTTTGGCACCCTTTAGAACAAGAGGAATAAGAACAAGATGGAAACTTTTGAACCTTGTTCTTGTTCCGATAAAAACATGGAACTAGAACAAGAACAAGAACAAGCTTGTTCTTGTTCTTGTTCTTATTCCACACCACTTCCAAACATCCGAGCCGGTTATTCAAGATCTAATCCTACTATTCAGTGAGATCATATTTCATCATACTATTCGTCTAACAAAGGTCTATTTATATATAAAAAAAATATTGATATCATAATAGAAAATATTTTGTTGTCTATGCAATTTCCAATTGTCGATAAATTTTCAAATTTGGAATAGAAATATATAATTTTGACAATTTAATATTGAATTTTGATCATTTAAACAAAAAATGCTTGATTATTTGATAATTATTGGATGACTAAAAAAATATGCAAGCAAAGGTTTATATTATTTTACTTACCATGAAATTTGAATAAAATAGGCTGTAGGTTTCTTTTATTTTTATTTTATGTACTTTTATATATGCTACCTTGGAATTAGAGAATAAAAAAAAAAGTTTCACTATTCAAGTTCATGATCAGTACTTATGGAAAGTGAGCACAGATTGGACTTGTGGTCAATTGCTGAAAGTCCTAAGAGAAGGACAAGGCCACCAATTTAAAAGTATTCTTTTCACATTAATTTATCTTCATTAGTCAAAATAGTATTGTTACTTAATTATCTTCGTCAAAATAGTATTGTAGTTAATTATCTGCGTTCTGTCGAGGGTGTTTCCGAAGGACCAAGGCAGGTGCAAATTGAAAAAACTAGATTCTAAACAATGTGTCGATGTCACTATATTTCGTTCCAGAAAATATCATGTGTCGCAGGATTTCTTTTGTCTGGCATTCATTTCCAGGGATACAAGTATACAACATCTTGTAGGCCGTACGGAGTACAGACAGATGCGTACTAATAGCACATCGACTGAGAAATTTAATGATGTCGGCGACTCACCACACGGATATAATGATCCAAACAGCTTGAGAGATCCCAATTGCGTACTAACCACTCCGGTTGATTATTCCACAGTTTAACTAAAATATCCCACAAATATAATCATCCATGTCATCGCGACGATTGTGGACTTACTTTTTGGGATCGCTACTGTAGTTGATTATTCCACATTCAATCAACGCGTGGTAAAAAGACGAGAAGATTCAAGGTTTTATTCTCGTGGCAATTACAAGCATAATAAAAAGGAAGGTTCCATTTTAGAGGGAAGCACAAATTATTTGATTATGGATATGGTGGTAGTTAATTAACATAAGCTAAAGCAGATGAAAATCAATTTATTAATATACTCAATGAATCCGACCGTTATAAATCCGACCTTTATAAACAATATGAATGAATAATTATATATGTTGATAAATTTGCAATATACAGACATCGATATAGATAAAGCATCCGTGGGGTCAAAGACTCCTGATAAGTTAAATATCCACAATTAGTGAATTCTTCATCCAAAAGTTTAAGCCCGCAACCCCAACTTACGGTGCGCTGTGCATTGCTATTAGACGAATTGTTGGTTTTCATATAATCTAAAAATTTTTATAACACATAGTCTAATGATATGAAAATAGTATGAATCACTTGTAGCGCGGAAAAATAAGTCAATTATAGAATATTTATGATTGTTTATAAGAACCCAAAATCTTTCTTAAAAAAAAAAAGAATTCAAAATTAAAATAAGAGTTTCGAAATAATTGTATATGTGATTAGATATCTAAATTGTCACATGATAGTCTACATAATTCATTTTTCATTTTTTTTTTCATATCGGCTAGAATTGTAGTAGGCATTACAGTATTACACTAAATATGTAGGCAATTTTTTTTCAGTTGATTACGTATTCAATTTTTTAGTTGCTTACATGACAAAAGTATCGGCTTTTGCCTTTTTTTTCGCAACTCTAATTGGCAGGACATGCCAATTTCTGAAAGAAATAAATTTCCTGTAATATGGAGCCGACTGAATAACAAATTATTATTACTAGTCAGATGTATTAGTCTATTAGATGGTCAGGTTCACACTTCACACTCCAAAAAGCTAAGCCATATGGAATCTCTCCCCTTCATCCTATATATTAACCCATCGGTAGCTAGATTGATGGAATATCTCCTCTCATATTAATCTTATATCTCTAGCTCCTCTGAGTGAATTAATGGAAGGCTACTTAGGATTGATATTGGGTTCAATTTTGGTGATATTAACCTTTCGGCTGTTGGAGGTGCTGCTGAGTCTCTCATGGAGGCCATACATGATAAAAAAGCATTACAGAGAGCAAGGAATTCATGGACCAGAATACAAATTCATGAAAGGTTGCCTTGACGAGACCAAAAGCTTGAGAAGTAGTGCACAAGGGATAACGATGGATATCAACTCCCATGACTACACACCGAGAGTTCTTCCACATTATCTCAAGTGGCTTTCTATTTATGGTAGGAAGATTATTCATGTCTATTTAAGCACATTTAATTTGAGAACTATAATTTAACTCCAATTCAATAATTATAAAAATTAAGGACGGAGCTAGATACCATTTATTGATGTTTTTGTCATTTGTTGTAAATTTTAAAATTACTCTATCATAAAAAAGAAAAAGTATCCATGCATTCATCTTGATTTGAATACAGGAAAGACATTCTTGTTCTGGTACGGGACAACCCCACGGATATGCATTACTGATATCGAGCTAGTGAAGCAGGTGTTGTCGAGCAAGTCAGGTTTCTACCTGAAGACTGAAGTGCACCCAACTTTGGTGGCCTTACTTGGGAAGGGTCTGGTCCTGGTCAATGGGAATGACTGGGTGCGGCATCGTACGGTGGTGAACCCTTCTTTTACCATTGATAAGCTTAAGGTTAGTAATATATAGTTTATATATTACTTCATAGATTTTAGTATCGTACGATTCACGCTACGTTTCGCACGGTACGGTACGAGTCAAAGCCTAATCGAGACGTACCGTGCCTATGTATCGGAGATGGAGGGTATCGCCGGAATCGTGCGCGATTCAACGAACGATACACGTATCGTATCGAATCGTGCGATACGAACGATACGGTAGTGACCAATCAGAACGCGAGATAGACGGACGATTCAATTTTTCCAATAAAATATTAGGTCGCCCCTTTTCTTCGTGCGCCAGAGGAGAGGAAAAAGTTAATGGGAAAGGGAAGGGAAGAAACTGACACGTGGGACCCAATTAATTGGACATATGAAATGGGCTGAAAGTGGGCTTTACCCTTGTCTTTTTCTTATTTCAGCTAAGAGAATTTAAAGGAAAATGCTTAAGACAATCAGTCTTTCACGCAATCAAGCAATCACGCGTCCCTCTCACCCTCACCCTGCGCCAGAGCGCTATTCCTCTCTCACCCTCACCTTGCCCGATTTTAAATCAGATCCAGCCTTCCCTTCCGCACCCTCTCATTAAATCAGATCCAGCCTCCTCTCCGACCGTCATATTGATCACCCGCAGAGACACGCGACTCTCCTCTCTCGCTCCATTTCTTCTCTCATCCGGGTTCTCTCATTCCTCTTCTCCTATTTCTCCCTTCTCTTTCTCCTTTAATCTTTCCCCTTTCTTCTTCCTTTAGCCATTTCTTCTTCTTTTTTCTGAGATAATTTTTCTTTTCTCATTTCTTCTCTTCTTTTTTTCTTCTTTCTTCAGATCTGGTTCTCCTACCACAAGAGAGTAAAATAACAAGTACATGAGATCAGGGAGTAATTAAACATTACGAAGGGAGTAAATTACTAGTATAGGAGAGTAACTAAAATAATAATAGGGAGTAAATTATAACTCTTCGTATAACTTTATTAGGGAGTAACTAAACAGTATAAAAGAGGTAAATAATATGAACAGTGGAGTAACTAAAATAGTACGAGGGAGTAAGTAATTACTCTTTGTGTAACTTTATTAGGGAGTAACTAAACAGTATAAAGGAAGTAAATAATATGAACAGGGGAGTAACTAAAATAGTACGAGGGAGTAAATAATTACTCTTTGTGTAACTTTATTAGGGAGTAATTAAACACTATAAGGGAAGTAAATAACAAGTACAGGGGAGTAACTCAAATAGTAAAGGGGAGTAAGTAATAACTCTCTGTGTAACTTTATTAGGGAGTAATTAAACACTATGAGGGGAGTAAATAACTAGTTCATGGGAGTATTTTAATTTAACTTAGGGAGTAACTAAATGTCTATAAGGGAGTAACACACATTTTAGATCTGGTTATGCTAAGTTTCGGGAGTAACTAAATGACTATAAGGGAGTAACTAAATAACAATAAGGGTGTAAATAATGAATGTAAGGGTGAGAACAGAGTATGTAAGAGAGGCGGTGACGTAACGAGAAGGGAGGGGTGATGCGACAGGACGTGACAGAAAGGAGTGGCGACACTAGGGGAGGTGACGGGAAGGAGGGGAGACGCGAGGAGGTGATGCGATAGGAGAGAGGCGCATGGGGAGAAAGAGGCGAGAGAGGAAAAAGGTGGGGAAGGGAAGAGGAGAGGGGACTCAGATGAGAGGGAGATGAGAGGTGGGTGAAGCACGAGGGAGAGGATAGATGCGTGTCGGAGAGGAATTGCGCGAAGGGAGGGAAGGCGGGTGAAGCGCAGGAGAATAGAGGTGAGGGTTAATCGCGTGAGAGAGAGTTTCGCGATTTCTATTTTCGGAAAGAAGAGTTGAGCGCACTTACTTAAAATAGCTATTGATTGCGTGACTGCTTTAGGCGCTGATTGCAGTTATCAGCACTGGAATTTAAACGTGGAAGTAATAAATAATGATTATATCAATAAACTTATAGATATTTATATTACATAATACACATTATTAATTATTAATGATTATACTAATTATTATTTTTATAATTACATAGTATAATAAATTAATAATATATATAATACAATATAATGATTATGATAATTATAATCTATATATTATATAGTATTATATTGTATAAACAATATAATAATTAGTAACAAATATGAAAATTATAATAATATAAAATTATGCAAGTACAATATAATGGTTAAAATGACTACAATCTTTATATTTTATATAGTAAAAATGATATAATAATGTTAATAATAATGCAGTAATTTACAATATAATTTTATAATTTATGCATATAATGTTACTCAAATAAATTAGACAAATTATAGAGTAGTAACCAATACTCACAGACTACATCTAATGATGCCTAGATGGATGAATGATTATAATGACATTGTGCTTTACTAAAACTTCCTTTTAATGACAATCTTCCAATATATGTTCTAACTAATTATTCTACTTGATTTTAAGGACAGCTTAGCGTATCTTTGACGATTCGATACGATACACGATACACGGTTCGATACTAAATCCACTGATACACGATACATTTTACGATTTAAAAAGTATGTATTACTTCTTTTACATTTTGCGACATTTTGGAGTGCTGGAAAATAATTGTATTGTGCTGTTGGTTTTGCATGGCCTATTACATATAAAAAGAAAGAACTATCTTAATTTATGCAGCACCATTGATTACACGATAATTATGCTTTAAAAGGAGTTCAACATAAGTTTATATTATTTTATATGCACCAAATACATTGAAGTAACCCCCAAAATGAATTATTGAAAAAATACTTAGGGAAATAACAGGAACTATTTTTAAATCATTTGTACATATGTATAATAGATGATGACGAGAAGTATGGCCGAATGTACCAAATCCATGATAGAAGGATGGGAGAACCATATAGCAAAGGGGCAATTTTGTTTATGCCACTCAAAATTACTGAAATTTGGTTTTTGCCACTCAAAAATTCAGCTTTGCATTTTTGCCACTCATGGAGGAATATTCCTTAGTGATCCTATTATGTGTACTACGATTGTGCACCCATACTTATATTTATCATTTGACAATTTTTACTGGTTCTGGATTCTTCTCACATCATAGTGTTTATCCGCGATCTTCCCCAACCCTATGAGTACTGTACGGCAGTGTGATTCTTTTGAATTTTCCGAGACCTTAAAATCAATAATTTTTAATTGTGACCATATTTTTCATGTTGTGAACAATTTCTAAAAAATTGGTATAATCTAGCCCTTCAGTGCCTACCTAGAACACGCAAAATTTAGAAAGCCATAAATATTATTAAGAAACAAACCTTGCTCTGATACCAGAATGGAATGGTAACCCAGGGAATTCAGAACAGAACAGAACTCGCTACGGATTACTGAGAATACTGAGAGAGAACTGAGAATTTTATTAATACTGCGGAATTATACAAAGAAGAGATGTTTGGTGGAATGGGTGATGCCCTTCTCCCGAACATCTAATGCCTGTTATATAGAGAAACCGGTTGGTATCTCATTATTGCTATGCGGGTGCTCATTGGGCCCCATCGTCCATTAGCAATAGTGGAATGCCACAAGTGGTTCTCTTTTACACACTATCGGGAATCAAAAGTACAATAATTTCCCGACAAAAGAAAAAGAAATATTCCTGCTCCCACGAGCCAAGGAATCAAACAAACTAAAGCGATGCGCACCAACCGTTGGTTGCACCGAAAGTAAAGATAAAGCTAAGATGCCCATGTGATTGTGGACCTCTTAGAGAAAGTAGCCTTGGCGCACTTGATTGAGCTGCTGGTGGAGTTCTAGAAGATGTTGGATCTTATCATTCACTGGTCCCAGAGCATCTCTGAACCAATTATCTCTTCCTCCTGCATGCTGCTCAAGTCTCAATTTTTGGATATAACTCATTGTGATGAGTCTCTCCAATTCTTCAATTGTTCTTGCGACTTGGGTTTCGTACTTCTCCTGAAGTTGTGCGTACATGGCCTGTTGTAACTGAAATGATATAGGAGATGTTGTCAGATAATCAACAGTAACAATCTCATAATCAGTCAGTAATTCATTGTTGCCACATAGTGAAGCCCATCGCTTTGCTTGTGCTAGCGCCAATCTAGTACTTGGTCTTGCTGGAAAAGTTGATGACTCGCCATGAATCATATTGTGCAAGAAGTTAAGCACCATTGCTCCTGAAAAATAAAATCAGCAAAATTACAATAAATAACTAAAATCCAAATATCAACAGTTTTCCGTAGATCCCTGTCAGATATAGCCTAGATACAAAATATCAACAAGTTTCCGTAGATTCTTGTCAGATATTTGGGTTATAGTGGGTCTTTTCAGCAGTCCACTATGCCTGCTCTCCTTCTTCCTAAGGTTTTTAGAACAAATTACTGAGGTTATCGATAACCCCAATAAGTTCTCGCTGTGTTGGTTTAGGTGCTCCTGACATTTCCCTCAATGCACCTTCTAGATCTTCTAGATATCCTTCAATTGAACAACAATTAACGGTTTTCACCATTTTTGCTGTTAGTCTTGATAATGAATCAGCAAGGATATTCAGTTTCCCATCAATATGTTCAAAATGCACTTGAACTCCTGTTCCTGTAACAAAATCAACAAAGTTAATCCACCTAACTCTGGATGGTTTATTCTGCGCTGATTTGTTGTAGAAACTGATTATGGCTTGACAATCAGTTCTCAGTGTGATTTCCTTCTGGTCTAAGTAATGAATCTTTAGAGCACTCATAGTTTCCATGCAAGCGTGTATTTCTGCATCTATTGTAGATTTCAGAGTTGGAAATTTTCCACTTGCATAAGCACAAACTCTTTCTGTGCTTCTGGGGTCAGATTTTGCTTTCTTCCATTTGCATACTCCGCCCCATCCTTCCATGCAACCATCTGTCTCCAAGATGATGTATGATCCTTCTGGCGGTAACTCAAGATCTGGCAGCTGCTGTACTGCATTTTTTATTTTTCGGATTATTTCATAATCTGAACTCTTGAGCCTTTTATCTCCATGCTCACTGGTTTTTGAATATAGCGGCCCTAGGAGAGTACCAAGTTTTGGAATGTAGGACCTTGCATAGTTTAGGATTCCTAACCATGATCTTAATCCGGATTTCTCCTTTAATTTCTCTTCATTAAAAGAAATTATCTTCTTGATTATGTGCGGTTGAAGCCGAATTTTTCTGTTGCCAATTACTGCACCTAGGAATTCGATTTCCTGTACAGCAATCTTCATTTTTGTTGGGGATAATACCAAACCCCATTTCTCACAGATTTCAAGCATTTTCTGCAGATGCTTGGCATGCTGTTCTTCATTCTCTGAGAATACCAGTATATCGTCGATGTACACTGCTATGAACTCTTCTGTTCCCCTGAAGCAGTTATCCATCTTTCTTTGAAAAATTGCTGGCGCATTCTTCAGCCCGAATGGCATTACTAACCATTCATACAACCCATTTGGCACGACGAATGCCGTCCACTCGATTGAGTCTGGATCCATTGCCACCTGATGGAATCCACTCTTTAAGTCAAATTTTGAATAAATTCGACTATTTCCGACCTTCTTGAGGATGGTATTGATGCCTGGGAGGCTGTACTGGTCTTTGTGGGTATTATCATTTCAGAGTACGGTAGTTGAATACCATACGTTCTTTACCTTTGATCTCAGCACCAGTTTTTGGGTCTATAGATGTGCCCGAATTTACCATCATAGCCATTGTTCTGTGTCGGCTCTTGCTTGGTCGAATTACTCCAATTTTGAGTAATGCTTGTACATGTTTATCGAATTGCTCCTTCATTGCAGGAGTTACATGCTTAAGCGGTTTGTCTTGAATTGTGACATCTGGGTTAATGATGTCAAGCTTGCACGTAACTTGATTCTTTGACCAATGTTGGAGAGGATTGTCTCCAATGTACCCTTGTTCTTTCAGTCTGTCAAGCAATGGCTTGAATTTTTCTCTAAAGCTTTCAGACTGATCTCCAATTGAATAGGCAGTGGATCTTTGAATTTCCATATACTCGAGCTCAGATAAATCTAGCTCTGCAATTTCTGCCATTGATGCTACTTCAGCATCCACTTTTGTTGCAATTGTTGTAACATTTTTGTAGAATGTCACCATTTGTCCCTCAATTCTGAGCCCTCCTTGCATGGCTCGGATGAAATTGCAACCTAATAACATTTGAATTCCATCCCTTTGGAGCATTGGAAATGCATATGTAAACGGGATTCGGAATTTGTTTTCTTCAATGGACATTGTTCCACCTTTGAGTTTCTTATTGGCGGTTTGTTGAGAATTAACTCCATTGATTTGTATTGGGTAGACGCTTGGCTCCATTGCTTCTGCTGGTATTGCTTGTTCATCAATACAGCAAACTGTTGCGCCCGTGTCCAGGATTGCTTGGACTTTGAACTTTGTTACTCCAGGAATTTCCATGACTAGTTCAATGTTATAGAGCCTGTTCAAAACTCTCTTGCCACGTCTGGGATCTGGTACTTGGGTTGACACCATTTCTTCTTCATTCATCATTTTGATGATGATCCCTTTATTGTGATGTTGTGGTTGTGGCTCAAAATCGGAATCAGAGTCTTCATTCCTCACTATCGGTTCTTCTTGCATAAGACTTTTTCCCTTTAAATTAGAGAGTGAGAGATCTCTCCCTAATTCGAGCTCTTCTACTCTTTCCTTAAGCTGCTGATTCTCAGCTAAAAGAAACTTCACATAATCTGTGAGCTCTTCGATCAGTTTATCTTTGTTATCATAGTGTAGGGTTGATCGTTTGATCACAAGTTTTCGTCCAAGTTCGAATCTTGAGCACATTGGACAGACTGTGATCTGACAAAGACCACAATGTGCTCTCATGCTGGGGTTAGTTAGCTCTTGGCAGAACCAACATCTGATGTAGTCAGCAGGGACTGGTTGATTGTCCTGCCACTGATGCTTGCAATCCTTCATATTTTGTGGCAATTGTTTAGCCACTCTCCATGAATTTGTTTCAGGATTGGTTGAGGATGTGGTTATCATCGAAATGTTTTCATATGGGACCTCCGACAGTCTGGCTGTGAGCGAATGACCTGCTCCTCCACCCTCTCCCTCGGAAAATGAGCAGATTGCATCGCTATCTGGCTCATTTTGATCAACTGAGAGTACATCCCAGTCATCATCTAGGTCGAGGTTTTCGACTATTGCTGCCCTTGCAATGTTGCCTTTTTGCTTTCTGCATTCGCGAGCAAAATGACCTTCTTCACCACAGATAAAGCACTTGCATTTTCGGACCTTGTCGGCGTGCTTCTTCTTAAATACTCGGATGTGAGTATCATGTGGCTTACCCCTGTATGTCTTAGATTTCCTAAGACCATACTTCTTGTTTTTCTGATAATAACCAGGGATTGGTATGCGGCTGCAAAAGGATAGATCCTTAAGACTCTTTTGTAATGCAGCTCTCTTGCACTGCTCTGCTAGGTACTGATAGGTGAAATGTATTCTTGGAATTACACCTATGGTAGCGCCTGGGTATTTCTCATTGAATGCCTTTTCGATTTCACTGCCAATGATAGGAGGCATCTTCCTAAAGAACTTCACTGACAGTTCTGGCGAGATATACATCCGCCCTGATTTTGCTGCCAAGACCTTATAATCATTAATGTAATCGAATAGGTCCTTGACATGTTGACAGGATAGCCTTTCTAGGTCATTGTAGGCTCGATCCTGTTCCTCGGTTGACCCAGTTATTGGATCTTCCAACAGAAACATTCTCCTGACCTGGGATAGCAAATTTTGCGGGTCGTCGGAGATGTTCACCAACTCATCATATTCAGTGGGATATGCCATTCGCCACTGAATCCAGGTTTTCTTCTCTGTTTCACCGAGAAGATTTTCCACATAATTGGCCTTGGCTTTGTTATCAGCCCAATTTCTTTCATTCAGCAGGTTGAGGGTTATTGATTCCCATCTGGAGATTACCTCTGAATAAAGGCCAATATCTTCAGGCAACACCAAAATTGCGCCTTGTCCGGCCTGTGCTGTTGGCAGATTGAATCTTTCATTCATCTGATGTGCATATCCTCCGCGAATGTTGTCTAGGAGTGCTTTAATCTCTGGCACGTTGTACTGTTGTGGTTGCCTAGAACTACTTGCTGGTGGGTACATTGCTGGACCCATTACAGGCTCTTGTGGTAGCCTTGTCATTGATGATTCAGCTGTTGAGAGTGCTGTTTCTGTCGCCTGCTTAAGTTTTCGCATGATGGGGTACTCCATGTCCTCCATCATCAGAATTGTTTCGTCTTGAGGTGGTTCATCCCAAATTGTCTCAATAGGATGATATATGTTTCTTCCACCTCCTCCTCCAGAAAGAAGTTTTAACAAATCTTCTTGCTCTGATTGGTTATAGCAAGAAAAGATGCTAAGAAAATCATCTTCTTCATCATTCGACTCATCCCATTGACAAGTCATCATGAGTACTTGTTCATCATGCCAGTATTTCTCATTTTCAATTAGATCTGACCAACTGATCTCATCGGAAATGAATTGGATTATTGGGTCACTGTCTTCAAATTGGTCTGCCCATATGTAAGGGTACATGGGCTCAAGCATGTCGATCATTGGTTCAGATTGCTCAGCTTTTAACATCTCGACAAACCATCTGCCAAGTATGTATTCATCGTCTAGATCAGTACTGTCTGCCTCACTGTGCTCATCAGGTTCTGGAAATTCTTCCTCCGAATTGTATTGGTAATCAGGATCATCTTCCCACGGCCAGTATTCGTCTGGTGTTAGCAGGTTGATGAATTCCTGATCAAGATCTTCTTCATCATGCTGCCCTCTAACAACATCTTCAGATGGTTGGGTTGTTGCATAACCCGAGAACCTTACCAATAAGGAGCCATCTGTTCTGGAACGGATTGTTGCCTCCTGAGGGTTCTGGATTTGTGAGATTTGAGCTGGTCTCACTATCCATTGCCGGCCCTGGAGTTCTTCTGTTGTCCTTACCGAGCCAGGGATGGCCCGAACTCCTCGGCTTGCAAGGTGGTCTGCCACATTTTGCACATTGTATCTAAAATTTGTGTGGCTTGTGTTGGACAATCGCCCAATTAGTGATCTTGAGAGTAGCATATTACTCTCCCCTCCTTGCCAATTTTCATAACCATGGGTCTGTATTACTAATTGCAAGTGATTTCTGAAATCTCTAATGCTCATGGTCATGTCTGGAGCAGTGTATGATAATTGCGTCCCGGAGGTGAGATCAATCTCCATTGAGCTAATGATAGCTCTGTCATCTCGCCACCTAGTGTCTCTGAGTAACACTAGTGCATTGACACCTGCATTTCGCCTATGCAGCGTGTATAACCGAACCATGATTAGTCCGATATGAAGGTGTTGGAGTCCTTCTTGTAAAAGTCTATTAAAGCTCTCGTCTGAGATAAAAGGCAATTCCACTTGCTGACCATCTGTGACCAGTATTCGTTCGTCTGAGTAATGTTGGTACACACGATGCTGACTTTCTGACCATCCTGCTTGATAAAGTGTCTCTGCAGGAACTTGTTGGGCCCGCCGATACTGAGATATGCTTAACTCAGCATCCGGGTTCATTTGCGACTCAAGGCTTCTTTGATATCGCCTTGATCTTCCTGGGAGCCTTCGTTGAGCTTCAAACCGCAATCTTGACCCGAGGCGGTAGCCACGAATCTGATCTTCTATTGTTGGCGTGCGGTTGTCTTCTCTACCCGTTACTGACGGCCTGGGGGCCACTGGCTCCGTTTGCGTCTGTGTTCGACTCATCCTGCTTTCTTCTTCTCAGCGTCGAAGATGAGCTTTGGGTCTTTGAACACAAAGAGTTTGCCCTTCGGCTTTTGGATTGCTGGCTTGCTGGGCTCTCCTAGGCTTAGTTTCTGCAACTGTTTTTGAATTTGATCAAGAGATTCTGATAGATCTTCTTGTGGAGCAGCCTCTTTGCCCTTGCTAGTCCTTAACTGGTTTACTGCAATTTTCAAATCCTGCACTTCTTCGTTGAGTTTTAGTAACAACTGGATTGAAGTATTATTTTGTTTAATCAATATATCTGTTGGTTTGCAAGTTATTTCTTGAGGTTTAGCAAAACCTATCGCTGGTTGTTGTATTGATTCTGTTGCTTTGAGTGCTTCCTTATACACTGAACTTTCTGCACTTAAACGCCAATCGCTCATAAAGAAAATTAATTCTTATGAATATTTTTCGAGTTATTATGGGTTTATCCTTAATTTATAAATGACTTTTAATTTTCAAAGTATTCTAGGCTGGCATTTTTGGGTTTAATTATACCATTAAATTGATGCTTTGTTCAAATTCTTGAAATTCTCTTTGTTAACACATCTGGTCACTCTTGGGGACACTCTTGGGGTTCCTAAGGTATTTAGAGGTAAGTGGAGTGGCAATTTCAGAAAGAAACTTTGTTTTTGGGTGGCAAGATCAGAAACTTTAAAAACTGGGTGGTATTTTCATAATTTCCTTAGTTTCGGGTGGTATAAAAACAATTTTCCCTATAGCAAAGGATAAGAGCAAGCAAATTGAGATTGAAGTTAACAATCACTTTGAAGAACTAACAGCAGATATCATCTCTCACACAGCATTTGGTAGCAGCTATATCAAGGGCAAAGAAGTCTTTTCCACTCAAAAAGAGCTTCAAAATCTTACTTTTGCCAGTATTCTCAATGTTCAAATTCCTGGATTTCAGTATGCACCCTTTTGCTAACTATTCCTTGTTCTTTGTTATGAAACATTTCATAATTTCATAGTTACACATTATACCGGTAGCACACCACTAACAAATTTAAATCAAGCTTTAAGTAGTAGCTGGATAGGTTTCTTTATACATAATGTATAAGTCAAGTCATTTCTATAAAAAATAATGAATGCACTAGGGTGTTAGTCCCAAATTAGCCCCAAATTCTCAGATTTTTGTGAATGGGATTTGACACTTTGACAAACATCTTTAAAGGGAAAAAAACAATGAAAATTATATTCCTCAAGCTGTCAAGCATACCTGCTTTATTGAGAAAACAGCAAACCCAAGATCCAATGTTTCAAGCAGGTTTTTTTTTTTTTTTTTTTTTTGACACAATAGGTAGCGGCTACCTATTACGTTTCAAGCAGGCTTTTAAAGCTGAATTGGAACATACCTAGTAGACATATATAGAGTGATCACAACACCAATATGTATTTTAGTTTACATATCTTCGGTATTTGTCTTGACTTTCATTGCAGATATCTACCTACAAAAAACAACAGAAAAATGTGGAGTCTAGACAAAAAGTTCAAGTCAACTGCCATGCAAATCATTCATGAAAGAATGGCGTCGAGTAATGGTGGATACGGAAACGATTTACTTGGGTTAATGCTAGAGACGTGCATGACAGTTGAGAAAGAGAATAAAAAAAATAGGCTGAGCATGGATGAAATAATTGATGAATGCAAGACTTTCTTCTTTGCTGGTCATGAGACTACCTCTCATCTGTTGACTTGGACGATGTTTCTATTGAGCACAAATCAAGATTGGCAAGAAAAACTTAGGGAAGAGGTTTTAAGAGAATGTGGAATGGAAATACCAAATGCAGACATGCTGACTAAACTGAAACTGGTACTTCTTTTTATCATTTCTCATATTGCTTTTCCTTATTTGACTCGGATCATCTTGCAAAAAGTCAACCAGAAGACTCTGACGGAATTAAAAGGAACAGTTATATAGCAAGTTATGAAAAGAAATTAACCAGACAGACTGGCATATAATGATACAAAAGGTGTAAACGAACCTTGAATAAACAACATGGAAAAAATATGCGCTCCTTGCTCTGCTTTCCAAGTGTTCATAACTTCATATATACTATCTATTTGTTAGATCAGACCCACTGTTGTGTATCGGTATATTGTCAATTAATAAATGTTTATCTCGAAAAAAAGGGAGGCACAAGGAGAAGTTAATCATCGTATGTATGTGCCTTCTTTTTTTCCCCTCTCACTTACTCTGTATCATGACTTTCTTCTCACAGGTAAATATGGTACTCTTGGAAGCACTGCGGCTATACGCCCCAGTCACCTATTTATTCAGGAAAGCATCGCAAGACATGAAATTAGGGACCATAAATCTACTGAAGGGTACTACAGTAGGCATACCGATCCCAATTTTGCACCGAGACAAAGAGATGTGGGGACCAGATGCCGACAAATTCAACCCGCTACGGTTCGAGAATGGGCTAAGCAAAGCAGCGAAGCACCCTAATGCTCTTCTCTCCTTCTCTATGGGCCCAAGAGTATGCATCGGACAAAATTTTGCAATGCTTGAAGCAAAGACTGTTATTGCCATGATTATTCAGAGGTTCTCTTTTAGCATCTCGCCTAATTACGTGCACAAGCCGATTGATTTCCTAACGTTGCAACCTATGAATGGGCTCCAAATCGTCTTGAAACCCCTAGAACGGTAGAACCTTATGTGTCACTTTTTTCTTATGCATATGATGTGGATTAATCAGGATTTTAAAGAAATAAATGATACACGCAGTTACCCAAGACTCCACGAGACTATTGTGAGAAAAGGAATTTAGCCAATGATTATCTGGGGCTCTGTTACTCGACTAAATATTGGGACATTATCCATGTTTAGAAATTAGGCCCATAGATATAGAGAAAATAAGATAACGAAATTTGGATGCGATGAATTAAATTATTAATTAATAATTTAAAATTTTATTTTTGTATATTTAATTATTTAATTGCTGCGCGCTAGATTAATTAATTTAAAATATTTAAATTTTTAATTTGCTTCTAGAACAATTTTACTCCCAGATACAGCAACAAATCTCATTTATCATCCAATTTTACGAATTTAGCAAGTAAATCTTACCTTCTAGGAACACCAAGAATAATTTTGTCCATATCAGTATGATGTATGACATGAGAATCAGTTTTTACCTTTTTTATTTTGTAAAAAAGGAACAACCCACTTAAGTGGATGTCACATGTTCAAAAGTCGACCGAAATATTAGTAGTGAATATTTAAATTATAAAGTAAATTAGACGCTTAGCTCCATTTTTTTTTAAAATGTCATGTATGACATTAATTTTTTTTAAAAGGCCAGACATTCGATAGGGGCGGAGCCAGCATTTGAACTCCCTGCTGACACCCAAATGTCATGATGTTGAAAAAATATAGCGATAAGAATCAATATGATGAAGTAATTAAGTAACAAGTGTTAATTTGTTGATTCCTAAAAGCAAATACACCACTTACGGATCAAAAAAGAAACAAACTTAAATACAAAAGAGTCAAAGAGACGAGAGAGATATTTATACATTGGGGTCCAAATAGAGGGCTTCTATTTAGTTATTGGGGGCTCAAATAAGCTCAATGAAAAATCCTTATTATTGATTGTCATGTCTAGTACACTATACCGCGTAACTATATAGTATGTATAGATATACAATATACAATTGATTAGTACAGAAATAAAATAAGGAAATAAATTAGGGCAAAATCAAGGCTAAGCTCCAACCGTCATTTTCTCCAGGGATTAAGAAGAAATTCCATATAAAGGCAATACCAGCTAATTAACAGCGGAAGCAAATTGCCAATCTCACTATTAATTGTTATTGGATCACATGTAATATTGGGTTTTCTAAGTTGATACGTCATTAATATTGGATTCCTTTTATACTCAAATACTGAAATTAACTAAAGTAAATTCAAAACTATACAAAATTAGTACTCTGTCTTCTCAAATGATAGGGGGGTCAGCCCCCCTTGCCCCCTGCTCCCTCCGCCCCCTGACATTCGGCCTGAATGGTTAGACGTTTCTGAATTATTTTATTTATTCTGATTTTAAGAGGAGACTTTTTTTTTCCGAATATAATGTTAGGTAGCAACTTTCGAAAAAGGGCAAAACAAGAAACTTCAGCAGAACAGTTTGCTACATTTTGACTGGTTGAAATATAGTATTTGTGTGGGCGACTACATACATATTTGTATATTAGTAGCCATCAGCTAATTACTTATTTCCATTTTTTTATTCTTACAAATGAAGAGATATCTTCGAGATTAATGGTATTTGTTATTTTAGGTGCTCTTGGTTAGCATTACCTTTTTAATTCATTTTAAATATAAAAGTAAGCTTTCCATTGGCATTTTGCTTCGGAGCACCGAATTCACAAAAACCAAATGATTTATTCAATTCAATGACTATGCTAGACTAACGTGAATAAATCATTTGGCAACTATTAACAATTAACAAATTGTCCTCAGCTTTCGACTATGATTAAAATGGGTCAGCAAAATGGATAGAACAATATATGTTCAAGTTTAACCAAACCATTCTGAAACTATATATATCTTATATTCAATGAATTTAAAATATCTCCAGAACTAAACTTTCTAATTATATTATAATCTTTTAAAAAAAATTATAACCATTTTATGAAATTAATATATATAGTTCGTTTAAAATTTTTAAGGTATGTTGGAGAATGACGCGGCCGTAGAACTGTTCTGCTCTGCCTTTCTTCCCCTGTTTTCTTGGACATATCAATTTTGATTTAATAATAAACCTTGCATTTCCTTCACAAATAATTGCCATAAAATAAAATAAAAATATATCTTGTACGACAAACTCAGCTAAACTCCACAATTTTCTTTTCTATATAAATTCTTCAAGGGCATTCTCTTCCCACACACCATCAAGTCACAGATACAACATTCTTTTAATAGCTATTTCCAATCTCCCAACAACCAAAATGGGTAATTACCTGGGACTGGTATTTGCTGCTTTATTTGTAATAACCATAACAAAACTTTTGAGTGCCATGTCACATTACACCCGACCGATTGCCATATCAAAGAAGATAAGAGCACAAGGGGTTAAAGGACCAAAGTACACCATTTGGAATGGTTCAAATGAAGAGATAAAAAACATGACATTTAAAGCAGAGGAAATTGTCATGGACATCAACAATCATGACTTCATACCAAGAGTGCTTCCTCACTACCTCAAATGGATGTCCCTCTATGGTACACAACTAACATACAGAAAGACTCTTATTATTTAGTCCAAAAGTTCTTTTTTTTTTTGTTTTTTGTTTTTTTTTTTTGTTTTTTTTTTTTTTTGCTTTACCTGAACATTCATGTATGGATGTGCGCGTGCAATTTCCTTATCTGGTAATAACCTATGATTGTTTCCATTTAAGGTAGCGAGGAAATTGCACGCACACATCCGCACGTGAATGTGAACGGTCTGTTCGCTATATGGTAGTAACCTAAATGTGAACGTGAATATGATTTACCAGGAAAACTTATAATAGATTATTATATAAATAAAACCCAAATTATGTGAGTAGTATTATCTATCTAGTGCACCTTTCGGCCAGTTTAAACATAGCATGCTACATTTTAGGACTTTGTTGATGCAAAAGTGAATGGTCCTGTAGAAAAAGAAGAACAAATATGCATTCCATAGAAACAAGCATAAAATTCATCAATGTCGACCCATTGGCGCAAACGTACTGTGCAAAACTGGTTAGAATGGGCCAATACAGGGGCGTTTACCTTACTGGTAAAAATTAGGTATGGATAATATCAGTATGTATGGGTGTACTGGACTACCAATACCAACAAGTACTGTTATAGCAACATAAAAGCCAGTAAAACTATGATTAATTTCCATAGACTTCTTTGACCACCTTTTCTCAATACAGGAAAGACGTTTACATATTGGTTTGGACGTACCCCAAGAATCTGCATCCTAGATTCGAACCAGGTGAAGCAAATTCTATCAAACAGAACTGGTATATATCCAAAGGTCGACCCGCATCCATTGTCAGTTCTACTAGGGAAGGGTTTGGTCCTGTCAAATGGTGATCAATGGGCACGACACAGGCAGGTCGTTAACCCTGCCTTTCACATGGATAAGCTCAAGGTTGTTTCACATTCTCTCTTTTACGAGCTCTCTCTGCTCATCGTCATATGCACTACCATGTTAAAAATAATCATTACAATGTCAAAAAACTTAATTGAAGTAGACGTTTGTCTTTGTTCCAATCAGAAACCTCTGTTAATAACCTTTAAGTTTATATAAACTCAATTAGAAAACCGTAAATGCATGGAGCAAATGTAATTTTAAAGTTCTTAAATTTAAATTAATAAACGAATGAAATATGATTCGATATTTCTAATAGATGATGACGAAGTCGATGGCAAAATGTGCACAATCCATGGTAGAGAAATGGACAGAAATAATAACAAAAGCTGAGACTGAGAGCAACCAACCAGTAGAGATGGAAGTTAGCAGCCACTTTCTCGAGATGACAGCAGATGTGATATCTCATACTGCGTTTGGAAGTAACTATATGAAAGGCAAAGAGGTGTTTCTGGCACAAAAGGAGCAGCAGATGCTCCTTTTCAAATTCCTTCTCAAAGTTCCATTTCCTGGATACAAGTATGTCTTGAATTTTAACTTTTTTTCTGATCAAAATAATTATATTCCATGTAGTTCTACTACAATTGGTTACATTCCATTATTGTTCTTTAATTCAAGCAGCTTGTATTGTCGAGTAGTTTTCTTTTTTATATTTGTAAAAAAGAGAAAGAAAGTTATGTGCCAAATTGAACTATTGTGTTTTCTTTTCATGCAGATATCTTCCTACCAAAGATAATCTATACAAGCGGAAGTTAGATAAAACAGTTAATGATATGCTGATGCAAATCATAAATGAAAGATTTGAGAAAAAGGAGTGCGGGTATGGAAATGACTTATTAGGATTGATGCTAGAAGCATGCATGCAAGGTGGAGAAGAGAATAGGCTTAGTATGGAGGAGTTAATAGACGAGAGCAAGACATTCTTCTTTGCTGGTCATGAAACCACTTCTCATTTGCTAACTTGGACAATGTTTCTATTGGGTACAAACAAAGAATGGCAAGAGAAACTTAGGGAAGAGGTTATAAGAGAATGTGGGCATGATGTACCAACTGGAGATGTGCTCAACAAACTGAAGCTGGTATGTTTATTATACTTTTCTCTCTGCTTTTCTTTTCTTCAGTTTATTTTTTTTTTAAAATGAAATGCGGTTCATATATTAGTACCACTATTGCTGGGCAAACTCATTCTATATGACTCAACCTTGAATATCATCTTACTTTTTGTCTATTTTCAGATGAACATGGTTCTTCTTGAAGCTCTGAGACTGTATGGCCCGGTTGTCAACCTAAGAAGGCAGGCACTGCAAGACCTAGAGTTAGGCGATATTAAGGTCCCAAAAGGCACCGTACTAGCCATACCAGTAGCCATTCTTCACCGAGACAAGGAGTTGTGGGGCCCGGATGCTGACAAGTTTAGCCCGGTAAGGTTTGAGAATGGGGTCAATAAAGCAGCAAAGCATCCCAATGCTCTCCTTGCCTTCTCCATAGGTCCAAGATCATGCATTGGACAAAACTTTGCAATGTTGGAGGCAAAAATTGTGGTTTCATTGATCTTGCAGAGGTTCTCATTCAACATCTCACCTAACTATGTGCACGCGCCGATTGAATTAATCACCTTGCAGCCTAAGTTTGGGCTTCAGATGAATATTAAGCGATTGGAATAATTATATATGGGTTTTATATGAATTTCAGTATAATTGGTTTCTAATTTGATGAAATTAATGTTTGAGTTCCTTTTTATCATATCCAGAAATTTCTGTTCTCTTCATACAGGTCTTCTGCAAGTTATGTTATACTCTGTAATTGGTATTACGATGTATACTTAAGAGACTGGGCGCTTTGAATTTGAGTTAAATGAGCGCAATTTAAAATTTTAAAATTAATATGGTGTCGGAGTTTATCTGGTATTGCCAGCCTGAGTCACTTTGTGAATTTGATTTATATTTTTAAAACGTCGACCAGGTCTTTGGAGATGTTTACCTCAAAAAATCAATGAAAAAGTACCTTGTAAAATTTCGAGAGTATGTAGTACAATTATTGACCGGCATATTGTCATATATGAAAATCAGGAGTTTCTCTGTTTTTGTCGGATGTCTCCGAAGAGACAATCAGGACTTTCTCTAGATATAAAACCAGAGGGGAAAAGGTGCTATGGATTAATATTACAATATTTCTTTAGTACTAATATTGAAGAAATAAAAGAAGAATAATATGTCCTCTGAAAGAATCATCATAGGACGAGATTTAAGGGCCAAGATCAAGAAATACATCTACCAAAGCCAGCCAAAGTTTGCTCAGATAATCAATCAAGATTTCTTCATAGTATTTTTCCTTTTTAAGAATGATATAGCCGTTACAGTAAAAGTACTGTATATTTCATTCCATCTTTGTATCTTGTAAATATAGAAAATCTCAAACGGTCCTGATAGGGAACTAGGCTATAAATAGATGTAAAAGACTCTCTGTAAAATATAGAAAAAGCTTATTATTCAAAATAACCAACGCTCTGAAATTCCATCATGGTATCAGAGACCATCTGATCCATACTTCCGCTGTTTCAACACCAACAAAAAAAAAAACAAACCAGAAAAATTTGAGACCCAAAGATGGCTCAAAATCAAGACAAATTGACTACAGAATTACTGAATGAAAGAAACTACCCGACATGGGCACGGGCTGTCTCATTTGCACTTAGTGGCAGAGGCAAGATTGGACATATCACTGGCACAAAGAAGAAGCCGGTAGCAGCAAAACCGACCGAGCCAACAGATGCAGAAATAAAAGCAATAGAAGATTGGCAAATGTCAGATCATCAGGTTATGACTTATATCTTTAATTCTATCGAGCCTAAACTGTCAAAATTGTTCTTCTACACTAATAGTGCCAGAGAACTTTGGAAAAAGATAGAAACTATGTATGGCAACCAAAATAACCATGCTCACATCTATCAACTTAAACAAGAAATCTATCGAGCAAAAAAAGGATCAAATACCAACACTGAATATCTGATTGAACTCCAAGCCAAATTCGATTAGTTGGATGAATACCTCCCTCCAACCAATGACCCAATAGAAATCCAGAAGCGTCAATCCCATGATCGAATTTATATCTACCTGGGAGGGCTGGACGACAGCTACGACGCCCTCAGGTCTCAGATCCTTGCCTCCGACCCACTGCCCTCCTTCACAGAGGTGGTGGCTAAAATACACAATGAGGATTCAAGAAGGGTCGCCATGAACTATCCTCCTGCGCCATCCCACGACAACCATGCCATGGCGGCCAAGATTGGCCACCGAAACTCTAACCCTAGCTCGGGCACAGAGAAGAAGGGAACCCAAAGGCATTGCACGCACTGTAACAAGGACAACCATGAGAGAGATGAATGTTGGTTTCTCTACCCTCATCTCCGGCCGAGCAAGAAGAAAGGGGGAGATGGCAACGGCGGCGGCGATCGAAACACAAAATGGAATAGCGATAGAAGCAGGAGAGGATTTGGGGCAGTGACGGATCAATCGACCCGAAAAAATTATAAATAACTTTAATTAATTACGAAATTATAAAATAATCCGTTTTTAATATTTTTTTTAACACTGACTTCGCAGTTTCGGAATCTGAGATTCCGAAACTAAAAATTCTTAGTTTCGGAATCTGAGATGTCGAAACTAGCTAGTTTCGGAATCTGAGATTCCGAAACTAGGAATGTCGCTTATTATATAAGCGGGGACCCTTGGCTTTCTCTCTCTGTCGCTTTCATTTCGTCTTCGCCTCCGCCGAAGAGAGAAGAGCTCTCAGCTCTCAGGTATGTTTTTTTTTTTTATTTTTTTAATTCATTTATTTATTTATTTATTTAGTTATATTAGGTTAATAATAGAAAAACTAAAAATAATATTTCAAAAATATCAAAAAAATTAAAAAAAAATCAGAATAAATTCTATTAATTAGGATAAATATATTTTAGTAAATATTATATTTTTTTATATGTTATAATAATATTAAATTGATTTTAAAATTAGATTAATAATAGAAAAATTAGGAAAATATTCAAAAAAATATTAAAAATATACAAAAAATTCGGATTAAATTTTATTCATTACGGAAAAAAATAAGTTAGCAATTTTATATTTTTTACATCTTATAATAATTAAAAAATGTTTAAATAATTAGGTTAATATCAACAAAAATAGGAAAAATATTCCAAAAATATAAAAAATTATTAAAAAAATCATATTAATTAGGAAAATCAATATATAAATTAGAAAAATTAATAGAAAAATTAGAAAATTCTTATAGGTTGATATATTGTTTTGGTTTTCAATGTGCAGAAAATTTCAAACAAGATTCAAGATTCGAATTTCCTATTTCAGCAGCAATTGTCGATCGAGGTTAGTATTTTTTATTCATTAATTTAATTATTTTGCATAGTTAATGTACGTAATTTAGAATAGTTTATGATTTTGAATATTCAATGTGATATGAATGTGATATGATATGATAGTTTATGATTTTATGATGGTTTTAGAATATTGATATGATATGATAGTTTAGAATATTGATATGAATATTGAATATGATTATCGATTGTGATATGATGTGATATGATATGATTGGTTGGTTTGAAATGGGTTTATTTAGGGGGGATTTGGGTAAATAAATTTTCGGAAACCCTCCCGATATAGGGGAGATGCTGCCGAAATTTTGTTAGATTTATGACATTTAAATTTTTTAATTAAGTAGTGAAAATGCCTCCGAGAAGAAGAACGTCTCCAGGTTCACAAAGATCTACGAGGCTACGTACCGATCCTCAGGCCTCTACTTTAGACGTGCCTGAGCCTACGGACGTCGTTTCCTCTGGAGTTGTTGATGCCGGCGCTTCTTCCTCAGCCGGGGCTTCTACCTCAGCGGGCCCTTCTTCTTCCTCTACTCCTCCTCCTCCTCCTCCTCCTCCCGGTGCTGATCGTCTGTTGCATTTGCAACCAGACCAGCTTCGTGGCCCTACTGTATGTTATTTTGTTTTTTTCATTATTATTTGAAAATCTACTTGAAATCACCATAGTCTCTAATATTTTTTCTCAAAAATAAAGAAATGGCAACCACTGGTGCATAAGCCGATGCTGGCTAGGACTCCTGAGGTGGACCAGCATCTGACGACACTTGGGTTGATCCACGTCGTTCAGCTTGGTCATATGCCTGTGGATCATACGCTTGTGCAGGGTTTGGCCTTGTTCTGGAGGCCGGAGACCCACACTTTCCACTTTCCGCATGTCGGCGAGATGACTGTTAGTCTAGAGGTACGTGATATTTTATTATAAGAAAATTTCATGTTACTTGTGTTATGATTTATATGTATACTAATAGTATTTGAACTATCATGCAGGATGTGGCATTTTTATATGGTTTACCCGTCGTGACTGGCCGAGTCGTGACGGGTCGTTGTGATTTCGATTATATCGATCTTCTTTCGACAGCGTTGCCGCGGGACACATCGCAGGAGCAAGTGGAAAAATGCTTCCGAGAAAAAGAGAGAACGTAAGAAAATTATAAAACTTATTGTGTACTTTATAATGAACTTAATCTTTTGTTCTGACAATAAAGTCCAAATGCAGGAAAAAACATCGCGTTAAGTTTACGAAGCTGCGCAAGATTTGGAAGGATGTTGTCCTCGACGATGAGGATCAGATTGAGAGATACACACGGGCATTCGTGCTAGAGCTTTTTGGTTGCACGTTATTTCCGGATGCCACTGGTGACTCTGTTCCTGGTTTTTATCTCGATCTTTTGCGGGTTCGTAGATTTTTATAAAATATTTAAATTGTTCTGTTAATTATTATAAGATTTTTGCGAGTTCGTA
The DNA here is from genome assembly GCA_027725995.1 of Rhynchospora tenuis. Classification (NCBI taxonomy): domain Eukaryota; kingdom Viridiplantae; phylum Streptophyta; class Magnoliopsida; order Poales; family Cyperaceae; genus Rhynchospora; species Rhynchospora tenuis. Next base: position 28,688,937 of record CM050888.1, read on the forward strand.
TATTTTAAGATACATAATACGTAACTTACGATACTAGGGTATTAACTTATAATTACATATAGGTTTTAATTAATACTTTAATACTTTGTACATATATTATACAATATAATAATTAATAATATAATTTATACATATTATAGTTTTATTATACACTATAATATTTATAATTTATAGAAATAAAAATACATTACAATATTATACAATATTATCCTTAATTATTTATTCTAAGGATAACTTAGCGTATCTTAAATGAATCGATACGATACACGATACAGTTTACGATTCAACTTCTATGATTTGTAGGATCTTCGTACTACTCCCTCTCAGGGAGTGTACAATTGGGGTGCTGCCACACTTGCTGCTTTATATAGAGGTTTGGATACCGCAGCAATAAATAACAGCGCGAAGATCGGGGCTCCGTGGTTACTTCTACAGTTATGGTCGTATGCGCGATTGACTTTGTGTCGGCCGACGATCACGAGTGATTTTAGCGACTGGGGTGTACCATCTATTGATTCCTGTGCACCTTACGGGAGGTATGTTCCTTGCATTTGAAATTTAATTTTTGAAGACATTTGAATATTTGCATGATATGTTCAAATATGTTCAAATATTTGCAGGAGATGGACTACACGTCACAGATCTAAGAAGTATGAAGGCCCTGGTATCGCATCCGGGATGGATTATGCTCGAGACGTTCTCATGAAGATCAGACCCGAGCACGTCGTTTGGAGGCCGTACCACCATATTAGGGCCCGCATGCCTCGTTATGCTCAGGTTTGCAATAAATATATTATTCTTTAACATGTTATAATAATTGAAAAATTAAGTTAATATTCCTTTCAAATAATAGTAGAAAATTGGGAGTGGGAGCCAACCATTTGATTTGAGTCCCTGGGGTCGTCCCCTGAATGGCCAACAAAAGGCTTGGTAGTTTGTTGTATGCGTCCTCCCACGACCCGAAAAGTTGCTCGATTGCCTTCTCTCTCCCACGCCAAAGCTTGTTATAAGTCGGTTTGACATTTGGATATTTCAGCTCTAACATAGATTTGACGTCCTCTATGGAAATACCAAGATCTCTTTTTACTGCATTCCTTATGCAGTTGGCGATAACCGTCGCCGTCAGATTATCATGTGTAAATTCTCCGAATCTTCTCACACATGTATGTTCATATTCATTTTTAATTATTTTCCAAAATGTACCTTCCCTTTCTGTACGGGCATACAAATGCCACTTACATGAGTATACCTTACAATGTAAACTCAACAATTGGGGCGTACTTTTAGTGGTTTTGTGTTCAACATTATTTTCTACGGAGTAATTATTACAAGCTTGTTGTAATTGTGGTTTAGTGTAGAAAATATTTCCTTCGGCTAAAGGTCCTGAATTTTGTGGTATGGACGATTCTGGAATAGAATTCCTATACTCAGAGCAATCTAAAAATTGGAGAACAGGATGGTAAGTGTCTGTTCTTCCAGTAACATGATACCCTTGACCTCGGTTAACAGCCATATAGTGTTCGTCCAAACCCTGTGACTCTAAAAATTCTGCCTCTTCGTCAGTGAAGTCCTCGCCTGTGGCATATGCCGACTCATTACCCGGCCCACGGTCGTATGCCTCGTCAAGTTGCTCTATATCTGCTTCTTCTTCTTCTCCTCCTCCTTCTTCTTCTCCTTCTTCTCCTTGTTGTTGTCTACTACTCCCCTCTGGTTGTTCCCAAGGTGACCAAACATTTCCACTACTATTGTATTCATAATTCATTTGTTGTTGTTGTTCTGAACTTTGAGGATCTATACTACTAGGTTCCCAAGGATCCCAATCCAACGTTGCAGATTGAACTTGTTCATCATTATGTACTTCTTCATTATAATTATAATTAATAGCTTCTTCATTATAATTATAATTATAATTATAATCTGAGTACCCACCTAAGTAAAAAATAAATAAAATAAATATTATAATTCCAAATAGATGATATTTAAAATATTGGAGGAAACCAATAATATAATGTTATTGACATAATTTTTGGTTTACTAATTTCTACTTTCAGGATACATGGAATTTCTCCTTTTTTGGTTTAATATAATGTTACTAATTTGTAATTTCTATTTTTGGTTTAATATTTGGAATTTCTCTTTATATGACATTATATTCATGTATACGTAACATCATTTAATATTATAGATGATATTTATATATTAAAAAAAAATTAAAGCTTGTGATAAACTTCATACATAAGGCACTTCTTATTATTTAATATCATGTATGCGTTAGGTAGTAACAAACTTGATGCAATATGTGGGGCACAAACTTCATACATAACTCACTTCTTATTATTTTTTCTTTGTCGACGTTTGTTGTTTCTCTTTCAAGAAAAAATGTTATGATGTTATTATTTTTATGAATGAATAATTATATTTTTTATGAGAGAATGTACCTTCTACATCCGCTGGAAGCAAATCAACGTGCAGCTCAAGTCCTTGAAGCCGTCTAGTTCCCCAGCACTCCTGTTGGACATAACGCCATTCATTTTCTGAGTTCACCGGCAACTGCATTTGTTGAAACCTTCCTTCAATTATCATATTAAAACGGGAAACAATTCTCAAATTGTAATGCCCGCGATAATATCCTAGTGAAGATAAAATGGTATCTTTGACTGATTCATAATCAGTTCGTGAAGATGCATCGAAACTGAAATTGTTTGGTTGATTGTAAGGAGATTGATTAACGAAAACACGAATGGAATTCATATTTCTAATGGATATGAGATTTATGTGTGTGAAAATGATATATGATTCTCAGACTTAGAGACGAATTTATGTGTGTGAAAATGATATATGATTCTCAGACTTAGAGACGAATCACTTATTTATAACCCTTATGATCGGAATCTGAGAAAACGAAAATAGGAGACAACCGTATGAAATAATTGATAAAACACTATTTAAACAGTGAAATAATGTCAAAACAACGTCGCAACACTATAATTCAGCCTCAATGAGTGATTGAACAGTGAAATTTCTGACAAAATACTGTTTGGGCGGGAATCTAGCTAGTTTCGGAATCTCAGATTCCGAAACTAGCTAGTTTCGGCATCTCAGATGACGAAACTAGCTAGTTTCGGAATCTGAGATTCCGAAACTAGCTAGATTCCCCGCCAAAACAGTATTTACCCTATTTTTTTATGTTTTACCCTATAAAACCCCTATTTTAGGTACTTTTGTTTTTATTATACTTTATTACTTTTACTATTATACTTTACTTTAGTACTTTTACTATATTATTTATATAAAATTTTAAAATAATAAAAAATATTATTTATTAATACGTAAATTATTAATTTTTCAAATAGTATTTGGATATTAATACAATAATAATTTTTTTGTGGACTTTTGTTTTTATTATACTTTAGTACATTTACTATATTATTTATATAAAATTTTAAAATAATAACAAATATTATAAAAATTTTTAATTTTTCAAATACTTTCAAATAATATTTTTATATTATTTATGAAAACAACAAATATTAAAATTTTTATATTATTAATTTTTCAAATATTTTCAAATAATAATAAATATTATTAATTACAACAATTAATATTTTATTTTTTCCTTTAATGTAATAGTCTGAATGTATAGCCCTATGACATCTTCAAATATGACAAACGTGGTCTGAAAAAGCTACGCGTGCTCTGAGAAAACATTATGATGGTCTGAAAAAGCTACGCGTGCTCTGAGAAAACATTATGATGGTCTGAAAAAGCTACGCGTGCTCTGAGAGAGCATTATGATGGTCTGAAAAAGTTTGACGTACTCTGAAAAAGTCTGAAAAGTATCACATGGAATTTAATTCATACTTTTTGTACCATACACCAGAGCTCCATCTATATAGAACTCTCCAGGTTCAGCCAGACACAATAATCTCCAACTTCTCTCCAACTTCTCTCCAACTTCTTCTAAAGAACTTTACCACAATGGAAAAAGGAAATAGCTCAAACTCCAACAATACCAACAAAATTAATCCAAGTGAAATTGTGAAAGAGTTCTGGGGATCATTCTTTCATTCTACTCTCAACGACGAACAAAAACAAAGAGGGGAATGGACCGCAATGTGTCGTCAATGTTCTCAAACTTGCCAATACAATGTGAATGAACCGTACTATGACTTGCCTTTAAGATGGCATTACCTCGACCACGTAAAAGAACAAAAAGAAAGAGAAAGGCCGAAGCGTTATGACTGGTCAGAATACTTACCACCTAAACCGAAACCACAAGAACAATATGTACGCCAGCCATTACCCTTCTCTATGGTTGAATCCATTTTTAATTTTCGTGGAGACCACACAGTGATATGTACAAAGTGCGGTGAAATTTTCAATTACCAAGAAACCGTCCTGCGTGAGCACTACTCTTACCACGATCGCCGTGAAGCGGAAGAAAGAGAAGCTCGGTACATAGAAGCCGAAAGAAAAAAGAGGGAAGAAAGTGACAGACTTACACACGAGTATTGGAGTAGGAGAAGAGAAGAGTCGGAAAAGAAAAGACTAAAAGAAGAAAAGGAGAAGGAGAAATGGCGAAAACAAATTCAGGACATGCAGATGCGCGATAGACTTCAAAAGGCAAAAAGAGAAGAAGAAAGAACAAATGCAGCAAGATGTATGGCAGAGATAGAAAAACAAGAGGCAGATGCGGCTTTCTGGAACGAAGCCGCTCATATGGCTGACAACGCCGGTGCCAGTAATCAACAGGACAATGAAAATGAAGAGGATGAACCATGGTGGGATGAAATTCTTCAATATGTAAAGAGCCAAGATCTCTAAGTTTTTAAACTCTAGAATGTCGTTTTTATTATTGTATTGGAGTAGTTTAGAATGTCGTTTTTATTATTGTGGTCGTTTTTATTATTGTTATTTAGTCATTGTAAATTATTTATGTTTTATAAATTCTTCTAACTTTTCTAATTGTATTAATTATTGTTCTTACAAATATTTCTAAGGTTGTTTTAATTTTGACAAAAAAAAATATAAACATTAAATATAAAAATAAAATAATAAGCAACAAAAAAAAAATTCAAAAGTGAAATTTCATAATATGAAATTTAACCATCTTTCAAATATTCTTTCATAATTGAAAATTATTTAAGTTTTCAAAAAAGTTAGGTGAAAAAAGTGGGTGGAAATTGGTATGATGAAATGTATAAAAAAAACAAAAAGAAAAAGTATAAAAAAACAAAAAGTTTCTAAGGTTGTTTTAATTTTGACAAAAAAAAATATAAACATTAAATATAAAAATAAAATAATAAGCAACAAAAAAAAAATTCAAAAGTGAAATTTCATAATATGAAATTTAACCATCTTTCAAATATTCTTTCATAATTGAAAATTATTTAATTTTTCAAAAAAGTTAGGTGAAAATTAAAAAAAAGTTAGGTGAAAAAAGTTAGGTGAAAAAAGTATAAAAAAACAAAAAGAAAAAGTATAAAAAAACAAAAAGTATAAAAAAACAAAATGTCTGTAAAATGTCGGTTAGATTATAGTTTCGGAATCTGAGATTCCGAAACTAGTTAAGAAAAAAAATAAAAATGAAATGTATGTAAAATGTCGGCAGATTCTAGTTTCGGAATCTCAGATTCCGAAACTAGCTAGTTTCGACATCTGAGTTTCCGAAACTAGCTAGTTTCGGAATCTCAGATTCCGAAACTAAGGATTTTTAGTTTCGGAATCTCAGATTCCGAAACTGCGAAGTCAGTGTTAAAAAAAATATTAAAAACGGATTATTTTATAATTTCGTAATTAATTAAAGTTATTTATAATTTTTTCGGTCAATCGACCAAGGCAGAAGAAAAGAAGGAGACTATTGGATCCGGATCCAACTCTGATCCAGTAAACTCAGTGGACTCGGCCCACTTAAGCACCAACCAAATTAATCAGCTAATTTCTCACTTAAGCAGTCTGCTGCCACAAACGCAGAATGGTAAAAATATTGGTATTGTTTCCCTCCTGTCTGCTAATTTTAAAAATATTTGTGTTTTAGACTCTGGTGCTACAGATCATATGACAGGAAATAAATTTTTATTGAATGAAACCCAAGACATGACCAACCCAAAATTCGTTACTGTTGCAAATGGATCGAAAATTCCCATACATTGCACAGGTTCGTTAGAGGTGTTTGGAAAAAAACTTGATAACGTTCTTTATTTACCACAACTAAACACCAATCTAATCTCGGTTAGTAAATTGACTGATGAATTAAATTGCAATATTATTTTTTCCTCACGCAATGTTGTTTTTCAGGACAAAACAACTGGGAAGAAAATTGGTGAAGGCAGCTTAGAGAATGGCCTCTACTATTTAAATTTTTCCAATAAAGCTTTTGTAGCAAGTAGTGATGTTAACAATAAACTTTGGCACTGTAGGATTGGTCATCCTTCAGACAAAATTTTTTCTAAGATTTTTTCTTCCTTGAAAATTGATTCTAGCAATTGTGATGCTTGTCATTTTTCTAAACAATCAAAATTATCTTTCTCCTTATCTGATAGCAAAACTACCAAAATTTTTGAACTTGTTCATTCTGACGTGTGGGGTCCAGCTCCAGTTGACTCGTATAATCATTACAAGTATTTTGTTACATTTATTGATGATTTTTCTCGCACAACATGGGTCTATTTATTAAATAATAAAAGTGAAGTTTTTTCAAAATTTCAAGAATTCTCTAATTTTGTAGAAAATCAATTTGATACTAGAATTAAAATTTTGCGAACTGACAACGGAACGGAATATTTAAACAATTTTTTTAGTGATTTTCTAAAACAAAAGGGAATTTTACATCAGACTATTTGTGTTTATACTCCAGAACAAAATGGAGTTTCTGAACGAAAAAATCGTCACCTTTTAGAAGTCACTAGATGCTTACTTTTTCAAAGTAATGTTCCTAAAATTTTTTGGTCTGACGCTGTTCTCACGGCTGCTTATCTCATCAATAGAATTCTTAGTATTATTTTAGAAGATAAAAGTCCTTTAGAAATTTTGTACAAAAAGAGGATCAGTCTTGAACATCTCAAAGTATTTGGTTGCACCTGTTTTGTTCATATTAAAAGAAATGACAAGTTAGATACAACAGCCATCAAATGTATCTCTCTTGGGTACTCAACTCAAAAGAAGGGTTATAGATGTTATGATCCAACTACACAAAAATCATATATCTCAAGAGACGTTCGTTTTTTAGAAAATGAACCATTTTACAAAAATGACAAACAAATGCAACCAGATCCTGAGAATCAGACTCCTCTTCCTACACTAACTTTTTTTGAAGGAACAACTGAGGCGCAAGTGGAAGAAAGACAAATTGATGAGATAAGCACAAGAGGAGAAAACGAAGAAAGAAATGTGCTAAGGAGATCAACAAGAACTACTTGACAACCTGAAAGACTCCAAGATTTTGTCACTTATCAGGTAAGTCAGGTAAGTTATCCAATTCAAGACTATCTTTCTTATGAAAATATATCTAAAGAATATAAAGCCTATCTTGGATCAATATCGGAACAACCAGACCCTATAACCTACCAGGAGGCACAATCCAATCCTATTTGGCGTAAAGCAATGGCAGAAGAAATAAAGGCTCTCGAGAAAAATAAAACTTGGGATTTAGTTCCTCTACCAAAAGGCAAAAAATCAGTAGGTTGTAAATGGGTGTATAAAACCAAATACAATAGTGATGGGACCATAGAAAGACATAAAGCTAGATTAGTAGCTAAGGGTTTCTCACAGACATATGGGATAGACTACCAAGAAACCTTTGCACCCGTGGCAAAAATGAACACATTTAGGATTCTTTTGTCGATGGCAACAAACTTGGGATGGAGTTTATATCAAATGGATGTAAAGAATGCTTTCTTACAAGGCACGCTTGAAGAAGAAGTCTACATGAAATTGCCACCGGGCTACAATGACAACCTAGGTGAACACATGGTGTGTAAACTAAAAAAATCAATCTATGGTCTTAAGCAATCTCCTCGAGCATGGTATGGTAAACTTAGTAACTCTCTTTTGAATAAGAATTTTGTCAAAAGCATTGTCGATTCTTCTCTCTTCATCAGACATTTTAATAATACAACCACAATTGTCTTAGTTTACGTTGATGACATTATTGTCACTGGAAATAATATTGATGAAATTAAAAGGGTAAAAAATTATTTGCAAACAAATTTCGAAATTAAAGACTTAGGCTTACTTAAATATTTTTTAGGAATTGAAATTGCATATTCCAACAAAGGTTTGTTTCTATCTCAAAGAAAGTACATCCTTGACCTTTTAAAAGAAACAGGTAAGCTTGGTGCAAAACCAGCCAGCACACCTATGGAACCAAACAAAAAAATTAATCCTGAAGACGGTGAACCTTTAAAGAACATCAACCGGTACCAAAGACTTGTTGGAAAATTAATTTACCTCACTGTAACACGACCAGATATTACCTTTGCAGTTAGTACAGTAAGCCAATTTATGCATGCACCAAGAACAACACACCTTGAAGCTGTTGAAAGGATACTTAGGTATCTTAAGAGAACACCAGGTCAAGGAATCTGGTTAAGAAAAAATAATTCTAATGAAGTTATTGGTTACTCTGATGCAGATTGGGTTGGCAGCCATGACAGAAAATCAACAACAGGATATTGCACTTTCGTTTGTGGAAACCTGGTGACATGGAGAAGCAAAAAGCAAAATGTTCTGGCACGGTCAAGCGCTGAAGCAGAATACAGAGCAATGACTTCAACGGCATGTGAATTAATTTGGATCAAGCAACTCCTAACTGAAATGGGTATAACATGCAACAAGCCAATGCAGATGTATTGTGATAATCAAGCTGCACGCCATATTGCATCAAATCCAGTGTTTCACGAAAGAACAAAACATATTAAGTGGATTGTCACTTTGTGAGAGAAAAAGTACAATCCGGACATATTGAAACTCCATTCGTTAGAAGTGCAGAACAACTCGCAGATATATTGACAAAAGCATTAGAGAAAGGAAACTTCAATAATATCACAACCAAGTTAGGTTTAATAAATCTATATAAACCCAACTTGAGGGGGAGTATTGAAGAAATAAAAGAAGAATAATATGTCCTCTGAAAGAATCATCATAGGACGAGATTTAAGGGCCAAGATCAAGAAATATATCTACCAAAGCCAACCAAAGTTTGCTCAGATAATCAATCAAGATTTCTTCATAGTATTTTTCCTTTTTAAGAATGATATAGCCGTTACAGTAAATGTACTGTATATTTCATTCCATCTTTGTATCTTGTAAATATAGAAAATCTCAAACGGTCCTGATAGGGAACTAGGCTATAAATAGATGTAAAAGACTCTCTGTAAAATATAGAAAAAGCTTATTATTCAAAATAACCAACGCTCTGAAATTCCATCAACTAAAAAGGGACCAAATGATGCATGTTACGGGACATTCATAGAAATCTGGTATGAACACTGTTAATAAATTAATAACAAAACGTTGATTTTATATTAGTAGTTGAGCTTCTGGTTATGGTACTAGATTAGAACAAACGCAAAACCGTTGATTTCACATGTAAGGCCTCAGCTTCAAATTAACAACAATGTTGGGCCCATAAATTTTGCTGTCGCCTGTCGTGTTCATTTCAAATTCAAAGATAAAATATTCAGCCTTTCAGAAGCCCAAGTTTCTGCTGATAAGCTTTAAAGGGCCCAAAATGATTGTTGTATACTTGTATTCTCGTCTTCCTAAATAACTTCTAATATGTAATTAATGTAAAAAAAAATTACTATTATAGATACTTTTCATCTAAATTCCAGTCCGTCCACTGTCTACTTTTCTGTCATTTTCAGTCTTAGGCACAAGGATTAGTCTACAGACACTTTTAAGCTCAGATAGTCTTATTTATTTTATAGAAAAATGTCAGCAGGCAACACTAGATTAATTAATCTCAATCCCTAATCAAGAAGCTAGACTTTCAATACTACGTATTACAGCATTAACACGGTTTGACTAATAGACGCTCTATCTGTTCCAGACTTCCAGTTCAACAACATGTTTCCATTATAACCCTTGAAGTTTTTTTTTTTTTTTTTCTGTTCTTGCTATAATTGTTTACTTAGTTGATAGTAAATACTAAATACTAAATACCATGACCCCGGCCCAAAGTCTGTTACTTAACTTCAAAGTTTCTATTACCATGTATTGAAAGAGCGTTCTGCGAGACTAATAATTGAGTTAGACGTGCTTTAATTACTCACTCATTCACACTTTAAGTTGATAGTTAGTGCTGTCGGTATCCATAATCTGATAGCACAGTGCCCTACTTATACGTACATATATACAGCCGCCTAAGGATTCTAATAGTGTATTTGATAACTTATTAAGGATTCTAATAATTTTTGGCAGCTTATTGAACTTCAGTATGAAAAATAAAGATAATATACCTAGCTTATTGGATTTTATTATTGTTAAATACGATTTATATTTAAAATTTTGATTAATAACACCTATAATAAATTTAATATGATACTATATAGATAATTGAACTTTTGAATCTGGAAATTAGAAAGCTTCATACAAATGTTAACTTAACTTGCTTTTTATTTTATACTACGGTCTTTTTTATTGTTTAGATCAGCATTATATTATAATAACTATTATGAGTAATGTATTAAGTAAAAATTTTGTTTTTCAATTAATTAATTAAAAGTAAAAATTTTGTTCAAAGTAATAAAATTTAGGCTATGATTTTGAAGTTCATAGACCTATTTCATTTGTTCAAATAATGGATCTACATTTAAAATTTTACTAAAAGCTAAATTTTTATTGGAAGAAATTCATTACAAAATGCAAAAGTTTGAAGATCAAAGTTTTTTCCTATAAAAAAGAAAATATTAAAAAGACAAAGAAATGTAAAATTTGAATCCAAAAAGAACTTATCTGTAAATCATGTTTAAATCTAAAGGGCAATTTAGAAGGGGTGAATAAATGATTAGCTGGCGTCATCCCTCTTTTGGATTTTTAATGGTGGTATTACTAAGTTTAATTCTAGCCAATTTACTTTATCAGTTTATCGTCTAACCAATATATATCAACAATGCATAAAATCCAAATGCACAACCTTCTTAAAAGTGAAATATTACTCTAAGATATGTAACTAGCTACATAATTTTATCATTCTCCTAATGAAGATAGTTTGTTGGAAATTTCAAATTAGAGCAGACCTAATCAAACAAAAGTGGCCAAGAGAGGCTAGTGCAGAGATATAGGAGTTCCGAATAGACGAGGTTAGTTATTTCAAACAAGTTTATTTACTTGAAAAAAAAAAAATGACCGATCTCCTTGGGTTTTATTTGACGCATATATATGACTCACGCTGCAGCATCAACAATCGGACACGGTCTTACATTTCAAGTCCAACAATAAAAGAATTATATTTCGGAAATATTTCTTACACCATAATTGGAGATATATATTAGTGTTAGGATGATTTCATACTATAGTTTTGATCCAAATTGGTCCTAAATTATGATTGAATTTATGTGTTTCTGACTTTATTTCTTCATATTATTGTTAGATATAGGTACTACTATACCCTTTTACTTTTTATCACGATAATCTTCAGAAGTAAATATTTTTGTACATATTTGAGGCATTCTGAGCGACCAGACAAGCACACAAGCGACCAAACTAATGGAGATAGCTGAAGAACACAAGTGCAGACGATCCAAGCGGGCAGCCTGTCTTGTGAGCGGATCGCTTGATGAGATTTCGACAGTTTTCAGAAGAGCAGTTATCCTCAGCATAACTTCCTCCCAGCGCCTTACTTGAAGAAAACTGCTTATGTGCTCGTTCCCATAATCTGGAGGTTACAAAGAAACACTATATAAGTGCCTGGAGTCGAATGAGGGAGGAGTGCTGGATTAGAGAGAGAAAAACCACCATAAGAGATCCAGGACGACGACTTCTAAGACCTCAGGCGACCCACTTGACCTCTAGGTTGGTCGCTTGATGCTCAGACCAGAGAGGAAATCTGAAGGGTTTTGATTGGATTTGTTGTAACATTTTCTTATCTTTCATTTATTCTCTACCGATGATTGATAAATGTTGTTTGTTTATGAAGTTTGGAGGCTAGTGCTGTTTAGGGGCATAGTTGTGAACCTATGTTTTAGTTTGATTTTCATGTTTAATTAGTTTTTATTTGATCTTTCGTATTTTGATCTTTATGCTTTATTCTTATTGATGCCTTGATTTGTTTTTTTAAGTAGAATTGATATTTTCCTGTTGAGTTAAGGCCAAACTCGATCCTATGAGTGTAAAACCCGACCAAATTTAGAACAATTCAATTGCACCAAACTATTAGATGGCGATTAATCGAAAGATGAAAGCCTAGATTATGAATCGAAAACGATGACGTCTAATCTCAATAAACGAGAATTGAGAGATATCCTAGACCCAAAGATCAGATCTATTAATCCTTTGTTAAGAAACAAAAGTTGACACTTAGGATTGATAGGAAATTAAATATAACGGTTAGTTAAACTTAACCTAGAACGAAAGTTAGGATTAAGTACGGTTAACACCAAGTTAATTTACATGGAAGCCAAATAGAACTAATTAGACTTGTATAATCATCGTTAGAGTTTCGTATGATGCTTGGATTATTTGATTGTTGTCTGTGCAAACTTAGAAACAAGCAGAATCACCAAAGTTCTGTCGACTAGTGAGTGCAAGCGGACCGCTACGAATGTAGTCGGGTCTCTTGTGTCTGGAACTGAAACAGAAGTTAGCAACGTTGATCCCTAATTCGTACTTTATTTAGTTTTTATCTTTAGTTTTCTGAATATTTAGTTTAGTACTTTAAATTATTTAGTTTAAAATTATTTATAATTATTGGAACCCTGCTTTTGAAACCAATTCCTCTTGTTTTACTTTATTGAAGAATTTGAATTGAAACTTGTGTATTCGAACAATCCGTCCCTGAGTTCGATAACCCAACTATACTTAATAAGGTTATATTTCGTGGCCGAATAGAGTAGAAATCGGTATTTTGTTAGACATCCAACGACTGCAACCACTGCAGAGTCTACCAATTAGTCTTTGAAAAATATATCATGTGAAATTAATAAATCTTTTGCAACCGGAAGGACCTAGTGTTTAATAAGATGAAGAATTAATAACTACCCTGTTTTTGATTGAATAAAGAATTCACTTGTATGGAGATTGAAATAAAGTTGGTAGTCATCTACTCTTTTTTTTTTTTTTGGTTTCAGCCTTGAAAAGATTAATAAATCTAGTATTATCCATCTTTTTTAATGGATTATTTAGCTAAACGAAATATTAATTAATACTTCATGAAACTCTGAAAGATTTTTCCGCAAATAGTATAGATTTTCTGGTTAATATTAGGACGCGTATTATACATATATTCATCTCGGCCAACGTGAGTGGCACATGAGTTACTGTAAGCATAGTATTCTTCTTCTGTGTCCCAAGGTTGGTGAGTTATTGGTGTGTCTTGTAGGAGAAATAGTAGGATCTTCTATGACCCTTGATTTTTTGTGGTGTGGATTTTTTGTGGTCCATGATTCTTTGATAGAAATTAAATTAAAATTCACTCTATGGTTATCTTGACCACAAGGTTGTCCATTTCATTTTATAATAATAATGATTCTTAATATTGCATGTCTGTTTGCAAAGAGTTCCATAATATATCCGAACTCATTAAAAAATTATTTAATAATATATTCGAATAAGAATAAATCACGCAACACGCGAGATTAAAATTAGTTTTATTGGAGTGGGGGTTTATGCCTATAATTATATTTTGCAATCTAAGTCTAAATAATATGAAAGTTATAGGAGATTCGACTCTCCACATCAATGTTTAATAATAGGCCAAGTTGAGAGCCAATGCCCTTTTTCGTACGACAGGATTTTCTAATACTGAAATTATTTAAGCAATGCGTTCTTACGCTATTTTTTTTATATATATATATATAATTTTCTTGTCACAAGTTTACAGATAGTGCACACCAATCACCAAACACCCAACCCGCCAAATGGCCAAATTCATATTGTGATCTCCATATGAAGGCAGAGTATGCTCTAAATCACTTAGCCTTTTGTTGTTTAAAGCAAACTGAAAAGATGTGGGCTTGACCCCCATTTTTATTCAAAAAAGAAAAAAAAAAAAAAGCAAACTGATATTCCTACTTGGGAGGTTTTGATACAAAAAAAAAAAAAACAATTAATTAGGTTTATGTTTTGGCGGTACACAATTAGAGGCAGAGCTGCATATGCCAAATGGGGTCATTTTACCCCATTTATTTATGAATATTATCACTTTGCATAAAATGTACACTTGTAAAGTAACTTATATTTTTATAGATATCCAATATTTGGAACCCTTATATATTCAAAAATATTTTACTACTGAACCTCATATTTGATTCGGTCAATTTATTTTTGTTTGAAAAAAATTGTTAAATAAAAGATATATGTACGTCTAGTACAGATATTAATTTTTTCTTTTGTGTAATTCATATTAATAATTGATTATCTTTCAGATTTAGTAATGATTATACAATACATATTGATGAATTAATTCTATGATATATTTTGACAAAATCTTGTTCTTTTGTAAGACATTTATGCTTATATTATTGTTTACTAATTTTATGAAGCTTAAAAATATATTTCTAAATTGAATTTGAATATGTTATTTTGTAGTATGTTCAGTTATTGAGAAACCTTTCATCCATGAGTTTTTGTCTATTTTTTTAGACGTGCCAAATTAAAAATTAAGATATAATCAGTTACCTCATAGTTACTTTTGGTCAATCAATTTAACATGTTCTCTTCTTGTATTTGGTTACAGTTCTATCAACTTAAATTGAATAGTGACGTCGTTTAACCTAATTAAATTAATGTTGCCACCAGGAATACTTTAAAAGATCAACTTTTTGTGAACTCTAAAATAACTTGTACATTTTTTTATTAAATCATCAACAAAGAAATTTAAAATAACAGTGACTATATTAAGTACAAATTCCTAATATATGATCAGTTAAGGAATGATTGGTTGATTCGTTAATTAGAAGAATATATTAGAACTTAATTAGATTATTTTTATGTCTTTTTATCTTTAATTTTAATTTTAATAATAAAAAATATATTTGTGTGAACTTATTTAGTTTTTATAATATTAATATCATGAACTTATGGAACTCCATTATAGAATTTTCTTTGCTCCGCCACTGTACACAGTTAGGCTTCATTTTTGTGCACTTGCAGTGGAGCTAATAGTATATTCGGGTTTTAACACAAGTTCTCCTTTATTAATTATTATTATTTATTATACCATTTTACTGCAAGAAGTTGTAGACCTCTCTACATAATAAATTTCATTTAGAATATTATGTTAATAACATATTCTGTATTTGATTGCTTGTTGTCTACTATATGTATTTTTGTGTGCGCTTTACCTCACATTATAATTACTACATTATAGCCAAAATCTTGCCCCGTGTTTCTTAATATATATTCAATTTTGTGATTTAATAAGCGAATATTAACCAGTATTACAGTAAGGACCAGACTAGAACTAAACTCGGACCAACCAAACTAAATCGCATGCCGACTCGACCCAAGCTATCTATCTAGCTAGCTAGATATATAGAGTTATGTAGCAACGTGACCACAGGATGGATGGGAATGATATGAAGTGAACGTGAGAAATTGGAGAAAATTAATTTGTGACCCCATAAAAAAATGGTAAACATGCGCAAGTTGGGCAGCTGAGATATTGCCATCACGCTTGAGCTCTGTCTCTAGGCATTACATGCATAAAATTTATGAATGGACCACTCGCATTGAAAGTGATTATATATACAAACGAACATTTCAATACTACACGAGTGTCATTTTCAAGTAACCGTGACCGCTTTTAATGATCTGGGGCTGTAACATTACGTATACACTTACGTTGGCTAATAATAAAAAAAAATATTAGTAAAAATAACTATTTTTTTTTTTTTTTACAATAATTATTACATGTTGTCGTGAATGACCAGATATACGGCTTTATATTAAGCATAAAAATGTGTGGTCCTACCAAATGAAGTTCTTGTCTTTAATTTTTCTAAATGTTTTAAAAGCACGCATCCACAAACTACACTAAAAAAAGACGCTAAAGAAAATTTATAAAATTTAACGGCAAATTTGTTTTAAAAACCGTAACAACTGCAAACGGGCCAACAGTAAAAATATGATATGTAATCTTGACTGGGCTAGGGACCCAGATATACGTTCTTAGATAGCTTGAAAGGGCCCTCAAATCACATTAACTAAAATTATAAAAGACAATCCAGTATTCTACCTGGCATAGGAGAACATCGATGCATCTTATCAATAGGTA
The DNA here is from genome assembly GCA_027725995.1 of Rhynchospora tenuis. Classification (NCBI taxonomy): domain Eukaryota; kingdom Viridiplantae; phylum Streptophyta; class Magnoliopsida; order Poales; family Cyperaceae; genus Rhynchospora; species Rhynchospora tenuis. The sequence continues at coordinate 28,705,372 of CM050888.1, forward strand.
CGGCCTATTTGTACATATTTAATACAATCTTTCCACCACCTTAGAAATTCTATAAAAACGATTAGCCAGCTGAAATCAATTAAAAAATAGCTAAGTGCGCAATATATTAATAAGAAGGGACTTTGATGCAATATGATCATGCTCGCACTTTATAAAAAGAGAGGTAACTTTTGATCCGACCGTCGGATCGAGCTAAAATTTTGATAGGAGATCCATGATCCAAAGCCCAACGCAATGCATTGCTTCGTTTTGCCAATTTGTCAATTCGAATTCGCGATCCAAGCCTTCTTTTATGGACTTTTGGGCCTTTCTTTATAATTTTTGCAGTTTTTAGAGTTGTTTTAGTAATTTTTTATGTATTTTGTCTTTTTAGGATTTTGTATTTGCTATTTAAGACAATCGTCATGCCTCCTGAAGTCTTTAGTCATTTTTAGAGTTAAACTTATCAATAAAAATGAGAATTTGTGTGATCTCATGACCAATATCTCTCTTTTTTGTACTTTTTTCATTATCTTTCTCTATTGTTCATGCATCATAAATTTTGACAAACATCACAACCGATAATATTCATTCTTTATAATTTATGTAAAATCCATATCATTTTCGGTATAAAAGAAATTAAATTTAGACATATTATCAATTTTAATTAAAATTGAAACGTGTAAAGTTTGAAAAAGAAATTGCTAAAAGGAAGACTAATCAGTGTTCAAATTGAGTTAAAGTCGGTGAATGATCCATCTAAATTATAGAGAACATATTTCAATATTTTTATTTTAGTAACTATTGTGTTAATTGTCACAACCGTAAAATAAGTTCATGGTTAATATATAAACTTACAAGTTCTATTTGCGTGCAGACAAAAAATGTACAGTGGCTCCAATTCTGGTGACTCTTTTTCTTTAATTTAGAAGGAAAAGATCGACCGTGGACTATATTTTAAGGAAGAAGAGGAAATTTGATGCTCGCAAGATAGATTAAATATAATTATGAAGTTAAGTATCATTTTACCAAATGCTCACTATAAAAAAAATTGGGGCAATGCCTTTCCATAAATAGTGATATTTGTCGACTTAAGCATTTGGTAAAACAAAGGTTATTAGAGTTAGTAGTGTAAGGTTAGTATTTTTTTGGGGTTAGAGGTGTAGAATGGTATGGTACTAAGGTAGTAATTGGAAGATGTTAGTGAATGTTGTTTGGTGTGGTATGTCGATGTTAGCATGAAGTGAAATGAATAAATTATTGATTACTTTAGCAAATAATAAATTATATTAAATAATAGTTGAAACTTATTTTGATTAAAAAATAACTTCACTAACGCAATCAAAATAAAATAATGCTAAATAATATACTTCTGTTTTTTAGTGTACTCGATTGACTTTTTTATTTTACAGATGTTATGCTGAACAAAGTTCACATAAACTAGTGTTTACCAAACAGTCCGGTTCGGGTCGGTCCGGTCCAACCCTTCACGGTCCACGGGTTATTGTGGTCCGGTCCTCCACGGGTCGACGGGTTATTACGGTCCACCCTAGAAATCTTGACCCAAACCCGTCCGGTCCTAACCCCCACGAGTTATGACGGTCCGGTTATTTATTATTCTTTTGCTGTTTTTTTGTTTTTCGTTAATTTTTTTGGCCCTTGCTAATTGTGATTTGTGGACAATCATGTATTTATTTAAATTATTTTAACATAACATGTATTTATAATTTACATAGCATATATTTATTTAAATTATTTTAACATAGCATGGATTAGGGGCGGGTTATCACGGGTTTAGGGCGGATTTAAGGTCCGGTTCAGTCCGGTCCTTGGGTTACGCGGGACGGGTTTAACGCGGGTATTTTCAAGAAAGGTGGCCCAAACCCTTGATAAACCCTTCCCGGTCTAACCCCCTCGGTCCATCGCGTTCCACGCACGGATCGGGCCGGTCTGGGTTATCCCGGTCGGGTCTGACCCGCCGGTTCAAGTGGTAAACACTAACATAAACCATCAATTAAAAAGTATTTTTAGACCTTATTAGAAACGTTCCTCCTATGCACCAAGTCCCAATGCCTTTTCTACCATCTTCTTTCTGCTTCATCCCAATTCCTTTTCGATTGAGCAAGTGAGCATGCATCTTTCGAATCGAACCAATACGACATGTTGATATGAAATTAATAAGCAAAAAATAAATTTGACAATCTTTCTCTGCATCACTGATGCGACACCGGCACCGGTCTTTTATCCTCTCTGATAACTATGCCCGATTACTCATAAAATCCATGGAATCGGTTTGGTCTCCGCAGATTTCGATCCGACTCGGCCATCATTCAATTGGACAGAGCTCGCAATCTTCCGTGAAACAGAGGCAAATCGGATGTCTATCAACTCCTTATAATTTCAAGAGAACAAAAACAATGTTTATTTAAGGTGATTTCGTTACTTAGCGATGGAGATCTGAATTACACAAAATGGTAAAAGTTTTGTTTTTGTTTTATGTGGAAGCATCGAGTTGGAAGAGACGATGAGAGAGAAATAATAAAAAAAAGTTGAATGGTTTGTTTAATATTTCTCTCTCTTCACACAAAAGAGGTGAAATGCTAACTCATGTATTTGCTGAGTAGTAGGTTAACGCAGGGGTAGCGACTAACCCGTCTAACCTTACTTTGTTTGGCGAACTCAATTTAGCAAGGTTAGTTCGCTAACCCAGGGTAGCGCTAACCCCAGCCTTACCAAACGCACCTCAGTAGGGAGATTTGTTGAGAATAAAAATTAGTATAAGGGCAAAAATGTAAAAAGGAGAAAAGTAATACCGCACATGTGTACGTTAGAGAATACAACGGTCATATTAAAAGGGTCTAATGGTACTCTACTATGCCAATATAAATACGAATCCGCGTCCTCGACGGTGAAAACAAATCGCAGCCAGGCAGCAGATCATTTATGACCGTTGGATTTTTTTGACTGGAAGGAATGGTAGGATGTTAAGCGGATCATTTTGTTCTCCAAAAAAAAAAAAAAAACGTCTTGTTTCCTTCGAAAGAAAAAATCTTTCTCCGTCCGTCTTTCCTTCTTCGTTCCCGCCTCTGCTTCATCCCTCCTGCGCCTATCATCCCTCTCAGAGAAACAATGGAAGCTTGTGCTCTCTCTCGCTGCCTTCTCCTGCCTCGCTCGGTTCCCTTTGCCTCTCTCTTTTCGCTCTCTCTACAGCTCTAATGGCGGCCTCAGCCATTTCGGTCGACCCCACCTCCGTCTCCTCCACTGACAACGAAGAGGATCTGCACGGGCGCCTCAAATCACTCCAGTGCCAGATCGAATTCATCGATATACAAGACGAGTATGTCAAGGACAAAATTGGAATGCTTGAAATCATTTTCAAATTGGAATAATCTAGTTATCTAGACTATGAAAATTAAACACTGAAATTGGACGGCTTGAAATCATTTTCAAATGAAATAATCTAACTATCTAATCTAAAACCCCTCAAATTGGTGGAAAATGCGAGTGAGAAAAAGGAACGGTGGAAGTGCGACTTCGACCTCGCTATTGTGGTTTTGCTGTCGAAGCTTGGCAACAGAGATTCGAAGGAGATAGAAAGGAGAGAGTGGAATCGTATCTGGTTAAGAGCGAAGGAGGGATACTTTTTCTTATTTTGGAGAAGAAAGGGAACCGCTTCACATCTTACCGTTCCTTCTAGTCAAAAAAATCCAACGGACATAAATGGTCTTCTGCCTGGCTACGATTTGTTTTCGCTGCCGAGGATGCGGATTCATATAAATACCATCTATATATACCTCTTTGTAAAGGTATAGAATACAATCAATAAAGAAGAAATACTCAATATATAACCGCTGCCTTCATTTTCTTCAATACTCCAGTTCAATACTCACTTTATAACAGAATTGCCTAAGGAAATATCTATTCATCCAGCCTAGCTACACAACCGTAGACTTTGGAGTATTTTAAATATTTTTTGAAAAACCAATGCGTACCAATAATGCTGGTAAGCTTTCACACGAATCTTACGGACAACACTATACTATAACAACTGCTCTACCGTAGGCACGTAGTGAGGTATCGCATGCCTACTAGGTTTGGTGGGCCCTCATTACTAGAAAGCCTGTATATATGTACTAATAATTTATTCCAAATATAAATATATGTAAACGATGAAATAGTGCAATCTTTTTGTTGGTTTCTACTAATATCAGAAGTTCAGGACTAATTTTAAAAGTATAATACTAAAATTATATCCGTTATACGAGTGATCTTAATAGTACCAACACTTAAACACGTTAATCGAACGGCTCGAAAATCCATCTACCCTTCTGTTCCCCCTCCAGTTTAATTAAATTATAACAAATAGTAGTCATTTCGCAATGGACATACTGTTTTAACATTTGAGAAGTTTGAAATTCAAGGTACGTTATTGCAAGATTACTTATTAGTTAATTTTATGTTACTATAAAACAATAAATGAAAAATTAGATTTATGCCCTCGACAAAACTTGTTAATTACAGAAACTCCATTGTTAAATTAATAATTAGATATTTTCCACTATAAAATTGTTAAGATTAGTTTTATGTCATTATTTTCTCCAAAAATATAGTAAATTATAAATATGCCACTCTCATATCTATCACTATTTTAAAATATTCCAAGACTACCCGCCTTACTTACGTTGTACCAAAAAAGAAGAAAAAACTAGAAGAAAGAATTTAAAATCAGACTAATTATTGAAACAAATATCAATAAAAACTGACAAATTTAAATTCAGACTAGTGTGTGGAAGAAAAAATGATCAACGCACATTTTTTCAAAATTATTTTGTTATCAAATTTTGTCCGGTAGCAAAAATGATTTATAAACCATAGCAGGTATACGTGTGTATATAAATGTAACATTTAACAAAATATTTAATATATAATTATCGCATTATAAAATGATAAAGATTATATTTATTTTACTCGACACAAATGACATAAAACTATACGTGCTTGCTATGCCAACAACGAAAAAAGTTACAGATTTGTATACTGCACTTTTTTACGTTAATGAGTTCCTACCACCCGAATTGTCTTCTTTATTTATTTCGAATAAGAAAAATAAGAAAATTTCTTAATACACATGAATGGATGAAATTTTATTTTTATCGTATTTATTAGCATAATTATTTTAATTATTTGATTTTATGTCATTCTTAGATGACTAATTTAAGATATATCACTACAAAATTGCAAACATTTTGTTTTATGCCGTTGTTTTAATGCATTGGTGGCATAAAAACTAATTTTTATATTTTAACAATGACATAAAACTATTTTTTATTAATTTGTAGTGGCATAAAACAAATTAATTATTTAGTGATGATATTTTTCTAATTTTAGTTTTTTTGTGGTGGCATATTCAAAAGGGTTAAATTGTAATATCAATAGGCCAATAGCATAAAACTAATTTTTACTATTTTGTAGTGGTATAAAAATAATTTGTTATTTAGTGATGGCATTTTGCTAATTTCAATTTTTCACAGTGACATAAACCTAATTAACCCAACAATAAAAGTTGATTTTATATCACTTACGATTGGAATGACTATGTTATCCTTTCTAAATATTATGGAGATTTACCTCTAGTTGGTCATTTTGTGATCACATTAGAAATTGAAGTGTTGTGCATAAATCATTTTTTCTCTTTTTATTAATTTTTTTAAGATAAATTGGGGGTCAAGCATCCCAACTTATTTTAAATTAAATGTCTATAAAGACCCCCAGTCGGGTTTCGAACCTGCGATCTTTTACTCAAGGTGCATTGATCATTGCCACTAGACCAAGAGTTGGTTCTTTTTTATTAATTATTATAATTACCCTGATATTTTCTTTTATATATATAGTGGGGCAGCAGTTAAAGAGACAGCCGGAGAGATATTGGAATATTCTCAATAGCGTTTCAATAGTAATACAGTATCAAATAATTGACCGGTAGTGAAGAAACGTAAAAACTAAATCTCAATCATTTTGGCTTATGAAAAGTTTCTTTTTTCTCAAATTAATTAAGCCATTCTGTCAACAAAAGAAAGGAATGAAAGAAAGCATTTGGTACATCAACATGATAAAAGCGTTTCCTTCAGGCTCCCAATTATATATGAAGTTACACATGGTCCAATAGTTCGCACAATGATAACCTCCAAAGTTAAATGCTCCTTTTTTCAGTCCATGTGAAACATGTACAGGATAGTGACTCCAAAGTGACACCAGTGTGATTCGGTAATTATTCAGTTGTGTGTAGATGCGTGTCTTAGATAGAGAAGGTAATACTTGAGAAAATAATAAGTGGAGGAGGCAGCAAGTACTCTATATTTTTTCTTTTTTTCTTTTTTTTCGATAAGCAGGCACTCTATAGCTGGCCAATATATGAGCAATATTGGAACGCATATCCTGACCGCTTAAGGCTAATCCAAACGCTAATGGGTCGGTACAGGTCAGGTTCTCTGGACCCTACGTACCGTTATCTCCACCTAAATAGGCCCAAGTAGGCATGATATGGTAGTGTTACCATAAGACAGGAAACAAACAATGAAACAGTGAACGTGACACTTGAAGAGGGACTGGGGAGAGAGAGAGCTAATTAATAAGGGGCCGGGTTTAATTGTGTGGCAGCTGAGACATGGCCATCATGCTTACGTAGCGCTCTCAAAGCAATGCATGCATGGAGAAGCACTTTTCTTCATAAAGGACCAGTACTGGCTTCACGTCAAAAGGAAATTATTAATAAGGGACCGCTAGCTTCAATATTCCATGGAGATCCTTTTCTCTACGAAAGGGACCGCTTCTTTCAACTGGTTGTAATTAATAGTAGTATAGTACCATTACATCTTTAGATGTATATCTGTAGAGATATCGCAACCGATGATTCTGCTTCTTGCACAGTGTTTTGGGATGTTCGTAGTACTTGCAAGATTGCTAGTAGAGTTAATTAAGCATATATCTGTCCAGACACATGTTATATATCAAGAAAATTTAAATTAAATTAAACCTTCAATTTTTAAAAATGTCAAAATTTATATTGGATTTCAATTAAGTATGTTGTACAGAAACTTCAAAACTTCAATTTAGTATACATATGTTGTTACTACTTTGTGATATTAATTTACTTGACAGTTGATCCTTTTTTTTGTGATGGAAATAATTAAGATCGATGACATAAACTAACACAAACGTATCGCAGATCCTTGTTGGGTGCGCAATCTCTGCTCGTAAAGTATATTCCCACAGAGTCAATTGATTAGAGATTGTTTATAAGTTTATATAATATTTTATATATATATGGTACTCCCACAAAGTCATGTTAATTCTGCTCGCTTAAATTTAATTATATATCACATCATCTTAATTAGGTTCAGGCCTACATTAATTCCTCTCAAATAAAGAAAAATATAATCTATCTCATCATATCATCGTGGGGACTTGTTCCAATCTCTGTTTTTTCTTTGATTTTCTATTAGCCGAATATGGCTTAATCATACGGTTTTTGAGCTCACTGTTTATAGATTTCGGAAATTAAGGCTGAACTCCTCCTAGATAGTTTTTGGAATTTAAAAACTTTGCGGTATTTTAAATTAATATAGGATGGTTTATAAGGCAGTAAGCGTCTTTTTGTGAATTAAATATTGCGTTAGAAAAAATTAAAAGTCCTCTCGTTGTCAAATTCTGTAGCTTTTTATTTGTAAAATATTTTATCGCGCATTTTTCTTGACCTATGATTTATACGTTTCATTATAAAAAAAGTGTGGTAGGCTCATATGTGTGCCCCACATGCATGAAAAGGTTAGTAAAAACACAAAAGGCAATCAAGGGAGTTCACTTCAGACTACATATATATACTTGAAAACTAAGAAAAAGATATAATGTAAAACGCACACATGCACACAAAAACACACGCGCGTATACACTCATAAGAGGTCCCTTCCAGAAGAATTTCTACATCATTTCAACTCTAAATTTAAAAATATGTCATTCAAAATTCAAAAATCATCCTTATATTTTTCGGAAATTCAAATGATAGGACTAAAATAATTGTTGTGTCATGCTTAATCCTTTGCTCTCGTCGAACAATGAAATTCTGTGGTTTTGCATTTCAATGGGCAGAGATAAGGATTGACCAATACACTCTGCCTCAATTCCTATTCCCATATCGATTCCAGTTCCTGTTCCTATTCCCACTTGATCACCTTCATTGGTCGTTATCTCCTCTAACCATGGAAGAGGAGTGCTATCAAAGAAAGAACCATCATGCCGCATATCACACCATATAGTATTTGCAACATTTGGAAATCCTAAGGATTCTGAACTTGAATCCTGGTGCACCACACTTGGAATACTAGGAATGGGATTGTCGTACCCAAACCCGGAGCTCACCTCAAACCCATGACTTGATAGTGGGAAAGAGATGTTGCTCAAAGGGTTAGGCACATTGTCATCTAAAAGGAACATATCCACGGGTGTCCCTTTATAGGAACATGTAGCAGTACACTTATTATCAGCATAGGTACCGGTAGGTGAACGCTCATCAGTATTAGTAAGGGACATATTTTCCTCTGAAAGGGGTTTGTGTGTGGTAGGATCAATGCCTCTCTGCCTCAACTTCTTCTTCAAGCTTGAATTCCATAAGTTTTTTATTTCGTTGTCTGTTCTTCCTGGCAAATGTGCTGCTATTTGTGACCACCTGCCAAGGTTTTAAATAAAAAAAAATACATGGTTGGTACGTACTCTTTATATTGCATTTGAATAGGAAAAATAAAAGATAATTTGACATTTTTATTATATTTTGCAACAAAAAAGAATATAATTATATAGTGGCAAAGTGGGTAAAGCTTGACTGAAAAAAGAATACTGTTTTCTGTATTAATTTATAACACATTTTGGTATAAAACTGAATTTTGGTCATTTACAAGTAATTTGCAAATCACATTGATGTGTGTATGCTTAATTGACATCTGCTCAAGTGGTTTTGCTATACATTGTGTGCATCTATATATGCCTCAACAGGTTTCAAGGACAATATCTAGCTAGGCAGGGTAACACGAGATTAAAACTTTGAAGTGGCGGCTAAACTTATATTATATTAATAGTGGTAATTAATTAAAAAGTTGTTAATACTTTCCCAAAAAAAAAAAAAAAAAAAAAAGAAAAAGAAAACACAATCTGGTTCTTACTTGTTTCCAAGAACAGCGTGGAGCTCGATGATAAGATCCTCCTCTTCCTGTGTGAATGTGCCTCTTTTGAGGTCTGGTCTCAAATAATTAATCCATCTCAACCTACAGCTCTTTCCACATCTCTGAAGACCTAAACATAATATAGAAATTTCCTTAACCTTGCAATTCATATATATGATTTTTGTACCACATTCCTTGTATGGACCTTTATGAAAAGCACAGAGTCTAGTAAGTGTACCTGCGAGCTTTGGGATTGCGCTCCAACAACCATGGCCATGTTTTGTTATGTAATTTAGAAGCTTCTCATCTTCATCTGGGGACCACAACCCTTTCCTCAGCTTCTGCTTTTGCTGGCTGCTTGCATTCCTCCCCATTATTTGCTTTAGTGGGGAAAGAGCTTTTCTTTGATTAGAGGGAGAGAAGGAAGGGGGGGGGGGCCTCTTATGTTGCCAACCTTTCCTTTCTCCTAACTGGCGACTGTTGAAGTGATACGATGTGTTGGTAGTGTGTAATATATATATATATATGAGCATTATTGGTGGGGTAGTGAGTTTGATATCTTGCAATTATTTTTTACTTAATTGGGATAAAAGAAAATTTAATTACTTTCCTTTGTGAGAAAGAAAAAAGTTTTGGGGAGGACTATCAACCGACAGTAGAGTTAAAGTATATATTCCGTTATGACGGAAGTATGCAAGAAATTTCGTAGTCATTTCAATTCTTGTGTGCATGCAGTTATTTTATTTGACTGGTAGTCTTGCTTTGTATTCACTCATATAGTTCGATACTACAAAATGCTCAACCAACGTAGACTTAATCTTCGACAAAATTAGTTTTGAACTACGTTACCTGTATGCTAATATACAGTAGATATACATTGATCAACCTAAATATTCTGCAATCAAACATGACAATCAAATGGGCTGGACTAGATTATTGATGTGATCTACATGTCAAATAAATTGCAAATATATAATTTAATATGTTTATTACATGAAATTTTTTGACCGAGATTTTAGTTTTATCTATTTAAGAAAGTATTATTGATTATATATTTATGTGACTTAAAACTTTCTTTACAAATAAATTTTGATGCTATTATATTTATCTGGTGTTTTTTGTCATTAGTTGACCGTACTGTTGACTTTATAGACTATGAATATATTGATTGATAGAATTGTTTCATGAATTATGAATATGCATGATATATATATGAAGTCAATAACACATATATGATTGACAATATGGTACTGGACTTACCGGCATTGAAATATTGATTATGGATGCATGTGTTTGGTCACTTTGGATACACATAAGAATAAGAACTTAATTCGGATAAACTCTTACCACATTTTAAAAAATAATCCAAACAAACTCATATTAATAAATTATTTTAAATTGTAAACCTTTTAAAATTAACATTCTTATTCTTAACCATTTAATGATATTACATTTCTTAATACTAATATAATAACTAATCATAACCTTATTCTTAATAAAGATCCAAAGTCCAAACATGCGCACACCTTAATATGAATTGTTTTTTTTTTATATATAAGCGAAATTAGTTGGTTTTATACAATAGAGGCGTTTGATCTTTCATGTGACTATCAGTACCGGTTTCTACATGAGAAGCGTATAATCTGATATTATAAAAGATTATCTTATTTTAATCAAATAGCAATAAATTAATTATCACATTTATAAAAGAGAATTATCAGGTATAGAGAAATATAGAATTATCAACAATTTGTAATATATATTTCATTTCGTAAACAGCCGGATCCACCGCCTATATCTTTTCGTGTCCATGTTATGGAGGTTTTTCCCTTTTAGCGCATTCTGTAGTTCTTTCCGTGAAGCATATTAACAACTTGCATTTATCAAGAACCTAAATATTTATCACCTTGTCATCTTTCATAGTGTTTCTAGAATATCTTCCTTCTTTACATATCTCAACTGGTCTCGTGATCAAAACGGTCTAAAAAGAAAAATGGGCTTTGATACTTCAAGAAACCTAACCTAGAGCTCTTCCAGTCAAAATTGTAGTTCTAGACACTCCAAACACAACACACAAGTACGTACAAGACAAGAAATAATTACCAAAGAAAATAAAACACACTCCCATAAGAATAATGAGTAAAATATTAACCATAAGACGTGCCACATTATTTTTCATCATTCAAAATTTAGAAGCAAAGCAAGTCCCAACATTTAATAGAATTTAAAATAAAACACACTCCCATAATAATAATGAGTAAAATATTAACCATAAGACGAGCCACATTAATTTCATCATTCAAAATTTAGAAGCAAAGCAAGTCCCAACATTAAATAAAATTTATGATCTTGTTCATATTAATTATTCAAGACACTAATTGGATTGAACCAAAAGAATATATGTATTTTTTTTTTAATACGAATGAACTAATTTATTAATTTTTTGTTTGTTCTCCAACAATAACTCGGTCTTAGGAGGAAGCCTGAAAATCAGTTGTAGTATAAGAAAAATAATAGCATTTACATAAAAAAAAAATGAAACTTTTTCCTATGTTTAGATACTGTTATAAATTGATTATTGCAATTGTAAATTAAGTTACGTTTGAATCAAGTTAAGTGAGCTCAAATCATACATTTTCGAATTTGAATATCCAAACGTTATCAAATTTAAATTGTATACAAACGGACCTTAAAGGTCTGCTCCAGAATAAATATCCAGTGGCAAAAGGAAGAGAAGAGGAGCACACTCTAAATTTGAGAGTAAGTATGTTTACACTTTTCTTTATGTTTATATAGAAGGATTCATCTCCATTCACATTCATTCTCCTTGATTTTCCTTGAATTTAGAGTTTTGGAGCAAGGTATAAACTCCTTGGACAGGATTTGGATAGTTACACCACCCTTCCATTCCTCTTGGTTCACCTCTTCTAGAGCAAAGCCTAAGTTAACATATGTTGCGGATCAAAAATTATATATATTCCAGATCGCATGATCACATCTATTCATCTAACGTTAGATATACTACTACATAACTGTTAGTTAACTCTTACGTAATTAAGTTACACATTTCTAGAAAATCTAATAAATTTTTATGTGATGCATACACACTCTGCTTCGATAAATGTTTATGAATGTTCTACGCTGGTGAGTAATTAATCTTCCCATCTAATCTCCTTAAAAATAGTTAGGTATGAAATTTTCTTTAAGAGGGCTCTTTTGTTAATTAGAGATCAGCTGCACGAATGGCAGGGAAAGATGTGCTTATCTATTTTCGCGCCTGCCATTGCTCCGTGACAATAGTTCGGTACACAATTTTCAATTAAGAGGGGAGCAGCACGAATGGCAGAAAAATGCGTGCAAGATCATATTTTATATTTTTATACGATGTGAAGTATCAACTTCCATACTCGTTGTTTCCGAAGGAGCCATATATCTGTTTCACAACAAGTGGTCACGAAAAGTCCCTAGTCTCTTTCGAGGGGAAAAAAAAATGTGACTAGTCACAACTTATTTCTCGCTCAATTTTTAATGTCGGTCCCATGTTACATTATTAGCAACCACAGCCAGCTAATCCCTATGCTTTATCCGTTGATTTCTTGATCAACTAGCTTTTTTATGTTTTGGGGGGGCAATTAATTAATTTGTACGGTGTGTATGTAGGGCTCAATTTAACAAAATCAAGTATCGAGGGAAAAAAAAAGCCTGGAGGATTTTCACTTTTTTTTCCGTAAAAGGAAAAATGTAAAATTAATATCATGTTTCCTTTGAAGCGACGAATCTATTAATATTATTGGTGTCGTTTGGATGGGTTAGGAATAGGATAGGAATAACATAAATTTAGGAAAAAACACTATTCACAGAAATTGTGGAAATTGGCTATTCAGGAAATTGGAAATATTGTTTGGATGGTGAGTTTAGGAATAGCGTTGGGAAGTAGTGTGAAAAGTAGAGAGAAAAGTGTTATTGAGAAGAGTGTTATTGAAAATTGTGTTAGGAATGGAATTGGCTATTCCAAAACCGTTTGGATGAAAAATTGGGGAATGGAATTGCCAATTCCGAAAATTGTCCAATTCTCATGCATCCCAAACGACACCATTGTTCTAACGTACAGAGTACATCTTTTATGCTATTTTCCCTGCAAATAGAAGTTAGCTTTAATGAACTCCAGTAGTAAATTTTTTTGTTAAAAAAACAAGTTATTATACCTTTTGATATATGATTGATAAGTTAATGCACTCATATGTGGGCATAAAGAAACAAAATAATATTAGGTAACAAAAATATGTTACTCAATTTATTAGCGATACAAGTACATATATTGTTCAATTTATTTTTTATTAGACAAAAAAATTAAAATATAGTATTTCTTCGTCTAGCGATTGATATCTAACGATATATCAAATCGATCGAACGGTACAAACATGTATTTACACGCTAGATCTAGCATGCAACACCTCTTGGATCCGTACGTTTATGAGTAGAGATAGAGATTAATCCACCAAAGAATCTTTGACTTTTTAGTTTCTTAAAGCTCCAATTGCTCTAAATTTGACGCATTTTACCTATATTTAAATGTTGAAGTGTAGCATGTTATACTAGTTCTTCTGGTAAGACTTCTTGTCATTATGCTAGTTTTCTAAAAGGCATCATATGCAAATTAATATCTTATTATACTGATTGACAATTTAACATTGAATAGTTGTATTCTTGCCATTATATTGGAATTGATGTTTGTGATCGTAACTTAAATTGAAGTATTATTGTGCTATAGTAATAAATAATGATCATGATTGATACTAGTATAAATGCGTGCTCTTTTTTATACTTTTTGGTGAAGACCGTAGTCTGATGTTTGATTATCATAGTGCTGTAGCAAGTATAGTAGAATATTGTGTAATTGTACTTGTCAAGAATGAATTGTACTACTCTATGTATACTTAATGAGATTATACCCTTCATATATCGCAGAATTTAATTTTATTTTCCCAAGTCATACTAATTAAAATAATATCCAGTTATATTTGGTAAAATATATCCAAAAGACCAAAATATATATATACGGAACTATAACTTTTGATGAGTTAGTATCAATCATCTGCATGTGGAAAGAGAAAGACTCTTTTAGAAAAGAAAAATAAAAAAAGAACAATAAAAAAAAAGGAAGATTGAAAGGAAAAGAACAAAAACCTCCGGCTAGAGTGCCGGACAAATTAATTGGCTAGTAGCCGAAACTATTCTGCCTCGCGTGGAAAAGGTAGAGGAGATTATGTCAACTCAGATCTGCTGTGCCTTGAATCTTTATCAACATAATTAAAGTAGGCACGTAAAATACAGCACTAACTAATGAACCGATATATGTGCACAAATGGTTACAGAGTGGGCGTCGCAGTAAAGTTGGGCCCAGGACAGCGAGAGAGAGGGACAGGTGTACGTAGTAAACAGAGAGGGAAAGAGGCGTCTTAACGGTTCGACCAGTTGTCACTCGGTGATCACCGGAGAATCAGAGAAGGATAGGTGACAGCGACGCTCCACGTACGGTTGCTCTCCCATTGGCTGCGTCGCTTTTTCTGAACTGACCGCTTGGCTGCACTCTATATTAAATTACAGACCAGTTCCTGTGTCGGTCCCCTCTCAAATTTCATGCAACGTCAGTTACTTAATTATAACTTGTAACTGTAAACGTAGCCATATTTTTTATACGTCTTAGTTTGTGTCGCTTACTCAGCAGACACAATTTTTTCTGGTCATTCAACTACTAAATTTAGATTAGGAGCATCTTAGATGAACTATTTTTTTTTTCCTGACTGGAGTGCGTTTAGTTTTGTTTTAAATTTTTTAAAAGGGAGGAAATTAAAATCACAGATTCACAAAGTGAAAATAGAGTGCACTAGTTTCTTTTTTATTAAGTAATAGATGTATATATATTAGTGCTTATATACATATATGTATTTTTCTTAAGAAAATTCATATTTAACTCTCCTGAAAAATATGAATATTGTTCTATTTGGTACCTCCATAATTATAATTTAATTAGTTTGATGTGATTATTTAATAATATTAGTTATGGATTTGCTACGCGACTACTATTTAGATATTTTTCTAATTTGTCCATGGTATGATCGGGTTCAATTCAATGTTGAGATGTTCGGATCATTTAAAGTTGAATTCTCTTGTTTTCGATTGGATTTTTGTGAATTAATCAATATTGGTTAACTCATTTTGTTATATTGGATTGAGGCGTAGATTTCTTTAGTTAATTAGTAAGGATGTGATGGTTTTGCTTCTAATATTAATTAAGCTTCGGGCCATGTTCGGTAGAGACTTAACTCATGAAGTAAATTAAGAATTTGTAAGTAGTTATCATGTTCAACATGAAATTTAAAAATTAGTGAGTAGTATTTTTTTTATTATTATATAAGTCGTCAGTTATAAAATGACCAAAATTAATGTCCACTGCTCTTTTTTTTGTTTAAAAAACTAATAATTTGAAGTCTCTTTTTGATGAAAATTCCTATTATTTATTTTCTTTTTTAGGACTAATTAACGTAATTTACGTTGAGGCATGAAATTATATTTAATTTAGCAACATAAATAAATGTATATAGGAATAATAATCTCCTGATTAGTTTTTCTAGTGCATTCAAATGCTTTTTCTTTTGATTCCTGAATTACTGATAATTAATTCAACAAAGTATATTTAAGTAGTGATATTGATGACTAAATTCAACAAAGTATATTTCATTGGGCGTATTTATGAGGTGATCTTTGAATGTAGATACAAACTTAAGGAAATGTCGATACTCAATAGCAAACAAATAACATATGGGAGTTTTTTTTTTTTTTGGGAGGGGGGGGGGGGGGGGGGGGGGGGGGGGGGAGGCACGATTTTTTTTATTTTAGAGGAACAATTCTTTTTCAACTTAAGGGCATCAATGTAAATTGTCTAAGTGAGTTCATGTTTCTTAACTTAAGAAGCCACCATGTCAGCAGTTTTCTTTTCCAAATAGAATCCTAGTCAGTCATCACTTACGTAGCTTTACTAATCTAATTTTAAGACGTGTTTGGTGACTAAACTATGACACATTTGATTTTTTATCTCAAATTAATTAAGTATATTACAGTATTCCGTCAAGTTCAATTCAGATTTGGGTCCAATTTCGGCTTCATATATTAGTTTGGTTCTGATTAATTTGGACCCGGATATTAATTTATTTAGATATTGAATGGGTGAAAAGTAATTGTTAAATCTAAATTAACGGCTATTTTGAAAGAAGAATGTATTTATCAAATGCAAAATAGCATTCAAAATAGTAGTATATATTATTTCGCTAATAAATCTATTTCAAAATCAAACTAGCATTACTTTTGAATTAAGACTATTTTACTATTACAATTTCTAATCCCAATACCCTTAATTTGATTCTATAACAAATTCTATAACAATTGGGGTTCAAATTTGTCCCTTGATTTTGATCAAGTTTTTGTCGCCTCTGTATATATCGTAATGTCAAGTGAAAACGTGAATGTACCTTCCTATGTAGTACGTACTGTGTCAATTCATGCCAAAAGAATGATAATTCTTTGTACATAAATTCAAATTGTCGTTATAGAATTCTTAACTTGGTCCCCCAATGCAAGCACAAAACTATCACTTTACGCGCTATCCTAGAAACCGACGATGTTCGTTTGTATTTTATGTTTTTCTATTTCGTCTCGTTTCTACTAATTATCTTATTGCAATGATAAATTTTGTGACTACGGATCTTTCAGCGAAAATTTTGTTAAATATCTTTTAGAAACTCAAAACTATGCATAAATTATCTTTAAGTACTTGTTTGTCCGCAGGCAACAAAGTAATTATTAGTTGGAAATGTTATCTTTCATGAGGTCAGTACTATAAATGTCATGATAACTAAGTTGAAGAATATAATATATAATGCTGGGGCGGTTAGCCAATGAATGGTTTTATTTTTATTTACGTCTCCTCTCTAGAACTCGTGCTTATTTGGAAATTTTTTTTTTTTTAGAAAAACTAGATAGTGGCTATCTAGCTAATATTTGGAAAATTGACTAATAGTAAATCTCTACTACTTATAAATACACATACGAAGGGTGTAAACAATTCATATAAAAAAAGTAAACATGTCATATAAAAGGGTGTTAAACAATTCTTATATCAATTATGGACCATTGATTTGTGTAATTTGATTTGATCAGCGGTCTAGATTAAGGACAGACTTTTTATAGAAAAAATTAAGTTACTACCAAATTAGTCATTTATTTAAAAGAAAAGACTAAATTATTGATTTTACCGTATCTTTATTGTCTAACATGTAAAGTTTTATATGAAACAAAAAGTAATATCAAATTTTTATTTTTTTATTTGTCCGCATATTGAGGGCATCTTTTTGCTAGTAATGAAACCCTCCAATTCCCCTTCACAAGCATCACAATTTCACACATGTGCTAAAATAAAATACAATATACTACCATATCATATAATTAAATTAAATTAAATACCGGTCCTCGCTAATCAAAGCCTTGCAACATTGGCATTTGATTAAAACTTTGACCTTACGAAATTTCAGTCCTTTCTTTGGGCAGTTTAAAATATATTTAAAACCCAACAGTTATTGATCAGAGAAACATGGATCCAAGAAGTTCTTCAAAATTAGAACCCAAAGAAATTTAAAAAGAAAATAAACAATGGGATCATCGTATGAAAACTATTTTTTTCGCTCTTTTGACCTTCATGGTGCAGAGAATCCATTGATCTCCTGACATGCCTCGAGTTCAGCTCCATTTTCTGGTGCCATAGTTCATTCATACTTCCTGAAAAAATATTATGTTTTCAAGCAATACCCATTGTCACAATACCATCCGTTGCATTTTCACTTATATCCTAATACCAAGCTCAACTAATTAGTCATTAGAGAGTTATGTCATTTGTTAAATTGGATTAACCCAACATGGCCTGACCCAACACAAAGCATCTGTGATCCGATAAAATCCAGGAGGCAACCCGACACAGTTCAGAGTACCATTGCAATCTCTGAAGTCCGATGATGAACCCATGTCAGTATTTGTTAGATTGAAAACAGGTATACGGCCTCTGATGATCAATTCCTCTTTGCTTTATTATAATTATTTAGACAAGACACCTTGAGGGAGACTAATCTGTGTCAAATTGACAAATGAAAGAGGCATGTAATATATGTGAACAGCCTTTATGTTAGGATTTATTGTGATTTCAGCAGATGAAAGAAGCGTCAATAGATGCTTTCCTACTAGAACTCCGGAAGTTTACAAAAGTATGCCACGTTAAGATATTCAAATAATCATGTTACATTATTACATGGTTTCACTTTTTCTGACAATGAAGCACAAAACCTATATAATTTAGATATAACATCAATCGCTGTATCTAATGACAGGCTATCTCAGAGAGAGAGCTTAATTCCAACTCTCGTTAGAGTTGGCCCGGCCTAATACACAAGGGTAAATCAACCAGAAGTGACCTGAGACACCCCTGACCCAGTCTAACACTGAATGCAACCCGGCCCGATCCACAGGTCCATTGCAATCTCTGTCTAAAGGTGAACCCTTGTCAGTTTCATTTCTATAAATAGGTTCCGGGCCACTAATAGTCAATTCCATTTTGTTTGCTTCAAATTAACTTAGACAAGACAGCCTTAGAGTGACTACCCTTTGTGTAAAATTGATAACTTGATAATAACGTGTAGTGTGATTTTGACAAATGAAAGAGGCTCTTGCCAATGGAAGTTTGGTTCAGTATTACTACTTCAGTCTATAAAATATAGTATTAAAATGCAGTCTAGAATTTAGAACTGCAAAAGACTATAGTGCAAGTACCCAGATCAATAAATTGCAGTAGTATTGTCCCAAGAAAAAAAAATAAAAAATAAAAATAATAAATTGCCTGTCTAGCTCGAAGTTCCAATTTATCTGATGCAAAGCAAGCATAGTACCTTTCTATTCAGAATATTTTATTTTGCTGAGATGAGGTATTTCAACACAAATGAAACACAGGCAGAACTAGGCAAAACTTGATAAATAGAAAAATGTTATTGATCATATGCTTACGCACAATTATCAATGAAAAATTGGGAAATCTTATACAAGAGTTATTACAATCTCAATCTAGAAAAATATGCAAAAAAAATCTTACAATAGTAGGTTGCAATTTGCAAACTCTCTAACGCAAGTAATAAGTATGAAGAACGTGTGGAAATTTAATTTAAATTTGAACTCTGACTATTAGCAAGCAAGCTCTCAATTTTCCATATATTACCGATAAAATAAATGAATTGTAAGTTATAAAAGGTGGTGGCATGAGCCATCACAAGGGTATGCACAATCAATGGCCTTTATTTCTGATCTGTCAAAGAACCAATCACCGACTGCAGTTGCGATTCTCTGGGGAAAAAAAGAAAAAATGTTTAGGGTTCCACAATTTTAAAGCATATAATATGTAAGGTAATAAAACTCTCAAAGTCACAAGTCCAATTTACACAGAATCTGGCACTGGAATGTAACAGCCCAACAGGGTGGTAGGTATAAAATGTATGCTGATGATACTAGTGGCTTAAGCCTTATTAAAAATCGTTATTGTTTTATCAAAAACAGTTTTTGTATCTTGCAAATATTAAAATGAGAATATTGAACCTTTAATTTTATTTTTTTTAACAACAATACTATGAAAAACTGAGAATTAAGGATTAATTGGCTCAAAATAATCATAATTGTGAAATTTGGTACCACCAGAAAGTAAGTTACTTGCAGTTTGAAACAATTGAAATTTCGATGGATGTTTATAACTACGGATTACAGTGATGGAATTTCACTCTCAACATGATAATTTACAGAAAAGGAACTTGGTTATCTATATTTAATTGGCAAAATAACATAAAAGACACATTTCCTTCTTGTACATAACAGACCCTAACTTTTTAAAATCAATACTTATCTCAATATGACTTTATACATTGAAAAAGAATCAGTTGTAATTTAGTATTAGAAAATGTGCTTAACAAAGACATTAGCTTAATGCAAAACCTCAAAGACAAAGTTCACTAGCGAGCAACAGTTGTTAAACAACCATTGTCGACCTTATAAGTTCACCACTGCCACTATCTGTTCAGATAAGGAATCATATTTGGGGGACCAGAGTTCACAGAATTACAATCTTCATAGAACACGACAACACGTCGCACTGGTACCTGTACCATAGTCACTACTGACTACTAGCACACCATTCCTAGAAAAATCAGCACAAGCTGATTCTTATTGAACTGACAAGAAGCTTACCTTGTTGCCAATTTGAGGAGAATTGCCAGCGTACCAGGTGTCTGACCTCTCTGATTGGCAGTGTGCAAAGCACGAATTTATAAATAAACCATTTTGCCTAGAATTGGAAAAGCCACTCAACACATTCAGCATTTGGCTCCTGAAACCTGAATAATTTATTCAACATGCTTCTGTTAGTGTCCCATTTGCAGAAAGGACCAGGACAATAAAAAACAAGGTTTGAATAAAGCCATTATGATGCTCTTGTTGATTATTATATTTGGTTCTTAATTGAGCATGAAGATGAATTGAAGTACATGGGCCAGACTAATTCAGGCAGGAATGGATCCAATTTAGAATAGAGACATGAATAAATGGGCAATATAGGCTCAACCGCTCAACTGGGCTTAGCTGGGCTTGATTACTCATTCATTGGCACTTTACCAGGACAGTCTGATTCGCTTAATTCACTAATCAGTATACGGTTTCTGATATTCTAGAATACATAGGTGCAATTCAAATACATAGGTGCAAAGTTCGAGCAATTAGAAAAATGATATTCTAGAATTATGGGCACAAAAGTTTTACCTTGCAAAAATTGTATTTGATTGCCATTGCAGAAGGCATGGTTGCTTTTGCACTTTGTCCAGAGGCCTTGTCGGTCAGCTCTTGCTGTAGCCAAACTCTCTAGAACCTTAAATCAAACAGATGAAAATGTTTCTCGCGCTCTTAAGACAAGAACAAATTTTAAATTTTGTTAAAAATCACATCTACACTCAGTAAACATCAAAAATTTATCGATAATATAAGCATCAACCACCAAACAATGGTTCTCCAAAATGATACAACATTTTTCCCTTTCTTGTTTAATTGATAGAGAGATAACAACAAAGCAGAAAGAATGGGAAACTTTTACACTATTTAAGAAAATTAACACGGGTATTATATGGCCTACTTTGTAAGGGTATCAATGAATTTTGTTTGGATTTTTACACTAACTTTTCTTTTTAAACATGGGAGTACATGATTTATTTTAACATGTCTAGTTCTTAAATATATATATATTTGAGGCCTCATTTCAGTAGCCAAGGCCCCCGCATCCAGAGAAACAAATATCCCTTCATTCTATAGTCTATACCCTAGCAACTCCTCTTTATGTCCCTAGTGAAAATTTACTATAATTTCTAGCAGGGGCTGTGCCTTGTGGGAAATAAACCCATTCCTTATGGAGAAACGGCAGTCACAGTCTCACAGACCATCTCTCCTAGACTACCAGTTCAATATCTAACTTTTACACTAACTAAATTTACATTTATTTGTTTAGTTGTATACAAAATATACCTGCCATGCATCATAAGCACTGTTCAAGATGAAAAGTGGAGTTCTGATGTTAGGTATTATGTTCTGAGGGAAAAAACACTGTAAAAAAGAAGTCACAAATAGCAAACTGAGATTAGAAACTAGAAAAGCATGCAAAAATAAGTTTTATTCAAAGTAATTGAACACGTTATACCGAGGTTGGATCCATGCGGGAAGTACATGTCCTGCTTAAAGTACGTGCTGACCTCTGCAATTTTCAAAATTTTATGAGAAAAATAGGGAACTTGCAAGTAATCTTTTAAATTTTAAATCCATGCCCTTTTATTATCAAATAGCAATAAAATATTAAGATTTCACATGCTTTAGGATGGATCTGAGTACCATTTTTCAGTCATCATTTAATTTCCATAAACATCCATTTATTTTCTCTGTATGGGTAAATTCAGCAGTAACAAAAAAAATTCAAAAGGGAGTGTAAATACATGCAATCTGACAACACTACTGAAGAATGATCTCAGGGTCCGGTGTCCTGCCACATCAACCCTACAAACAAAAACAGATTATGGCAATAGTTATAGCACAAGCACCCAATCTGCAATATTATGTTTCTTATTGTCTGATAATCTGGTACACATAAGACACATTTAGTTTTCGCTCTCTGCTTAGTTCGTTCAGCCCTCGTGCTAGTTTGTTAAGTTTGGACAGATCAGTTTGGGTCAAGATGTCATTAGCTCTAGCTGCTAATCTGGTTACAAGAAAAATAAGTAGGAGTTGAGAAGTATATACGCATCAAGGAACATGCCGGCATCAGAGAGGCATTTGACTCTTCTGCCCCTGGGGAAAAGTGCACCAAACTCATCACAATGGTGAATGACTGCAAGCCCACCAGCTGAACATCCCGCAAGAAGTGCCTGAAAAAAAGAAAAAGGAAAATGAAAAAAAAAATGTAAATACATTTACTTATTTATGTTCATGAAAGAAGGAAAGATAATATATTAACAATTACTCTGCATGCACCTGATCTGCATACCGCATCCCCTTAGACATGAGTTCCTCCATGGCAGCTTCAAAGATGCGTTGCCCCCTGAAATACAGCCCTGCCTACAAGTCCAATAAATTTTTGACAATAATTGCACATTATCACTGCTAATACCAGCACCAAGCATGATTGGTTGCTTTGCTAAAATAGTCACAAAAAACAAGTAATAGATTCATAGTACTTACTGCATTGTAACCATCTCCAGTGAAAGATCCGCCATCGCAGTACCGTACCTTCACTCTATTCCAGTTGTAAAAATCTATGGAATAAAAAAAAACACAATGAGGGGGGAAAACTAACATATGGTTTTTCTTTTGTTTCTTTGTTTTCTAAAAAAGTATTCTAGAAATACCAGGATTTTCATCCTGCTTGTTACTGAGGATTCCTTCAAAAGGAATTTCGTATTCAAAGTATTTGGAGGAGCCACGATGATTGAACTTGCGGCCATTGCAGCTTGTGACATCATTGCACCAACCACCCCCCTTCATGCATGAAAAATCCAAATACACGTCAAAATCTGCTCTATGAGACAAAGGGTCCAAATCCTCTCCATTCATATGAACAGACTTAGGGCCCATCCATTCCATGTCAGATTGTTCCTGACTAGATATTGATGCTCAGGAGATATCTGATCTGGAACGGATGGTACAAATCTGCTTCAGACTCACAATTCGCTGTATAACTGAGAAGAGCCGGAGCCCTTTTTGGAAGTTTAGAACTTTACGGATAATCTTACCTCTAGTACAACCACCCAGCTATTGGATCCAGACCCGAACCCATGATGTAGGTGATAGCCCGGTAAGCTTCCATCCATGCATACTAAACAAGATCAGAAGGAAAAGATTATTTGGGAACATTATGATTGCAATTGAATGACATACATAATTGATAAAACGTTTATCTCTTTACTACCTTAAATATTTTACTAACAGTGTATGAAATTTGAACTAATATCTAAATATTTAGGCCGCTAAAGACCACATCCAATTAATTTGAACTAATTAATGCAATGCAGTACGTGTAGAGAGGAAGTGGAGAGGAAGTGGGATTAATTGACAGACAGTTCCATATTATTCTTTGGCAAAAAATATTCAAGAAGAAACTAGAAGAATAATCACAATTTTTGTTCAAACTCCAATGATTAGAAGACAGAAATTTCAGGTTTCTCAAATTAAACTAGAACAATTATGATTTGGTTGAGTTAGAAGATCAACTTATCAATTTAATCAGTGGTAGAAATCATAAAAATTGCATACTCTAAAAGAAAAGTACCAACTTTAAAATAATATTTTAAAAGGCTAAGGGCATAAAGCATCTAGAAGTGGGGAAAAGAAGCAACATAGGAACAACATTCAACATTCCAAAGGCATTCTTTATTGCTAATGTGCAATGAATACATAAAGACTTAAATCTAATCATGGAGAGTTGGAGACCTATGTATTATTAAATCACATAATTACCAAGTGACCAAAAAAAGTTGCATCAGTAAAACAAGTTAATAAAGTAAATAACTGCAGAGAATAAATATGGAACTAACAAGCAACCTTCGTCAAATTAGCAGATCGAATAAATGCAGGTACCCAAAACTGGAAATACCAAAACTTGAGATTTAAAATAGAAAAAAAAAATTAAATGAAGTAGATAGACCAAAGTTTACTCTATAAGCAGTCTCATTTTCTCAAATCTTTAGAGTAACAAAAGCCCTAAAAGGAAACCAAATAACATTTAAAATAAACTTTTTGTTTGATATTTGCAATGATTACATCGCTGCTCATTTACAACAATAGAACCTTAATCATTACCAAATAAATCTGACTGCATGAGCAACCTCACTGTAACTAAAAAAAATAAAAAAAAAATAAAAAATAAAAAGAAACCCAAAACTAACCTACACCTGTGTAAGAAAATGAATGCGTCAATTTAACATTAAATTGAGAAAAATAAAAATGAAGGAAATGAGAAGGAATTACATGCTCCTTTGGAAGCAGCGGATTGAATCAAGGTGAGGCCAACGCAGAGAGGTCTTCCCCAGGAAGAGGAGCAGGGGTTCTTCCTGCTTCCGACCTCAGACTGGTTACTCCAAACATCGAACCCGTGCACCCGGCTCACCAGCATTAAAGCCAGAAAGACGAAAATGCCCTTCATTTTATCAGTGGGTTGGGTTGGGTTGGGTTGGGTGGCGCACTAACTTATTCCTCCCTCTCTTCCTCCTCCCTAGTCTACTCTATACTCACGCGTAAAGTTAGTGCGGTGCGCTGATAGATAGATAGAGGGATTGAGAGAGATGGGATCTGAGATTGAGATGGGAGAAGTGACAATGAGATGGATGCAGTTATATAGTTATGGAGCTTACTGTCAGCAATGCACTGTGGCATGAGAGAGAGAAAGGAGGGAAGAGAGGGAGTGGGAGGTGGTGCGAGTTATCAAGTGTGTTTGGATTGGCACCGGATAGGAATAAGGAATAAGGAATTAGGCCGGATCTAAAATCCCGTGCCAATTCCTTATTCCCAATTCCAATTCCAACATTTTGTTGGTATAGGAATTGGGCCGGGAATAGGCCTCTATTCCTTATTCCCATGGTGTTTGGTATGGCACCGGAATAAGGAATAGGCCTCTATTCCTTATCCACCCTCCATTTGGATTTCCCGGAAATAAGGAATTAGACCCCTTATTCCTTATTCTCTCCGTAACCAAAGGGTTTAACGCGCGGGTATTAGTGTCGGTTCGGGTAATTTTTTTAGTGTGGAAATTTACATATATGACACTGGAAAGATACGTTTTTAACTTACTGGGAGAGTGGGAGTGGGGACAATCTGAAGCTTCTTTTCGTATTTATGTTCCTTTATCAACTTTTTTGTTTAGAAACATAAGCTTTTTCTATGCAAATGTAAGAAACAAGAAATTGATTTGAGACTTGAGAGGATTCGAGTTATATTACTTTTTATATGAGATGAAGATACTTGTAAATATATAAGCATAGTGAAAATTATTTACTAATTGTCAAAAATTGTCAATAAAATATTATAGCAAATTTAGTCTACTTGTATGAACTAAGCTTAATAAGGTCACCTATTAACTAATTTATTTTTGTTGGAAAAAAGATTATCTCTGGAAATTTTGTTAATGTCTTAACATTATATATTTATTGACAAATTTTGATATTAAAATTTAGTTTTTTTTTTTAATGTTTGACAGCAGCTGTCAAACGTAGACTAAATTTAGTTTGACATTAAAATTTAGTTAATAGGTGACCTTATTAAGCTTAGTTCATGCAAGTAGACTAAATTTGCTATAATAATGTCGACAACTGCGTGTATCGTCGCAAAGGAGACGAGCCAGTGAACGTCCTCAAACATCTGTATTATGAAAAAGGACAAAGTGATTTGTTCTTTTCTCAGGGGGCTTGTTGCACATCTGCAATAAATTTTGTTATATGCATCGGGCTTCTCAAACTGCCCAGGTTTACCAGAACATATAAGCATGGCTGCTGCAATTGCAAATTGCCAAATGTGAAGGCGCGTGGTTTTGTTGGGATGCAATAAATATCTTAATGAAATATTTTGCTAAGCAAATAAATAAATTTATAAAAATAAATACTAAATAGATAAAAGAGCTGCTTTTGAGATTAAATGAACGTGTGAATATCACCCGCTCCCCCAGTTATTTATTTATTGGTAAATTTGTCGGAGAGGTTCGCAAGAGCCGTAACAAATAGGCCTCTTGGTGGGGCCCACTGGTACAACAAATTTGTGCAGTCATAACTCATAAACTTTGTAGCGCCGTGTCGGTGTGTTAGGACTTACAATTGGTCCCTCTGTTTTACTGTATTTTCTTACCTTACCTTACCTCACCTCTAGATCCATCAATCCATTTTTTGATCTTTCTAGATTAATAAAAGGAGATTAAAGAGCATCGCTTCAATGCTTCTTTCTTCTATTGGGTCCATTTCTTTTATATTTTTATCAAATATCTTGATTAAGAGCGTCGTTGTCAGAGTGTACTGGTTTTTCGAGTTCACAGTCCTCTTTGTTGCCAACCATGTGAGTTGATGATAATGATGATGGTATATATGTCTTTCTATAGTGTACATTTCTAGTCAAATTTGACCAATGATTATGTTAGAATTGAACGACTACAGAAGAAAATAGTATGCTGCTATTGATTTATAATTAAAAAAAAACTGTAATTAAGTTGAACTTTAATAACTCGGGTAGCTTATAGAGAGCAAAAAAGTTTCTCCTCTTTGAACGGTTTATTAATGAGTTCATATAGGAAAAAAAAAAAAAAAGCCGGCTAAAACTTTTTAATGAGAAATCACAAAAAAAATAATAATAATTAGAACACTATTCAGTTCATATCTTCTATATACGTGATAGTTGTCTGACAAATTTTACTCATTTATTTACATTAATGAGATTCAAGCATACATGGGGCGTGAGATAGATTACCGATGTTGGAAGTCACTAGAAATATAACATAGTTATCAAATTACTGAAGTTGCTTGAGAGTACTATGAACGAATGAACTTGTCATAATTTTTTTAAAGGTGGCTCAAAATTATCATAACTCCATTTTCCATCATGTTTGATCGATTGTAGCATAAAATTAGGCAAGCACAATTATTTTATGCAAAGTTATCTTGTCACAATTATTTCTCATTTGATTGGGCAAGTAAGAGAATAAGAACAAAATGATATTTGTCTTGTTGCATCAAAAAATATATATAATTAATAATAAAACGTTTTATTAAGAACTATAGCATTCATGGAAATAATTTGTTTGTTCAAATAACCAGAATAACTGTTAATATAAATATAAAACAGTAACGTACTAACGATAATAATAATAATAATAATAATACGATGAAAGAACTTGTCCAAGAAAAAAGTCACCTGTTTGTGTTGAAATAAAATAAGGAAAGAAAAGTTATTTAACCGTTGAATGCAAAAGAGGGAGTATTTTAAATCCGACGAAACATACACTCGCCAAAAAAAAAGTTTAATTAACATAATATAGATCACTAACAAAATCTGAGGATCTATCCGGTAAATAAATCGTACATAATAATTTAAAGTTACCAGGGAAAAAATAATATAGTATGAAAATACAGACAATTAAACGGTTTCGATTATGTATTGTACTATTGTTTAAGAACTAGAAAGTTCCATCAAAATTTTCCTTTTCAGTTCTTTTTTTTTCGAGTTTTTTCTAATAAAAATCGAAACTACTACTCTTCCTAACTAGTATTAGTAACAACCGATTTGGTAACAACTAACAAGTAGGAGAACACAGATGTAGTTAGAAGTTAGGCAGGCAGCTTTTTTTCCCAAGAAATCAGAAGATGTGTGTGACCACGTAAGACATGCTCCGGGACCATGATTAAAGTCGGTCCAATTTATCTATTTAAATCTCACAATTAATTTATCATGATAAAAAGAATACATATTTACGTAATTTTCTTCTCCGCACCACTCTAAAGAATAATATTGTGAGTTTCACCCAGCCAAAAAATAAAACAAGGAATAAGTATGAGTTCAGGATCTCAGTCAGATAAAATTTTTCAAGGAGGTATTTACAGATTTACAATTGAGGACAACGTGAAGACCCAATCAATCTACGATGGTACGGTTGATTATTAAATGCTGTCATTATTAATTATTTACCTCTGAAAGAGCATTAAGAAAAGCATAAAAAACCAAAGCAGAAAGGACATTCCCATAGAAAACTGCATGTGTTCCGTCTCGGCCTCTTGGATTGATAATTAAAAAAAGTGCAAAGAGAAAAGAAAAGATCTTGTCATCTACTCATGAGAGAGGATCTCTGATCCTCTTCTTTCACTGACTGGAGACACTAATTAATTGTGCATTGATAGATGTGAGCACATGGGTCATTGTCAGGCTTTTCTGTGACGAATACGGAGTAAAATTTTGTATTGGTTTGTGCTGTGATCTTGGCAAGTGGAACCAAAATGATCTTTTTTATTACTCTTTTAATTTTTTTTATCAAAATCTTCCAATTGTTTCAAAATTTTATTTTTTCCTCCCGAAACATTTTTTTTCAAAATAGATAAGTAATATTGATCTTGCCGCATTGAATGTAATTCTTTATCCGCCTTTGAAAATCCTAAAACCCAATGTACAGCTCAATCCTTTAATGATGCTATTCGCCCAAAGGCAGGAAATCAGATGCTATCTTTAAGGAAAACATTCGGTTAAATCTAATTTCAGTCTAAAAGTTTTTTTATTAGTAAATAAAATATTTAAAAGGTTTTGAGTACTACATTGAAGTTAACCAGCTACTTAAAAATACTCGTTGTTGAACAATTTGATTATTTTATCTTTATTGTCGCATATAATATGATAGGACTTTGTAAATTGTTACGGAGTCCAGAATTCGAGATTTTTTCACCATTATCGTTTGTTAACATAATCTTTCAAAATTTTAACTGGACTTAAAATTTCTAATAATCTTAAAAATTTTAAAAGCATCAATTTACATCGCCGAATAGGTTTTTTCTCCTGCTTTTCATTGCTTCAACCGAAAAGATAACACGGACATGGGGTAGTTAAATTCTGATTATCTATTATCAAACGGCTCAAATAAAATCTTCATATTTTTTTCCTAATTGTCGTATATTTATAATTTATGACCGGAATTGCTTACCATCATCTCCTCCTCATCGTCATCCCCGCATTTATTTTTTTCTATTTTCGAAAAGTGCTTGTCCAGAGATTCTCTCATCCCTCATCCCATTCAGCATCCCCATTAATGACTTCTCTCTTTCCTTTTCGGAATGCAATTAATCCAGCATGCTCCCCTCCTCCTATTTCCCTTCCTCCATTCCTTGTGTTTTCCTTCTCTCCTAGAACTTCCTATTTTTCAAGTGAAATAGTTTTCGAACAATTAAGTTCTGAAATTAACACAATTAGTTTTTTCATAACAATTAGGTTCTGAAACTAGAACAATTAGTGCACAAATCTAATTGTGCTAGTTTCATAACCTAATTATTCTAAAAAAAAAACTAATTGTTCTAGTTTCATAACCTAATTGTTCTGAAAACTACCTAATTGTTTTAGTTTCACAACCTATTTGTTCTAGAAAAAAAATCTAATTGTTCTAGTTTCACTGTTCAGGAATATATTTTTTCCTAGGAAAAATATTATTTGTCCTAGTTAAT
The DNA here is from genome assembly GCA_027725995.1 of Rhynchospora tenuis. NCBI lineage: Eukaryota > Viridiplantae > Streptophyta > Magnoliopsida > Poales > Cyperaceae > Rhynchospora > Rhynchospora tenuis. Next base: position 28,735,406 of record CM050888.1, read on the forward strand.
GTTACTAACAGTTCAAGAAAAAAAAATATTAATTGTTATAGAAAAAAAATTAATTGTGCTAGAAAAAATGCTAATTGTTCTTGAAAAAATGAGGAGAAAAGGAGGATAAAATAGGAAAGGGAGGGAGGAGTGCGATGATAAATCAAGGGAATGAGCTAGCAATGAATTAATTGCATTAATGAGGATGATGAGATGAGCGTTGGATTAATTAATCATGTTCTAAAAATAAAAACGTGTTTTCTCATAGGATGATGAAAATAAGAAATATTGAAAATAATCCTTATCAGCTCCGATTTATGACCGTGTCCAATATATGATCAACGGCGAGGAAATATCAACTTTTATCTTTATATTTCAACTTTTTGGCCTCGCTTATGCTAATGTATGCAGTCGAAAAACAACGAGAGTAAGTTTCACGCGCACACTTTATATTAATTAAGTTTTCTATTCAAATATATAAATTAGTAGCTCGTAATCACCTATTTGAAAAATGTATCTTAAATTCTTTGTTTTGTTTGAAAATAAACTTTTTTTTTGCTTCTTTATTAGTTCAAGCATATTCAAAATTTCATGATCGATGCAATGCGTGCGTTTTTAAAACTTAACTAGCTTTTGTATTCGCGCTTCGCGTGATGAGGGATGTCTTAAGCCTTACATGTAATTATAATAATTGTCAAAATTATGATTGTAGTTATTAAAATAAATATCAAATCATCTTACAATTGATTTCTTGTTATAATTAATTGAATAGTTTCGTATGTGTGTCGTTTTTACTACATTTGTCATTTATGTCATTACTATTTTTTTGGCTTTGGATTATTTTCAAGGGACCTTAATTGCCTCTGTCATTTTTAATATATGGAAAGTGAATGGCTGTATTAAGGTTGGCATGTCATTATTATTATTTTTTAATTAAAAAGTGTTAGAATTATGAGAACAAAATCAACTCTGTACATTTTGAGCAAAACCAATTTTATTAAGATTTTTCTAAGTTTTACAAATTTGATCAATTTTTTATTTTTTTTCAATTGCGGATAATCTATAATTGAATACCAATAAAATTGAATATAATCTTATAAATAATCTAAAATACTTAGCATCAATTGATTTTTCATAATATTTTACCATTCATATAAAATTTGATGAAAAAGTAATTTGAAAAACCGTCAAATAATTAAAAAATTATAATGTAATTTTGCGGAATTCATAAAATCTGAAAACCATGAAAATTATTGTAAACATTGGAAAAAAATTCAATATCATTGGATTATGTATAATTTTGTAAGCATACAAATAAAATATAATAAAAAAATAAAATCTAGGAAGCTCTGTCAGCAACCCAATATTAAAATACTATTATAAAAAATTACAGAAGTAAATAATTATTTAAAATATTAAGAAATTATAAAATTAAAAATTTTATATTATTATATATATTTTATAATTTTTTTATTATGTATAATATAAAATTTTACATCAAGAAATTCCGGAAAGGTTTGGAAATAACAAAAAATAAAATTATATTTCTTAAATAATAAAATTAAGCCATTAGATTTAGAAATTCGAAAAAATACTTTAGAACTCTATAATTATTAAATTTATATTATTGGGTGTTTCATATTTTTTTAATGATAGGTATAAAATTTTTATGGCCAATTGAATAAATAATCAGCCTCAAATAATCTAAAAGTACCACATATTCTATATTTCACAAAATTATATGGTTAGATTAAAAAATTTCCATCCATGACATAATCAGATATATTATAATTTTGGAAACATTTTTATAAAATTTTATGCACAAATAAAATTATAAATTACTTTGAATAATTAAAAACCTAATGATATTTATGAAATTATGGAGATTCAATTTTATGAGATTCGGAAAATTATTTAAAATATTTCATAAGTCTATAATGATGAAATTTTATATCATTAAATTTTTCATATATCTTTGAGTAAGCACATAAATTGTCATAGCCAAATAATTTTCCAAGACCTCAAACAATTAAAAAACAAAACTCACATGCAAATTAAATTTTATGAGATTCAAAAAATGTTTTAAAAATTTTTATATGTCTATAATTAAAAAAAAATTTATATCACTAAATCATATATATTTTTGTGAGCATGCACATAATTTTTCATAGCCAAATGAATTTTAAAAGCATCTTAACAATTTAAAAGTAAAAATATATTTGTCTGAAATTTAGAAATCTCGTTCATTAAGATGTGAAATGGAGATGATTATCCAAGAGTGATGATGTCATGTTGACATCACCAAAGTTGCTGTAGAAAAGGCTCCCAACATTATATATTATATAGATTATTATCAAGATACAGTTTATAAACTTCATTGAAAATTGATATCAAAACAAGTTATGCATGTAGAGGCAGAGACGGATTTAAGTTCAACATAGGGGTGTCAATGTCACCCCTATTTTTAAGAATAATATTATTAAATATGAATATTGATAGTTCTAAAATACAAATTTATTATATATATAATCTATTTGAACCCCATAAATATTTATGTAATTTTCTATTGTTGAACCCCATGCATATTTTTTGATGCAATTGTTTGTGAGATTTTTTTTTTTGAAAGATTAGTAGAGGTGGGAAAAAATCATGCTCGTGACTTGCTTGAGATTGATTCAACTTTTGTTCGAAATTGTCTCACTCGCTTTTGGCTCGTGATTAATTTGACTCACTCGAATTTTACAAGAAATACTAGATATGTAATATTATTATCTTATTTATAACATTCAATACCTAATTTGATATATAATATATTTATTTTTTAGATATAAATACTAACTTTTTTAAAAAATATCATTATAAAAAATAAAAAAATAGTTTATATTTAAAAATAATCTAGAAGATAATAAATATTAATTAGTTTGTAATTTTCTTGCTTAAAAATATATGAAATATATATAAAAAGTATAATAATCAATGGCATATAGGCTCGATTGCGGCTCGTGTTCAATTAAACACGATTCAACAAAATTCGATGTATTTGAAATCAAGCCTTGGTCACGACCAACTCACTTGACCTCGACTAGTATTTCTAGCATTAAAGATTAGTGAACCCCATTATAAAATTTTCTGCCTCTGTCCCTGTGTAGAGGGAGAGGGATATGAAGGAAAGATAAGTTTTGCATGATCTATCATGCATACATTACATAACGTTTATTTTAAATATATATTATATTATACAAAGGATACTAATTGATGTACGGTTTTCATACTCGATTTCCAACCGGTTTAAGCCCTAAATTAATACCAAATACAAGTGTTTTTACTTTATTTTGCTAATTTTTAGGTCGTAGAAAGGTACAGCCGTAGCCCGGCAAGTTTTATTTCAGGTTCATTGATCGCGAGGTGTGGACCACGTTCAAAATAAAAACCTCGTTTACCCGATCTAATCGTTTGTGGTAAAGCTTGAGGGTCGAATCCACAGGGACGGTGTTGGAATATCGGTCTTTTACTTTGCTAAATTAGTTTTGACGGTTCAACTCTTAAGAATTCAAGAATTGCAAGAGGTTCTAAATCCTAAGTCTAGTTTCGAGATCAAAACAAGAATTAATGAGAGAAATTCAACAAGTCATATAGTTCTAGGGTTTTTGGTAGTTATTCTTCAGTTTACTCCAGAATCAGCGGCCCGCAGAGATTATCTGCGGCCCGCTGAAACTCAGGTCGCTGACCCCTAAGTGGGTCGCTGAAGGCTGGGATCATAGACAACCCGCAGGATCTTCCTGCGACCCGCTAGGTTTGGCGCAGACTCAACTTTTTGGTTATTTTAATTGTTACTTTGTGTAGGAAATTAATTATAACTAAGGCTCCTCAATCCCACTTCCGTTTAAGGCCAGGTTTCCTATAGTTAACCTTATTTCCCTCTAATACAACCTAGATTTCAACTTCCGTTTCTTGGTCTAAGTTATATTAATTTATGCTTTACGACCTACGACTCCCTATACTTCCGTAATCGGGAAGGGCTTCAACTTCCGTTTCTTGACCCTAGCATAACCTTCCGGCACCAACTCTCGTGTTTACCATACTTTAACCTTATTACTTAAGAACATTTGGATTTAACCACCTAACAATCAAAAGACGTCTCTCTTAACGGGTGCAAGCAATTCAACTTAAGCAATTCAGTTAAAGTAATCTAAGCAATTCAATCAAAGCATAAAACACAACATGCAAACAAAGAAAATAACTTAAAGTATATTATCAAACATAAACTAGAAGGTTTACTACCATGGCCCTAGAACAAACAAATCAACAACTAAAAGACATCATACAAACACAAGAGAAAAGGAAAACAAAGTAAGATTACAACCAATTGCTCTTGCGTGTCGAAATCTCCTATCAAACACGTCTATTGCTGTCGCAATTGACTTGCTCGGCGCTGCCACGATCTGGACTTGAGACCAAACTCTCAAATAACTCTATATCTAACCCTAACTTTGACCTTGGATTTGATCCCTCTTGTTGCATCTCTCAAAATCTCCTCAAAGTGGACTTAAATAGACATTGGGAAGGTGTAGAAACGCTGAAAATAACTGAAGACACGTTCTAGATGCACCTGGAGTCGGTAGAAACCGTCTTCCAAACATAGAAATGCTAAATCGGGCGATTCTGGTATTTCTGGCGGTTCCAGGATCAGCGGGCCGCAGGAGCTTTCAGCGACCCGCTGGAAAAATCCAGCACTGCGTCCTGTCAGTATTTTGGCAATATCTCCTTCATCCGGACTCCGTTTGAGGTGATTCAAAAACCGTTAGAAAGCTTGGAACGAGATCTACAACTTCATGGATTCATCCAAGCCATTTCTTGTCCAAAATCTGCAATAAAATTAGAAATTATGGTAGTAACTCATTCTTTGACACAAAACCCTAATTAAACTAACCTAAATTACCTAAACTATCTAAACTCAAAGCAAATTGGTTTAGTTTGGAGTCAAAATCCTACCAAAATATATATATAAAATCCACTCATCATTCATCACATTTTGCGGCGCGACAACAGAAGATTGCAGCGAAGGAAAGGAGAAATGTGCACTGGAACGGACCGCCCTGCCGGCAGGACGGACCGCCCCAACCTAGAAGATCAGATAACCAGGCATGAGCAGCAAGGACCAGCCAGCACAGGCCGCCCAACCAGTCGGACGGATCGTCCAGACCAGTCAGCCAGCCCATGCAGCAGACCAAACCAAGGCCAAGTCTGGAACGGGTCGCCCCAACACTCAGGCGGACCGTTCCAGTAATTCCAGCATTGCCAAAAATAGCCAAGTTATTTCTGCCTGTCGGTTCTTCTAATTCTGACCTTCTAGAAGCACGTTCTCACGATCTCCACAATTAGAAACCGCCTTCTAGCTGCTATATAAGCGATGGCCTGTCCTCAGAAAAAAAAAAAAGAAAGCGAGATTTCTTGGTTTTAGCCTCTCAACTCGACTAAGGAGATTAACTGCCAGGACGATCCAACCTCACTGGAGCGCACCGCCCCAGATCTCAGGCGGACCGTCCCAGACAGGCCAGAGCGACAAGTTGTGGAGGATTTTGAGCAATCTCTGTTGTAACTTTTATTTTCCATCTTTTATGCGTTTTTATTTGATGAAACCTGATCTTTTTAGCATGAATTTGTTAGAGTAGTTTAGTATTGGGGCTATGGTTGAGAACCTTTTCTTTATGTTATTTGTTTAGTTGAATCTTTAAGTAGTTAATTAAGTTAAGTTTTATTATTTATCTTTTGCAATTTAATTGTTTAATTTTGTTGATTTGCTTTGCTTAATTGTTTTAATTGGTTATCTCGTCAATCAAAGTACACGATTGATAGTTGGAATTTAAAATCAATTGAATTAACTAAAAGCTTTTCAATATAACACTTAGGTAGATAACAAATCGAAAGATTGAATCGGAACTTTAGAAATTAAAGTTTTAACTTAAAATCGAAAGATATTAAGTTTGCCTAGACCCAAAAGATGAACTAAATTTCCTAAATCAAGAAACGACAGTTGAAGTTTAGAAATTTAGAAGTTTAACGTTTTAAATCAAAGTAATTAACCTGAACGACAGTTAGAGTCTAATTATCGATTTAATAATTGTTTAAACTATTTAAAACTCTTAACTAATTGTTTAAAGGCATGACAAAACAAGTATTGACCTCTGGAACGGACCGTCCCAAGGTTAGAACGGACCGCCCGACAGGGGGCGTTCTAACCTAGAACGGCCAGTTCCAGGGAGCCAACCTAAGTCAGAACGGACCGTCCCAGACATGGAACGGACCGTTCTACTTTTGACAAGTTAAAGAAATCGTTTGAAACCAGAAAACCCCTAGTTTTATCAAATAAGTTTTTCTCCAAGTTAGTTATTTTTGAGAGTTATTTATTTAGAATTCCTGAATTGATTTTATTTATATTTTAATATAGTTAATTGTTTCTTCAAAAAGATTTTATTAAACCTAGGATTTAATTGAGATTGATTTTTATAACTTAGAAATTGAATATTCCGTCTCCGAGGATCGACCCTAGGCTTACTCAACGATAAATCGTGCGCTTGCGATTAAAATTGGGTAGGATTTAGGTAAAAATTTATATAAGCGAAAACTCATCACTAATCTAGCTTATTGTTTATACAAAAGTATAATGAGAAACTTGCATATATTTATTGGCATTTACATTTATAATAAAATATCAGAGAAAATCAATGAACTTAAAATTAGTTCATCTTGTCATTTCTATAGAATTTATTTGTCTTCAATTTTTTGTTCACATCTGTTGATTCAAGAAGTGATGAATCAAAAACATTAATTTTTATTTAAAAAACGAAATACATTGTCAAAATGTACATAATTTCAAAAAATAATATGGTATATAAAAATTCCTTAAAAAATAGAAGTTTGTGCAATCAGTGAGTAAAAGATTCACTAAAGACGTAAATCGGGTAATATAGAAATGAAAAATTTTGTGTACTTATGCGTAGTATAATATACGTTTTTTAGCCTTGATGATTGCTTTACACCAAAAGATCTTATTTCAGTAGCCAAAAGATCTTATTTTAGTAGCGTGCAGAAATTTTCATTGAATCAGAATAGGAGGAGATAGAGTTCGGAGTTTGAGTGTAAAAGAAAGGCCAATATTTAGCTTATCAATATAGATGACGTTGAGATGATCGAGGCCAAAGTACGCCTATTGTGATTGATTGGCTGGACAATGATGATCGTCTAGTGTGCTGTTGATCCTGTAAGTCTTTGTGTAGTATGTCATTTTGAATTGATAAATATTTTGTCTTTTGAATTTGTAAAGAGAGCTTCTTGATTTAAGTTTTTTTATATTTTTATTATTCTTATTATCATAATTTCTTAACTATCTACTCTCTATTTTTTCTATATTCCATTTTAAAAAAAAATGTTTGATTGTTTATGCACGAAATATTTATTTGCATACCTGATGCACGAAACGGATCGGGAGACTAAAGAAATCAGCAAGCCCAACGATACATCACACGAAGAGGAGTAAAAGCTCAACCCAACGGTGGATAAAATAAGAGATAAATTCAGATTTTATTAATTTTACAAAAATTACAAGTTGTTGATTCTACGCTACTACTCACCCTACTAAATACCTAATAACTTGTGTCTTAAAATAATAACTAATTTCCTAAAACAACTAACTATTATTTTACCTATCATCCTATTATAGAAACATACTTCTAGATTTTCTAAAAATATAACTTTATTCCTGAAATACTCTGACTGCTAAATAGATGATTCTTTTCTTAATGTCGCCTAATTATACTGCATCAATACCCAGAGGGGAAAAAAAAAAAACAGTGTATGACTTTATTCGTGAATAATGTTATTCTTACTCTATACGTTGGAGATCATATTCTCTCATGTATTGCGAGGAAAAATATTTGACTCTTAAGAATTATGTCTCTCAAAGTTTTCTCTTATATTTTTGTATAATTTGATTACAAAATTTAAAAGGGTTTTAAGTATACATTTAAAAGTTGGCCAGCTTCCTAAAAAGGGTATATTCTTCGTTGATTAAAACATTCAAAATGTTATCCTTACTGTCACATTGAATATAGGGAATATAGGGTAAAATTGGTGGAGTAGAAACCCTTTACCATAATCATCAGTAAAGAGAACTTTTCAAAATTTTGACTGGATTTAAATTTGCTAATGATTTAAAAAATAGTGGAAATTTATATTTATTAATTGATGCCGCCGGATTTTATTTTGACCCTGTCACTAGCATGACTCTAAGCTTGTTTCTCGAAAAAAAAAAAGGGAGAAAAAAAAATATTTCATCTTTTAACCTTTTTCTTTCCTGTTGCTTTTCGTTTCTTTAATGGGAATAATAATAGGGACCTAGGCTGTCAAAGTTTGATTAGTTATTGAAAAACAGCTAAGACTGAAGTTTTCATATTTTCTCAATTAATACATTAGCACTGTCATGCTATTCATGGAACTCCTCTGTGGAACCCCTTCCGCTACATCCCAAATCTACGTACATATTTCCTTTTTAGCAACAGTTAAACTGCATGATTAAAGCCGGGATTGTTTGCGCTAATTTATCAACCTAAAGTGTCCCATCCATGATGCATCTGTTAGGTTCCATATGCATGGCTGATTCTAAGAATCTATATATTTCAGTTTTCAGATGTGATCACAGTCATTGACAATACGAAAATATAATGTTTTGGTCCTTGGGTCCCTGAAAGTGAAATTAGCCTGATGTCTTGCCGTATAGTACAACGAATAAAAATAAGAAAAGTGGCAGGATGCAAAATGTGCAGTTGGTAAAGTCACGTGAAGGAACGTTTGTATCGGCAAAAATAATCATTAAGGTTGATATTTGACGCAAAAGAATACAATGCCACACATTTTATTTGCATTTTATAAAACTGTATATAATAACATAATTAATTTAATGAAACAGTCAACTTATAGATATATATTTCAATCTGCTTAACAGATGACTAACCGATTTGCAATTATACAAAATTTAACACACGAATCTGTCTAAATTACAAAGCTGATAACTATAATTTTACTCTTTTTTATTTGAAACTTATATCTATATTGAAAATATATTTTTTTCAATATTTGAAAAAAATCATACATAATTACAAAGACTCTGATATAATTTTTATTTTCATAAAGAAGAGAATTTTAATTACAAAGACTTACAAAACCAAATTATAACAATACCTAAATATTAATTATTAAATATTCAAAAATAAATTAAAAATAAATTTACTTCTGAAAAATTCTTACGGACGAATACTTTGATGTAAGAAGAACAACAACAATAATAATCTTTTCAACAAAAAAGTTATATAATATTTTCTAATTGCAAGTTTTTGCTTTCATATTCTTTTTATACGAGTTGTTTTGAAGAGCTCCGGTGTAATCAATTATCATAGGAAACCGTTGTTGTTTTTTTGCTAATTAATGAGTTTATGCATATAATAGGGGTGGTTTTCTACGTTTTCACTGAAGAATAAATGTATTGATTTTCATAGCTTGTAAGTTGTAACTCACTACATTATTTTTAGTAAACACGTCCTCTAATATGTATAAATGCAAAGTGATAACCTAATTTAAATTTTTGGAGGGGGAATTGAAACTTGACTTGAGAATTTTGGACAGGGAAGGTATCTCCGGCCCAAGATGGAATGGCGAGGTCCAAATTTGAATAAAAGTTTTTTTGTGGTCAAAGCCTAAGAAGCCATGTGTGATTTCTTGTGTTCAAAACATTTGCATATGTGTTGGAAATTATGATGAATTATCTTTGTATATTCTTATTTTTACCATTGTAATGTACACGCCTATATATAGGCAGAAGAGGAACGGTAAAAAAATATTACCGTTAAGTTTGGTCCTAACGTTACAATCTCTAGAAATAGAAAAAAGTTGCATATCCCTTTTTTACCAAAAAAGGTTCAATGGTAATTTTATTATTCTGGCTATGATGAAAATTTCTAAGTTTAATGTCCCTTAATCTCCTTTGTTTTCATCACTCCCCCTCAAGCTAGGCATGTAGATACCATACAAGCCTAGCTTGCTTCCAATGTCGTCAAAAGACTTGATGCTTAACCCCTTTGTAAAAATATCGGCCAATTGATCATTACTCTTGACATATGGAGTCTCGATTTCCTTAGCTTCGACTTTTTCTCTAATGAAGTGACAATCCACTTCTATGTGTTTAGTCCGCTCGTGAAATACGGGATTCGCCGCAATATGTCTCGCCGCTTGATTATCACAAAACATCTTCATTGGTGCTTCGTGTTTGATCTTCAAGTCGGCTAGTAATTGCTTGATCCATATCAACTCACATGCGGTGGATGCCATAGCTCGATACTCCGCTTCCGCGCTTGATCATGCCACGACATTTTGTTTCTTGCTTTTCCATGTGACTATATTTCCGCCTACAAATGTGCAAAACCTGGTTGTCGATTTTCTATCAAAACTTCCGGCCCAATCTGCATCGGAATAGCCACATATAGCATTAGTATAATTTTTTCTCATCCAAATTCCCTTTCCGGGAGTACCTTTTAGATACCTTAATATTCTATTAATGGCATCTAAATGAGGTGTTCTTGGTGCATGCATGAATTTACTAATTTGACTTACGGCAAAGGATAGGTCCGGTCTTGTAACGGTTAGGTAAATTAATTTACCAACAAGTCTTTGGAAATGACTTATGTCCTTTAATGGTTCACATTTTTCATTATCAAGTTTTTCATTTACATCTATTGGGGTTTTGGCCGGCTTACATCCTAATTTACTGGTCTCTTTATGCAAATCAAGAACATATTCTTTGAGATATAAATAGCCCTTTTGAAGAATGGGCTATTTCTATTCCAAAAAAATATTTTAATTTGCCTAAATCTTTAATATTAAATTTTTGTTTTAGGTTCTTTTTGACATTGTCAATTTCAATTTGGTTGTTGCCGGTTATGATTATGTCATCGACATAAACTAAGACCGCGGTGGTACCATTGGTATTATGCCTAACAAATAATGATGGATCGGCTCCACTTTTTTTAAAATCACAAGACATTAAAAATTGAGAAAGTTTACCATACCATGCCCTTGGAGATTGCTTTAATTCATAAATAGATTTTTTTTAACCTACACACAAGATTAGAAATATTCTCCTTTTTGTGGCCCGGGGGTAGAGTCATGTACACTTCTTCTTCAAGTGTTCCTTGAAAAAAAGCATTTTTGACATCCATTTGGTGAAGAGTCCAATTATTATTTACCACTATGGAGAAAAGTATCCTAACGGTTTTCATTTTGGCCACCGATGCGAAGGTTTCATGGTAATCTATACCATAAGTTTGGGTATATCCTTTGGCAACTAATCTTGCCTTGTACCGTTCTATGGTACCATCACTATGGTATTTAATTTTATATACCCATTTGCAACCAACCGATTTTTTATTTCTTGGTAAATTGCACAATTCCCATGTTTGATTTTTTCTAAGGCATGAAGTTCCTCTTCCATTGCCTTACACCATTTCGGGTCATTTTTTGCTACTTCATAGTTGGTTGGTTCCTCAATTTTGGCCAAAGAATTTATAAATGCATAATGCTCATTAGAAATATTTTCGTAAGAGATATAATCTTGGATAGGATATTGTACCGAGTAAGTAATAAAGTCCTTTAGTCTTGTAGAAGGTTGAGGTTGTCAACTAGATCTTCTCAATGATATCTCTTGCTCTTGAGTTTCTTCTTCATTCTCAATGTGTCCTCCTTCTTCGGTTTTTTCATGTTCTTCACTTTCTATGGTTTCTTCACTTTCTTCTTGTAATTCTTCACCTATAATATTTCTCAATTCTCTTCGAAACTCACTTGTTTCGATATTAGTAACACAAGGATATATAAAATCACTTGGAAGAATTTTTTCAACATTTTTTTCATTACAATTTTCATAAAAAGGTTCATTTTCGAAAAAGCTAACATCCCTAGAAATATAAAATTTTTTATTTATAGGATCATAACATTTATAACCTTTTTTTTCGGAAGAGTACCCAACAAAAATAGTTTTGATCGAAGTAAAATCAAGTTTGCTACTTTTTTGGTTGCACAAAACATTTACAACCAAAGACTCTTAAATGACTAATATCTAATTTTCTACCATAAAGAATTTCTAAAGGACTTTTAAAATCCAAAATGACACTTGACAACCTATTTATTAAATAAGTTGCGGTTAAAACGGCATCCGACCAAAAAATTTTTGGAACATTATTTTGAAACAAGAGAGATCTAGTAACTTCTAAAAGATGACGGTTTTTTCTTTCGGAAACACCGTTTTGTTGAGGGATGTAAACACAAGTAGTTTGATGTAAAATACCTTTTTGTTTAAGAAAAATAGAAAAATTTTGATTAACATATTCGGTACCATTATCCGTTCTCAAAATTTTAATTTTCTTCTCAAATTTGTTTTCAACAAAATTCACAAAAGTTTGAAAATGCGAAAAAACCTCATTTTTATTTTTCATTAAATATAACCAAGTAATTTTCGAAAAATCATCAATGAAAATAACAAAATATCTAAAGTCATTGTAAGAGGTTATAGGGGCCGGACCCCAAACATCGGAGTGAACGATTTCAAAAAAATCATTACTTTTAGAGCTAGAGATAGGAAAATGAGGTCTAGTATGTTTCGCAATCTTACAAGTTTTACAATTGCTACAATCTAAATTAGAGAAATTAAAAATTTTGTTTAAAACTCTATCGGAAGGATGCCCAACACGCTTGTGCCAAATTTTACTCAAATCTTCATTTTTACTAGTTTTGAAAACAAATTTGTTGCTTTTTCAAAAATAAAGACCATTTTCAAGAAAGCCTTCACCAATTTTGTCTTTGGTGACTAAATCTTGGAAAACGACACCTTTTTCTTTAAAAATTATTTCATAATTCAAATCTCTAGAAAGTTTACTAATAGATAATAATAAATTAACGGAACAATTTTCAACATAAAATACATCTTGAAGAATTTTTTTTGAAAAAATACTAATCATACCCCAACCTTTAATTTTGATTTTTTCATTATTGGCCACGGTAAAATATTAATCACCACTAATTGGACGGTAATGTTTCAACAAATTTTGATTTCCGGTCATATGATCCGTTGCACCCGAATCAAGAATCCATTTGGTACAATTATTTGGACTATTAATAATGGTAGATCCTATGGTCAAACATTTGTTTCCAATTGGTTTTTCTAATAAAGAATCATAACAATTCATCCTATATGTACATCTCGGACTAGGTTGTGGTTTCACATAAACAATGTCATTGGACTCCAAATTGGGCTCAATACCGAATGGTCTGGTTTTGTTTATACTTATTCCATCAAATAGATCTGATTTTTTAATTTTATGAGGCCCATCATGGGGTAAAACAAGTGGACCTTTAAGACCTTGAAGACAGGAGATCAACGCCGCTTCAATTTTATCTAGCCTTTTCGTCACATCCGTACTCGAGCTGGATCCATTCGACACGATCTCCTTCTCCCCCTCTCGACAGGTCTCCATTTTTCTTTTCTTGATTGTGTCGTCGTTTCTTTCTATCACGGCTGCGCCGCATCCCTCTCTCTTCGATCCGAGTCGAGGATAACGAAGCCAGCACCTCTCCACTGCATGGTCATGGGTGTTGGAGTTGTTGGTGACTTCCCTCGTTTCCCCTCTTTCATGGTCGAAGTTGGGGTTTGGCGAGCAGTCGATGCCTTGACGGACACCATTCAACTGATTTTTGTCTGAGAGACTGAGGAGATCGACACTAGGTAACTGATTTTGGGATTTCTCGGACCTTAAATCAAGGTAACCCCTTTTGGTAACATGCTCGATTCTTCCTCCTTATTCTGTCAGCACTTGTGCTGAGCGAATTTTTTGTTCTACTTGATGGATGCTTGTGGTCTTTTGCTGATTTTGGTTCTGGGTTACAAGTTTTGCCCATGTGAGAGTACTTCTCTCTTTGATTTGAGCTGCCGTTGATTGCGAGGAGGCCTCAGTCATGGCTGAGTGCAGCCCCACCCGATTTTGTGCCATTTTTTCTATTCTCACAGGTTAGCTGATTTGCTGGTTTTAAAAACGGAATTCGATTTAATTAGAGCGCTCTGATACCATGTTGGAAATTATGATGAATTATCTTTATATATTCTTATTTTTACCATTGTAATGTACACGCCTATATATAGGCAGAAGAGGAACGGTAAAAAAATATTACCGTTAAGTTTGGTCCTAACGTTACAATTTCTAGAAATAGAAAAAAGTTGCATATCCCTTTTTTATCAAAAAAGGTTCAATGGTAATTTTATTATTCTGGCTATGATGAAAATTTCTAAGTTTAATGTCCCTTAATCTCCTTTGTTTTCATCAATATGACGCGCATCGGACACGAGTGCATGGACGACTCGCGTACAATACGTAACAGAGATATGTCAGGTGGAAGATCCAATATACGTAATAAACAGGGATAAATAAGAAGAAGATTTCACAATTGACATTTTATTTTTAAAATACGTAACTTGTGCCACTGATTGATGTGGAATGTTATTTTTGACAGTTCCGTTTTTTTTTTTCTTTTTTTTTTTGTAAAAAGTGAAACTAACAAAAAGAATAATTTATCTATACAAATACAAAAGTCCTCTTTTACAACCCTTGATATAGTACATTAATATCATTTCTATCTGATCAATATCAAAATCTTCTATATATGAAATTGTTTTACATTAAGTATCTGGCATAGTATTCATATGCGTCTAGAAAATTCTGTCCCTTACTAATACAAATTAGACATCATCCAAGAGAAGAGACCCTCTAAAGGAGAAGTCAGAAATTCAATAGTTCCATCGGCAATATCATATCGGGAAGGGATACGTTTGATTGATCTCTCCCCGTCGTCATCAATATCATATCCGAAATTATATACACCATCCATTTAAAAACCATCCATTACCATCCACAGGCTTAATTAGGCCTAATTGGGCTTTCTAAGAAAATAAGGCGTCCAGGAACGCTCCAGATACCTAATTTTCGCGTGATGACGTCATCAATTTTTTTTCCGAAAAAAAAAATTTCAAAATTTTTTTTTCGCGCTGACGTCATCAAATGGACGGATTTTTGTGTTCAGTTAAATGCCTTAAGGGATGAGTTAAACTTGTTATGTGTTCAGTTAGTTGCATCTTAAAGTCGAATTTTCATATATATTTGTTCAGTTAAACACGATAAGGGATGGACTTAAAGGTTTATGTGTTCAGTTAGTTGCATCTCAAAATTGAATTTTCGCATTGTTTGGTTCAGTTTAACACAATAAGGGATGAATTTAAATGGTTTATGTGTTCAGTTAGTTGCAACATAATTTTGATTTTGTAATTTTTTGTGCTCAGTTAAACACATTAAGGGTTTAATTTAAAGCATTTATGTGTTCAGTTAGTTGCGGCAACAATTTGATTTCGTAGTTTTTGTGTTCAATTAAACTAGTTAAGGGATCAATTAACATTGTTTGTGTGTTCAGTTAGTTGTCATCAAACACGTTTTAATAATCATGCAATTAAGTAAACACTAATCAGTTATTAAGAATGATATCCATTATTGCAACAAACTGAACAATTCTTTTTACAATAACATCCATTAATAATAACATCCACCATTATAAACATAAAAAAAATTGAAAATCATCTGATCTTGAACATTGATCAATTCTCACATTAAGAAAAAAATTATAAATTACAAAATCCGTCTTCCTTGATTGCAAGCATCTATCCTCTAAATCCATCTTCCTTATCTAATATATAATCAATTTCAATTAGTACCAGATCAAGCAACAATTAAAATACAACTATAGAATAAATTAAGCCAAAGAATATTTAAAGAGTTTTGCTAAATCACCATTAAAAAAAGAACGATAAAATAGATTAAAATAAGATTTGTAAAAAAAATAAATTAAAAAAATTAACAATTTCAGTCACAATTATCAGTGATTGAAATTATAAATGCAATAAGCACTAAATAAAATCAAACCTCACGACAAGTTCCCGTCACATGGTCATATACTGAGTTTACCTTAATCAAATTCAAAATAAAAAAAAGAAACAAACAAAGTAAACAATTAGAAGAACGATGATCGAAAACAAATGAAATGATACAAGGGAAGAGGTGAAAATTACAGAATGGGTTCGGTGCAAAAGGTTGCACAGATCTCTCCACAAACTCGTCCCAAGACTCGATATAAACCACGAGATCCGATCACAAATCCGACGCCATCTTTGTCGCACTTCTCCCAATCGCCTCCCAACCGCCTCGCACTTCTTCCAATCGCCTCTCCTCTCTGGCTACGGGGCTAGGGTTTGGAGTGAGAAAGGAGATTTAGAAGGATATAAATAGATTGGGCCAGTCGCTGGGTCCAATCTGGCCTGTTTTGAGCCTGTGGATGGTGTGGATGGTAATTAGTTAGATGGAGAGTAGTAATTACCATATCCTATCGACAAAAACAGAGCCGAACGGTAGTCTTAACAACAGACGGGCGCAGGACTCATTTTTAGCATAAGTGCACGTGTCGTCCACCATCAAAGCCCTTTGAGGCTTCGTTAGTAGCCTGTTTAAAGCTCAGGCACTTGAGCCCATTTTCTCCTTTTTGTTCAGAGTCCGTTTTATGATGATGCCCAGTATTCGTACCCAACCCAACAAGTTGGATTGGAGATGATACTCTGATATAGTGATATGTGTTTCGTTAATCCATACGCACATAATATAAAGCTTTAAAAAAAAATTAAATATATAGTACTTGAACGTATTTCAGCCCATGTTCTTTGCCTAAATGAGGAGAATGAGTGCGAAAGAAAAATGAGAAAAGATTGAATCAAGCTTCCGGAGTAATAAATGATAGTTGTTAAAGTAGTGCCTTTTGGTTGGCTACATACATTATATTAGCATATTACGCGGAGGATAATCTTACAAATAGTAAGTATATAGGGAAAAAGAATAAACATTAAACAACAGGTCAGTAAAGTAGTGCCTATGTTACGCTATCAGATTGTCATGAACAGTTGAACACCAATCAGGCACTTGAGCCCATTTTCTCCTTTTTGTTCAGAGTCCGTTTTATGATGATGCCCAGTATTCGTACCCAACCCAACAAGTTGGATTGGAGATGATACTCTGATATAGTGATATGTGTTTCGTTAATCCATACGCACATAATATAAAGCTTTAAAAAAAAATTAAATATATAGTACTTGAACGTATTTCAGCCCATGTTCTTTGCCTAAATGAGGAGAATGAGTGCGAAAGAAAAATGAGAAAAGATTGAATCAAGCTTCCGGAGTAATAAATGATAGTTGTTAAAGTAGTGCCTTTTGGTTGGCTACATACATTATATTAGCATATTACGCGGAGGATAATCTTACAAATAGTAAGTATATAGGGAAAAAGAATAAACATTAAACAACAGGTCAGTAAAGTAGTGCCTATGTTACGCTATCAGATTGTCATGAACAGTTGAACACCAATAGCAAATTACTCGAATAAAGAAAAAACCTAAGAAGAAAACGTTTTAAAGTGTGGCTGCTGGGATTCGAGCCCAGGTCTCCACGGCCACAACGTGGAATTCTAACCACTAAACTACAGCCACTTTTTGATTCAACTTGCAATATTACAATATTTATCTGTTTCATTGCTTCCATTTGAAAAGTTGAAACACTGGTATAAGACGGTGATTAAAATGTATAAACAGTTTCCTTTTCGCTAACTTAGATATAATAATCGCTTAATTATACCCAAAACTGGACACTGCCCGATTGCTTCACAATGTATATTTTGTATATGAGAATCAATCTATATATTCTCTCTTTTTCCAAGGCATCGCGCACCAACAATTTTCTTAATGCATTACATTTTGGAATGTTAATTCTGGACAATATGGAAAAGTACCATTATTATATTGTTTAATAGAACTTATGAGTGCAAAAGTTGACAAGTTACAAAAGAAAAATTCTTCGTGATTCCGTATTAATTGTATCTCTTGCACCCACACTTTTACTCGTTAAGTATAATTTGTTAAACATTTGGGGTAGAAAAGAAAAGGAAAAAAGGCCATCAGTTAACCTTCTAGAAAAATATGACGACAGTCGTGATTTCCAGCTCAGGGCCTATTTTATTTTAATGAACCAATAAATCAGTGACGACACTAACTAACTAGAGATCGATGTCAATAGCGTTTCCAATTTCTACGCTTACCCGACTTGACAAGTTTATTCACTCGCTCTCTATTAC
This sequence comes from Rhynchospora tenuis, assembly GCA_027725995.1. Lineage (NCBI taxonomy): Eukaryota > Viridiplantae > Streptophyta > Magnoliopsida > Poales > Cyperaceae > Rhynchospora > Rhynchospora tenuis. The sequence continues at coordinate 28,753,696 of CM050888.1, forward strand.
ACATTCCAGAAAAGTAGTAAAACAATAAGTAAAAGACGATACTGGTTATGTCATGTTGGAGAAATTATGCTACGCACAGAGTTGGAGTAAGAAGAAACAAAAGTTTTTTGAACCACGGTCTCTTTTATCAGTTTATGGCCTGTCAATTTATTGAACTCTGTCGCCTCTCTGATGTTTCCTCAGTCATTTACTCATTTTGAATACTAAGTCAAGAAGGCTGTAATTAGACATGTCCTGTCAACGCAACAATAGCTTTTGTAGCAACCGACATGTTTGAAATTCGAAGCCGACTCTTTGAAAACCATATAGATATCTGAGAATATATATGTAGAGTTCTGATCTAGTAACACGGATTTCAGTACAAAATATTTGAATCCAAAGGGGGCGTTTGGTTGTGTAGTAAGGGGTACCGTTACATAAGTTAAGGATGTCTAAGTATTTATGTAGTGTTATGTAATAGATGTTTGGTTGTGTAGTAAGGATGAGTAACTTAATACATGCATATATTCATGTCAAAAGACTAAAATGCTCTTAAACTTGATGAATTATTTAATTTGAATTAGTATTATGTATTAATAAGACTTTGTGACCTATTTATTGTAAATTATTAATTATTATAAAAATAAAACTATTTTATTACTATGAAATATTAATAATTATTGTTAATTAAATATTATAAACATTATTAATTATTTAACAATCAAAATTTATTATTGAATAATTATTTTTAATTAATTATTATTAGTTAATCATTATTATTAATAATTAATATTTATATAAATTATTATTTTTAATAATTATTGTTACTTATTAAATATTATTATTTATTATTAATTATTTGCTAATTTTTAAATATTATTAATTATTAATTATTATAAAAATTAATTATATATGATGAAAAATAAATCATTTTTGTTATTATGAAATATTAATAATTAATTTTCATTAAATATTATTAAATATTAATAATAAAAATTTATTATTGATAAATTATTTTAATTAATTATTATTATTATTAAATTGATATTATTAATAAATAATAATTAATATTACTTGTTAAATATTATTAATTATTATTTAATTATTAATTGTAATAATTAATCTTTATTATTAATTATGATTTTTTAATAATTATTGTAACTTATTAAATATTATTAGTTATTAATTATTTGTTAATTATTAATTATTATTAATATTTCTAAGGGGTGTTGTTGGAAAAAAAATTAAAGGAGATGGGTGCATAAGTTATGCACCCTTAATGCATCTTATGTAACGAGTGTTTGACGACTTAAGGATGCATAACTTAAGTTATGCACCCCTTAAGTCACAAACAAATTGCTGCTCCAACACAGAAGAAGGTTCTTAAAAAAATTGCTACAATGGGACACAATTTTCATCTTTCTAGTATTTGAAGAAAAAGTAAAAATTATATTAATTATGAAATTGTCATATAAGTGTATCCGTTAAAGGAGGAGGATATGATAAATAGTTTAGGTTAATGCTTTGGATTTTGAATTTTTAAGAAAACAAAATAATATAGATGTTTAACCTAAATTTTTAATAGCAAATTTGAGAAAGCATAAAGGTAATTTTTAATTAAAAAATATTATTTAAAATATTTAAAAAGGCATGACTGTATCCTAACACACTAATTTCTCTTTTGCGTCCTATGGAATTTTAACCCGTTTTCTCTAGAGAACTAAATGAGTGATGATGAATACTGCAAAAAAAAATTAGATAACTAATTCATGGTTTCTTCTTTGTATCACTTTTGGAAGATCCATTAAATTCAAGCTGCCAGCCAAATGGGAAGTGGACTATGACTATGGCGCACGATTGATTTTTTTGAAATGAAACTAGAAGCTAGCTTTCTTCCAATTATTGTTATCCTGCTCTAATGCTGGAACAAAGTGCCAAAAAAAAAAAAATGTAATCACAAGTCATATAAAATCATGATACCTGTAAGAGCTTGAAAAGAAATATGGTGTGCTCAATAGATGATTTTATGAGTCATGAGATAAGCAATCATCTATTAGTACATAGTAAATCGCCAGAGAAATACACCAGTACTGTCGTCTTGATTGCTTTAATTGTTTTCTTGATTTGCGCAACAATTTTAAAATAGGCGAAGCTTATCTTTAAAATGAAAAAAAAGGTTCACAAAAATTACAATTCTCGAATTTAAAACTGTTTGGAACTAAAAATTAATTAAATATCTCGTCGACTCCTTACTCTTAAACAAATTATATGAAGACAATAAATGAAACATAGAAGTAGACAACTAACTAAAGAGAATCAAGTAAACAGGTTCTTAAACTCCAAGTGCACCTAAAAATATCAGGTTCATGAATATCATAAAACAATCATTAAAGGACTAAAGAAGATGATTTGTCAATTAATATTTAAAAAAAAAAACAATCTTATCCGTTAGTACTCCCATCACTAAGTGACCCCATCAGCGGCACATTTAGCATACAGGAAAATTTAATTCCTTCTGTCTATCTCTTCAATTTTTAAAGTCTTTGGTGGCGTCCCTCTCTCAGTAATCTTAAGAAATGATACAGGCGTATGTGTAGAAGAAACTCTTATAAGATGATTAAGGTAATCATAGACCACACAGTTCATTTTGCCACATGTTTTCTCTTTTTGATGATAGATAATTATATCGTCTCTAAGTGGAAATAAAAGATGTACTTATGCATCTTATTGTTGTTCTTGTTGCTGCTGCATTATTATAACTATAGTTTTTTTTTTTAAAAAAAAGAAGCAAATGCGATTTAAAAGTTAATAAATTGAATTGTATTTACTATTTAAATAATAGTTACATTTTTTTTTTAAAAAAATAATGGTTTCATATTAATAAGATGCGGGTATTATCTGGTCAGCACATACAAACAGAAGCCATATAAATTTGAATTTTAAATGCTCCAAAATTACTATAATTTTCTTAAAATTTCCCACTATAACTCATGCCAAATCTATGGCCACTTCTATTTGAATTTTTATGTGATAATTCTGCCTCAATATTGAAATTATTTTTCATTTCATGACATTTAATTTTTATTAATATCTGTTCAATATTTGATTAGTATCCGATTCATTTGTTGCATCAGCAACATTTGTTATTTTGTACATATAAACATGAGCTAGGATCGGAATGCGAAAGCGGGAGATCTTAATCATATAACCTCGACACCAGAATAAGAATAAGAAAAGAATAAAGCGCAAAGAACAGTGGCGAATCCAAACAGAGGTGGCCAAATTGAATCCTACCACTTTATTAGTGAATAATTTGGGAAAAGGGAGGATTCTTTCAAGTTTGGGTCCTCGTGGGAGGGCACTTGGAGCAGTTGGTTGGGTTCCTAATCAACTTATTGATCAAGATCATATGAATATAAGTATAAACGAGTTAGAATATGACCCGAATTATACGGGAAATGTTAATTTATAGGACAATTCTGACTCGGATTATACGGAGAATGTTAATTTGTAGGATACCCGCAAATTGAAATTCCAACTTGACGTTATGTCCGCATGTATGAGTTTTAGAAGGCTAGTTTGGTATGATTTTGATTTTTGCACAGGAGTGAAACTGAACGGATGATTATTCTTTTGGATTATGGACTGCATTCTTATAATTTCCCTTATAAATTATTACCAAATTACCGGTAGACACAATTTTTTATACGGACTGAAAAAACTGGCCATGAATTTTAAATTATGAATGATCATGATTGATTATGATTCAAATAGAAGTTGGTACACCACATAATGTGACTACATTATTTAGTTATTCATATCTGCGTATCAGCGTATGTTCATATTCACGTAAAATATTGTAGTACAGACATAAATAGTTTATATTTTTTGAATTCATACACTTCCAGCTTTAGTGTTCATGGTTTTAGTTAGCTGGCCTAAGACGGTTTTGTAGAATTAGATCGTTGTTGTTGTTTGCTAAGTTTTCTTTTTCCATCTTGTAACTCCTAAGATTTTACCTGGAGTACAGCTGCTGTCGAGTTTTTCTAAAAAAAAAAAAAAAAAAAAAAAAAAAAAAAAAGAACTCCCACTAAGTTTTTTTTTTAAATAAACTTAGATAGTACTAAAACAGAATTAGTCTAAAAATATAAATTTAGAAAGTGATTTAATTATTTTGTAACTTTTTTTAATGAAAATCTTTCAGAATTTTTCTGGCCCTCAAAAAAAGAAAAAGAAAAAGAAAAAGAAAAAACAGAATTAGTCTACATTTGACTAACGCTATTTTTAACAACTAATCACGTTCAATAGCAAGGTATTTTAGCTTCGAATATTATTCAAAGAAAAGGCACATTTGAATCATTATGGTCATCACAAAATATAATTAAATAAACTTTTTTTTATCAAAGTAATTAAATTAACTTTATTCGGGAGTGTAACTAAAACAGATTCAAGCTAACAATTTGTTTTTACCTTTTTCTTCCTTTTCTGTTATTGTTATACAGATTCAAGGATGAGGCGATCGATTATTAGTCACATCATGCAAGGTAAATTATTATCATATTATTGTTTAAAATAATTTATACCAAGAGCAGCCTAAAAAGATCACTAGTATACTGAGAAGCATTTAGTGTGGCCAATTAACAAAAAGGAATAAAATTTGGAAACGGGACTCCAATCTTTATATTTTGTTATTAGTACATTGGACACATGGCGCATAACATAATACTGACTCGCGCTGCAATCCAAAAATAATACTGACACGTGTTTCGTTCTTATTCCTTGGAGAGGTTCGATTTTGTTTCAAAGTTCAAACATGGATGATGGATGACTGGATCCGATCCTATCAGAGTTCCTGGCAAAACAATGTTGTAACAATACACGCTAAGAAAAGACCCCACTGAGTTCAATTATTCAACCATTCAGCTATTAATAACAATACAATGACCCCTTTCTAAAAAAATAACAATACGATGACACGATCATTAGGTTTTAATATACTAATTAATACGCGTGGATATATTTTAAATAAATAATGTTTTTCTCGTGGCTACACTAAACTTGTTTTTTTTTATTCATGGCTAAGCTTAAGTTTAGTAAACGGGAAGGCGTGTGAATTGATTGATTTCATATCAAAAGTGAGGGTCATTTTAATTAGTGGTTACTTTGTGTTCTCTCCTTTTCACTAATTTAGTTTTGGCGAACAGTTCGACTTGATAGAGCAAAAAACAAAGTTACAGATGTTTTAAAAGTCATTATACAAATTCATGTTATTGAAGTGTACGATTAATGGGAAATGGGACTTCCTTTAATATCTAAAAAGTCATTCATACAGATTCACGTAAGTATAATGGGACTTTCTCCTCCATCACTCCAACCCTTGTCTTGCTGGTTTCAAATCATTCATATACTTTTTACTTTTGTATGTAAGAATATGATTAAACCTTTTTAACCAATAAGCAAATCAATGTGTCAGATAACCAAGTATATATTGACACGGATAAAATGCAATTAATGCTCAAGTTATATATCATGATAACCGTCAACCGTACCAACAAAGTCAGCAAAAGATCCATACATAGCAAGCAAAATTGCTTTCAACCTAAGAATATTTATCATATTATCTACAAAAATACAAAATTGCAGAATTTTATTGGAAAAATCATAAAAATAAAGGCGCGTGGAACTTAAAACATCTTAACATTATTTGGTTTAAAGTTAGGAAAACCGACATATGGTGTTTGGAATTACATATGAACAAACTAGTGGCAACACCATTTATGGTAATTACCTTTCAAACAGTAAAAAAATACAGCAGAGAGCTGATGACAAAAAAGGGGATGCTGGGAGGAAGTTATGCATCACTATCATCGTACAATGTTGGGATAATAAAATAGTGCTCAGACAATGTTTGAAAAAGAAAGAAATATATTTAATAACAATAAAATTAAAATTATACCACTAATTTTAAATTACTACTTATCTCCAAGCACTAAAACATGCCAAAAAGAAATTAGGTACTTAATATACACTTCAATAACATGACACCGCCAAAGGTTTTCCCAAGAAGGGCGATAAAACGATACATGCATATTTCTCATATCTTTCAACTTGTACCCTTTTATTTATTCTGAAAGTTTTGACAAAAGGTTATTTGGAAGTGGATATGATTCCCTCACTCTCCAATAGGTACAGTGTTTGTGTGGTTTGTGATTTGTCACCAATAATGTTGGCAAATTCAATGTTTGAGTAGAGAATTTCATTTAAACTAAAAAAAATGGAAAGAAAAAGGATATCCGGTTGAATAGTTAATTACAAAATAAAAAAAGGAAAGAAAAGGATTCTCAAACAAGTAAAAGTCTAAATTTAAAAACTCCTTCTAAAAACTTGCTATTTAAAGATTAAAATATAAGAAGTAAGTTATTAAACTATAAATAATACTAGACATGGCAGTTGCAGATTCGTTGCGCTATGTTTTTTAGATTGAAGAATAATTTAATATATTTCGTCAAACTTGCCAAAATTTCCAATGTAAAATATAAAAAATCTGCCTAAAAAACTTGTGAAAATTTATAGACAAAAATTTGTAAGTTCAAAATTAGTAATTTCTTCTATAAAATTTACTATATAAATTTGACATAAATTTTCTGTCCAAAAAAAATCTTGCTAATATTAATAATTGGTATGACTATTTTTAATTGGTACGACTATTTTTAATTTATTTAAAAATTAAAAAATATATAAAAAAGGAACGAACGACTCAGATTGTCGCAAATCATAACGGCCATGGCTTTTGATTAATACTATAGATAAATAGTGTCGGATTCAATGATGCTAGTTTTTATGACGCAAAATATCAAAGTATCGTTATTTCACTTATATTTCCAAATTTAAAATTATAATAACTGATTTAAAATATTGATCTTGTTCAATTTCATGGGAGATGCATTTCTCATATATTTTTGATATTTTTTGAATTTATTTGATGCTAGATTAAGATGCAAAAATTTGAACATATTTGAATTAATCTCTTATAGTAACCTGAAATTAAAATTTGACTTTATTTAATTAGTTTTAAATCAGAAACATGTCACTAAATTACTATATTTACAAGTTCGAAAGATAGCTCTTGAGCTGCCACATTAACATCCGTGACGTAATTGCCACATGAAATCTTGATCCACTATGTCTACCGTTTTGGGAGGTGTCAGCCTCCAACAAGCAAGAAAAGGTTAGGTTAACTTTGGATAGTTGCTCCTCCTATAAGGCTATAAATACACTACCTTGCATCAAGGTCATAAACCAAGCAAGCATATTTTCTGTTATCATTCGGTCTTACAACTGTGCTTTGTTCTTTCATTTCCCTTCCCTTTCATACTCCTTCAATAATTGAGGTAATCGTTTGGTTTTCTAATTTAAGTATTTAACCTAACATGTTCGTGCAATTTCATGGCGATCCCTGCAAAACTTTGAAACCATGTTTTATTATTACTTCTGCTCCATGTAAATGGATGATTTTTGGTATCCATTTTCCATTGATTAGGCAAATGATTCAGATAGAAGGAAACATTTCATGTTCCATAGGGTTTGTGACAATTTCATTTCTCAGGGGTATAATTGCACAAAAAATATTTTAAGGGTATACAGGGGTTCACGTGAAAGTTTTTTCTCTTTCTCAGATTTTGCTCGTGCATTAAAAAAATTTGAATTTATTTGCAATTTCGCACCAAGATCGGCTCTACTAATTTGAATACGGAAGTGCTAGAGAGTAACGCCTTACAATAGTTACAAACCGACTACTAATTATTTATGCCAATTTTTTGGGGGATATTTATTCTTGAAAATTTTTTGGGTCATCCCCAATGTTACCTTTATAGTTTCTAGAAAAAAATTAAGGTTGCAACAATACAAAAATAAACAAGTTAAAAAGGGCTTAAATGTGTTAAAAGGCATCTATTCGAATTTCCTAGGATTGGCAAGAAACTTTCCAAAAATAAAAGAAAATAAGAAAAAAAAAATTATGTTAATTTTGTCTTGACACCCATTCGAATTCCCAACTTTTGAGTTTCTCATTACTAATTCAGTGGGAACGCATTTCAAGTGGAGGACTTCCAACTTAGATTCCAGAGTATATTCCCAATTTAAGGATATCCCCTTTCTTTTTAAACCCACCAGTGTAATCAATTTCTAGAAATTAAAGGGGAAAATTTAGAAACGAGAGAATATAAGTTAAAGAAAGAGGTGCGTCAACTTTTTCGAAACGACGCTTCCCGAATCTTCTATTTTTTTTTTCTTTGTTACTTCTATAATTTGTCAAAAGATTTTTTTAACCTTTAGTCATTTTCAGACTACTGTGCTTAGAATAAGTTGACAATTCTTCTTCGAATTGAACCGACTTTGAATTCAAGCTCTAGACTTGAATTGAAAATATATTCAATTAACTTTAGAGATTGTTTATTGTTTTAGGATTTGATTAATGAAGATGGATTCCTTCTCAACTGGAGCCAAGTTTGAATGCCTCCTCTTTGGTAAGCCACAAATTTGACTCTTCTTTTGCTTTCTTCTTTCTTTGTTGTTTTTGTATTGTTTGTCCCTTTTATTTTATTTATATGTCGTTTGGCTGGGAAGGGGACCAGCAGATGGCTGTTGCTATTGTTCTGATTAGAAAGCAAATAACGGACTGTCATAACAGAATGTTTAACTAATTATATGTTTGGTTATTATCGCCCAAAAGAGAGAGAAATAACATTAAGGAAATAATTTATTTTGATTGATAACTGCCTTATAAGTTTATTTTATGCTCCTCAGAAAACAAAATAAAAAATTTATGGTTCAATTTGTTTGCAGATATGGATGATACTCTCTACCCAATGAGTACAGGCATCAATTTGGCTTGTCGCCATAACATCGAAGGTATACTGATAATATTTTTTTTTTCTTTTAAGTCAATTTGGAATGAACTTAAAATTTGCTTACTTTATTTTGTAAACTATTGTATTTTGCAGAGTACATGCGAAACCAACTTTCCATTAAAGAGAGTGAAGTACCAAAGATGTGCTTGGATTTGTACAAGGAATATGGTACAACCATGGCTGGCCTCAAGGTATATTAGTTCATTACTTCAACACTGAAAATAAGAAACTAAAAACTGGTAAAATGAAAAGTTTAATAGAATTTTGGTTATATGCACTGATACATGTCTACGAGAATAAAGTGTGTAGCCAAAGTGAGTATGTTGTCAAATGTACTTGATACCTCAATTTCTAATTTACTTGAAAAACTTTACCACATGCAATTATTTTAATATTTATTTCAGGCACTGGGATATGAATTCGACTATGATGAGTTTCATTCAAATGTCCATGGAAAATTACCCTATGATAAGCTAAAGCCTGATCCAGTCTTGAAGCAGCTTCTTCTTTCAATGCCTCAAAGGAAAATTGTACGTGTTTCAATAATATTGGTGGTTTTTCCGATAATCTCTTGTATATTTTTCAAATTAGTCTTTAGATCTGTATATTTAAAGAAAAAGTACCAATTATAGTTTGTATACATATTTTTTTAGTAGAACTGCACCAATTTTGTTCTTTTCTAGTACACAAGCAACTTAAACTAATAAAGACCAAGCTGTTAAAATATCACACTTTATGACCACTATATCATACTATTAATTTTGAAGTGTAGCACAAAAATATGCAACAATCAGCATATTAGTGGTCTTTAGAGATATTGTGAAATATTAGTGGCGACTTATCAGTTCATTTGGTAGAACTGTCAGGTGCTGGTTATATGAGACATGCTGACATTGTGATTTTTTTGCAGCTTTATTAGTCAATAAACTACTTACAATAATATGATTCCCTTGTCAATAATGACCACTAATAGTTCAAACCTTGATGAAGATACTATGTTGGGTTGCAATTTTGTAATCAAATTGGGTACTCTACTGAGCATATTATATCTCCCTTTACCCTATAGATCTTCACTAATGCTGACAAAGCACATGCTGCTGAAGTGCTGAGCCGATTGGGTCTTGAAGAGTGCTTTGAAGGTGTTATATGCTTTGAAACACTCAATGAAGTTGAAGATTCAAAATCCAACAAAAGGATTCTTTGCAAACCCATGCTAGAAGCCATGAAGGCTGCAATACAGATTGCCAAAATTGATCCTAAGAAAACTGTAAGTTTATGTATTTTAAACTGTTGAAAATGTTTTTTTAGTTAAAAAAAAAAAGATTCTTTTCCAGGGGCATTCTGTGTAATTTATTATTATTAATTTATTTACTTGCTCTTGCTTCAGATTTTCTTTGATGACAGTGCACGCAATATTGCAACGGGGAAGGCTGCTGGGCTTCATACTGTAGTGGTACGTTGTTTATGGTCCATGCTATATTAAAGATATGAAATTGAGACAGCTTACTGTGGAGAATCCTGTATTATTTTCTTATTCTACTACTCAAACACGACCATTTGTGTTATTTTCATCTGTATATCATATAAATTAGTTGGGTGTGTGAGGTTTAATTGTTAAATTTTTGACAGCAAAGCAAAAGTACATTTGGGAAAATTTTCTTTTTTACTGATTCATCAGTATTCTGTATGGAAGGAAATTATGTCTATTATCTTTGTCTGCTGTTCTAATATTGTCAGATTCTTGAGCTATTGGATCCAACAATCATGGTGAAATGACTAAAATTTTAATCTTATGTAGGTTGGTACCTCAGTGTTGGTACCTGGAGCTGACGTGGCACTGGAGAGCATGCACAACATAAAGGAGGCGTTACCAGAGATATGGGAAGGCACCAACCAATTGGATTCAGATTCAGTTATTCAACCCGCATCAGTAGAGACCGTTGTACTAGCCTAATTAACTACTGTTCATTGATCTCTTTATAAATGTGGGTTAATTTGTGATCTAGTTATCAACTCCAATGTGTTTAGTGACTGTATGTTGGAATTGAGTGATATATATTATGTTCACTCTGTTCCTTGCCCAATTTAGAAGGTTGTCTTCTAATTTTCGCTCATTATTGTGTAATCAAAGTGCTATTATGATATCTTGTGATGCCAAATGTTGGTGTCAAGGCTTCTTTCGAGTCATCTGACTTGATAAGAGAATATTGTATGAAAGTAGCAATTTCAAAGAGAACTCTTAAATTATTATTTATCATGTCTATTGAGATTTATATGTAACTTTAAATTTAGAAGTGTGTCCCTTTGGACTATGAAGCATGTTGAATGGCTCTATATATGACGTAGGTTATCTTTCTTCTGAAAAAACGAATGTGTTAGCCTTAGCCCTAATGGGCTTGGGCCCAATTAAGTTGAGCCTAAATTGTGATGAATTCAAAGTACTCACCAAGCCATTCGAGTGCAGATAAGTCGAATAGATCATCAGATCAAAAGTTATTTAGTCTTGGATTCTATAAGCTACCAAAGCTTCAAGTGATAACATGAAAAATATGGCTCAAATATAGCTTTAGCAAGAGTGAAATAGAAACACAAGTCCCAAAAAAAAATTAATAATAATGCTAATTTTTGTTCTTATACTGACAAAGTCTTATGTTGGAAAGAGGTATAAATCATAAAGGTACGTAATAGGTTGTTAATCTCGCACAACCTTAATCTTTACTTACTAATTTATTGCTACTACGACGGCCGATGGGCATAAGCCTATTTAAAACCTCATGAGCTTGTGCATGAGAAGTTCGTTTAGATAAGGATTTAAAAGAATCTGTTTTTATTAGTTGTTTATTTAGAGTACCAAAAGGTACAATTTACTAGTAGAAAGGATCAGTTATTGTGGCACTTTAACGTCTACTTTACTGGAGTTGAGATTTCAGAGTATATGATTTTTAAAAAAGCCAGTGTCAATGGAGTCTGTCGCAATCCAAATTGTTTGTTGGGAGGGTCACTAAACTAAACGCAACAATTTCTAATTAGCAATGGTCCTGATATAATTATAAGTGTGCTTGAATTATTCAAGCAATGCTTCCAATTAAAGTGATGGTCCTGATTTTAATTAATAATGCTTTCTTATTAGTATGATTATGTCCTCAAATCAATTCCAATAATATAGATGACAGTGTTTCTGCTTAATAGTTAATTATTATATCAATTATACTTGACAACATTGATCTCCAAGGAAAGACGAAGAACAACAACAAAAAAAGATGTGTAGTAACGTCTCTGCTTAAATTTAATTATTTAAAAACATTGGTTGTAGTTCTATTTTATTTCTCTAAAAATCAGTATAGCAAATTAAATTGCAATACTTCTCATTGATGTATAATAAATATACCCTCATTACCTCCGAGGTTCCGATTGGTGTAACATGCTTCTAGTTAAATAGAAGTGCATCTAATAAAATACAGTGATACTCCAAATTAAATATAACAGTAACGATGCATCTAGACTGTAGTAAATTGTGGCACTTCCATTATTCGGAAAAGGTCAGCACCCACCAGTGAGCGGGTCCCACCCGCACCCTTCAAAGCAAATATCGGGTCGGATCCTATTGCTTTCTGCGGGAGTAGGAGTAATTGGGCCCTGTTCAGGCCTCTTTCAGAAGTTAGATACCTTCATGTTACATGTACCTTTCCTCCAGGTCAACTTTGGAATTTTGTGGCAATGGGGCTCACATGATTGCGCAGAATTTATAACACAACATGCCAACACAACCTATATGATCTTCTATAATCTCAGAACCACTACATAGATGTAGGCAAACAAGTAGAATTTATAACAATAAAAAATGGGTCAGAAAGAAATTATTATGCAAGTATTTATCAATCAAACGGTCATAATAATTGATATGCTAAAATAATGCATCATCTTTAAAGACTTTAATCAATCGAGCTACATAATTTTTTTAGAGAATCCAATCAATTATTTATTTTTCCTATAATGTTTTTTTTTATTTTATCTCCTTTACACTGTTTTATATAATATTATTTATGTTAGAAAATAGAAAACACATTTTTAGTTTTTTTATTGGCAGATTTTAAATTTTATTATAGCAAACTAGTAGCTCAAGTGATGAGGCACTACCAAAAATTTTCAGATGTTGCCAGAAATTTCAGATTCCGCAAATTTAAAATGAATTATGACTTGAGACTTGAGAGTCATTTTCATCGCTCAAAAACCTTTATTATTATTTTTTTTTTGTATTTATAGCTATGAGTTGACAATTTACAAGAAATTTCTAAAGTTAATGCAAGTTGTACATAGGATAATATAAAAAATTGAACAAATATTGAATCATTGCACCAGGGAAGCGGACAGAGAGAGATCCCATGAGATCATAGATTCAAGTCAACGAAATTAATTGAATTCCAACCAAATTCAAATCCGTAATTTTCAAATTAAATTGGCAGGGACAAGTACCTACTCCAGACTGAAACACACCTATTAAATTCCCCAACTGCGACACTGCCTCTGATCTTAAATCCTCCTCAGCTGGCAGTTGTATCTCCCAACTAAACACCATCCCAGTGTATCTCTTGTTTAATACGTGTCACAATGAGATATAATGCATTGCATCCTCAATATCCCAAGTACAATCCATCGTTATCATGTCTTCTTGGCTTGTTTGGATGGTTTGAAAATAAATCTAAGAACTCTAAGAAGAAGAGTTAAAAAAGTTAAAAATTTTCTTCCTAGATCTTCTTCTTTTTTCTTAATTATTATTATTATTATTATAAAAGCATGATAACAAATAGAATAAGAAAGTACATTTCTCTAGAATTCCCTATGTTGACAAAAGGAACTGCGTGGACGAATCATTAATTTCTTCTCTTTTCTTTGGATAAAGGAGTGAATAATATTGGTTATTTAATTTATTTCTCTACAGTAGTGAGATAAATAATGAACAACACTTGAGGGAAATTTTAAAGCAGTTTGACCAAATTTATCCAACCATAGATTGTTTCTAAAATAGGTTCGTTCTGGAGTATAATCATGAGAGAAGTGCCATTGTCACAAAATCTACTTCGAATGAAGAATAAATAAAAAAGGATAAAGAGAAAAAGAATTGCAACAACTCACTGTTTCATGATTCTTTCTTGACTTTGGTGATTCCGATACAAAAGCAAAATCTAAAATTAAAGTGAAAAGTGCCTACAAAGCAGATTAAAGAGTGAGAAAGGAAAAACCATGATTTTTACTTCTGACAACTGTCAAAATGGGGTTAATACGGCTCCTAGATTGTAAGTGACCAACACTACTAGTGATTACCGCTTTGTAAAAACCCACATGATGCAACCAACCGTCTCTCTTTTTTGTTTTTATCTTTATTGACCGTTGATCCATTCACAGGCTATAAAAAGGTTGGACGATTATTAATGCTTATCTCCGCTGTCTCGTTGAAAATATGTCTAGTAGCAAGTAGCATAGTATATATAGTCGAGACTATTCATTATTTGGTGACCATCACCAAAACTATGGGAAATTAATTATGGTTAGTGTTTTTCTTTTTTTATTCCCTATTTGAGGGAACATGGTTTGAGTTTCCAAACCGATAAAAGTTGATTAATTAAACCCTTAAACTGAATTTTTTGGTCATATAACATAACAATTTTTGTTTATTTGCACTTGTAGCGCACAGTACAGAAATGTCCATTGCAAACCAATCTTAAATTACTACTACTAATCAACTATTGCTTACAAAAAGAGCATCATAATTCATAAACACACATGATCTGCGGGTCCAAAAATGCGATTCGTACCTATTAAATATATGAGTTGTGTTGATTATAAGAAGACCAAAATGTCCATCATAAATTACTAAATAACAAACACAACAGGATAAACTGTACTAATTTCTTAATTTACCCACCTAAATTACTAAATAAATTTTACTTTGTCATGTTAGCATTTTTGTTACTTGATAATAAATCCATATCATCACTTAAGTAATTTTGCTCCTCTTATTCTAATTCGCCCTTTGATTTAATTGCCTGAGTTAAATAAGGGTTAAGTTCTTACCAACACCACCAAAATTTTGAACGTCTTGACGTTTGAATTTTTATTTTGTCTTTTGTTTGGAATTGGAATTCAAACCACATTTGGTCAAAAAAATTCTGTCTCCTTTCATGATTAAGTCAAAACTAACCTTGACATTTTTATCATTGAGTCAATTTGTGCGATTGCCATAGAAGCATGATCCCAAAATGTATACCTCAGTGGTTGAAAATTAGTTTTCGACCCGAGTCAAAAATGGCATTTGTTAAAATAATCAATTAAGTCAATTTTGTGTGATAGCTAAAGAAGACCCAGATGCACACCACAGCGGTTGAAAAATTGTTTTCGAGCCAAGCGAAAAAATTTCTCTCTCACTGTTTTGAAAGATATTCCAAATTATTTGTTGGAAGAGAGGAACAATTGACACCGGTGCAGGTGCTACCAAGGAAAGTACTAGAAGACGGCGCACTTTTCTTCAAGTACCTAGTCGTTGTGTTGTTGTAGACTTGTAGTGTAGTTTACTCTGTTTGTTCCGGTGCTAGTTGTTTTCTTTTTTTCTTTCATTCCCTTGACGGCTGCAGTCAATTTTTTCGGGGAAAAAAACAGTCGAGGGTGGAAAAAAAAAAGCAGATATTTTGGATATTTATTTTTGAATGGTTAATATAGGACTTTATGTCAAGCTTTGAAGAGTACTTTATAATTTATTAGCAACTGAAATAATAATCTTGAGACTTGAATATTCAATTATAAGTACCCAAATTTCATCCATTTTTAAGTGCATAATTTATTATTATATTTTGTCTAACAATATTTTAAGTGGTTGATTTTGATTATTTACTATATTTTTTGACTGAGAACTTATTTTCGAAATATTATGATGCTAATTAGATGAATGTACACATTCTATGTGTATTTTTTATAAAATCGTATGATAATTTATTTTCATATTCGCTTATATTGGATTTGTAACCGAATTTAGGTAATATTAGATCAATAATATCGTATTAAAGAATTAAGTATTGATACAAAATTACAAATACAAAATTTTGATTCCCTTTGAATCTGATCAGTTTGCAGCCCTAGTAACAACAGCGATAACAACAAGCTAGTTTTTTCCTTTTTCTTTCTGTTTTCTTTTTAATCGATCAAGATTCGAAGCTCGGTACTGGTGACTATAGCGATCGGATCAGGCACGTGCCCGTTCTTTTCAAAGATGCAGTCAGTTGAAAAGGGCTGGAGGAAGAGATACCTTGGGACCAAATTGACGCAAGTTCTTTCTTTGTGATTTTTTGAAAACTTGGACAGATCTTTACATGTTTATTTTCCTGCTTTTCAATTTCAGCTGCGTATAGCTTAGTCACTTATTATTTTTTTCCCCCCTTAAAAAGTAATTTTCTTCGCCAAATTCAATTAATCCGATTGAAGACCCAAAAGGGAAAAAAAGAAAAGAAAAAAAAAAACACTGTCTAACTTAGTAGTAATTAAAAAAATCCTTTATATTTGTAAAAGAAGAGTGTTAGAAACTCACTCCTCCTTGAAAAAAAAGAGAGGAATAAATCATTTATTTCTTTGAGGGGAAAAAAGCACTTAAAAAGTTGAGTATGCATGATGGTTATTATTGTTGTTATTTTGTATAAGTAGTGTTGTGTTTATTTAATGTTATAGTTTGTTTATACCATTAATTTTGGACAATCGCCACTTTAACAAAATTTTTTTATAAACTATTACATGTATCATCTCTGTGTAACCATAAAATAAAAACAAAATATCATACTAAAATATCCGCTGGTAGTTGGTAAGATTTATTCGTATCTTCGATAATCATGCCATGCTTTTAGAAATTATGGTATACAACATCCCGTGGTTGACTGTATCACAAGTTGACAATAGAGAATTGTTCGCTAGTTTTTCTTTTGAATTTTTGTTTGAAATGGAGTGGGTTCGACCGTTCAGGGATTAACCAATTTAAGGGTTGGGCCCCTCTCCTTCTATACAGATTTAATGGGAAGTCCAGACAAATTTGGACTGTTGATCATTGACCAAACGATTCAGATCAATTCTTGTCGTATATCGGTTTTTTCTGTCCCAAAAAAAGACAGTACAAATCTGCATGATAGTCTTCAATTGAATCCGTATAATAATAATTCCAATTTGTGCAGTTCAGAAAATGGGACTAATCTGCTAGGATTAATAATGCCAAAGGAAATTTCGCAAATTTATTTAGATTAAGCACGAGAGCATATGACAATGCAGAAAGAGATATTTGGTTTTCGGATCCTAATTCCTTTACAAAGAGGAATATGGATCCGGGTCAACAACCACATGGCAAACTTTTCATGTTCTACACTTCTACATCAAACTGCAGGTTTAGGGTAGTGTTTTCCAAAATGACACGACACGAGCGTGTTGGTACGACACGCACGCGTGTTGACATGACACGACACGACACGTTCATGGAATTAACACGACACGTGCGTGCCAGCGTGTCGTGTCAAAGTTGTGTCGTGTTGGAGATTTCAAAACATTGACACGTCTTAACACAACACGAGTTAACACGTGACACGACAAAAAATTAATATTATTTAGAACTTATTAAATTATATTGAGTTTATATTATAAATTTAATAATTTTTATTCATAATCTTTTTATTCAATCATTAATTTTTTTTAATATATGAAATTTCAATAATTTATTATATATTTTCTATTTAAAAAATTAATTTAAAAATATTTTAATGATTTTTTATGAATAAATTATAATACGTCCTGACACGTTTAACACGTCGTATCAACACGACACGACACGTCGTGTTAGGCGTGTCGTGTTAACCAATTCTTTCATTTGACACGACACGACACGACACGACACGTTGAAAATATTAACTCGTGTCAACACGACACGACACGAGCTTTAACACGCGCGTGTTTGACACGACACGACAGGACACGTTTGCAATAAATATTTATTGTGGGGAAAGAAATAATTTTTTTTTAATTAAAAAGAAAAAATGAAGTAAGAAGACCCGGATCCTTTCATAGCGAATTGGCGATGCACTATTTCCTACTCTCCTTTCGGCCCGGAAAAAGGGCGCTGTCACCTGTCAGGCATGCACTTTTTTTATGGACCATGTCACTATTCAGTAATATAATAACTGATTACATTGTAGATAGAGGACTAATCTCGATAAGTCAAACACCTGTTCTTTTTAGTGGTTGCCAAAAAATGAGGTTAGGCCATGTTAATTATATACCGTACCAAAATATCTCCGTGAATGTATCGCAATGCATGGTGAGATGATTGGGTCAAATATTTGTTAATTAAATAATAAAACAATGAAATTTTGAAAATTTGAACCATCCCTTTGATTATGCTAAGGTGCCATAGACCAATTAAAAAACTAACTTTGATAGGTTTTGCAATTTTTTAGGCAAAATCAGCCGTATGCCCTCCAAATCTTCTCTAATTAACCATATACCCGTCTATTCTTTAATATTAGTCATATACCCCTCAAATCATGGTTACTATTGTCATTTACCCTTTTGACTTATTTAAATAATATAATAATTCTGAAAATATAATTTACAAAATTTAAGACCAAAATACCCCTGACCTTTCCCCTCCTTATTTTTCCCTTCAAATTGAATGAATCGATAATCATCGCTACATAGATTCATTCAATCCTTCGGATTGAAGTTAAATTTAGAAAAAAACAAATATTTATGTGCCCCACCATTTTAGCGTCACAGAGAAAATTTACTTAAACTCGCTTCTGCTCCCAGATGGTTGGAGCTATGTTGATGAAATTATTATATTTTGAGAAGTTAAATTAGTTGTGCATTTGTATTTTTTAATTTGAAAAAGTACTGGTCAATTAAACCAATAAGAATTGTGCATTTTTGTCTAGGCATGAGGAAGCAACCGAGCAACTAGAAAGAAAATCAACCAAAATTTCTAATGCGGTCTTGTTAAAGTTAGCTTGTACTACCAGAGATGACAAATAATGAATTTTAGATCTACATATTTTTACCAAAAGAAATAAAACACTAAAAACCAAATTCTATTCTCATTGTACATGGAAACAATAGTAACCTACGCTCAGCATTCTTCATTTTTTGATTTAAGAAACATTTTTTTATTAGCCTTTTATTTCTTTCTTTCTATTTCAGGATTGAATGAATCTCTCCGGCGATGGAGGGGACGGAGAAAGGTCAGGGACATTTCGGTCTTAAATTTTATAAATTAGATTTTTATAATTATTATATTATTTAAATTAGCCAAAAGGGTAAATGACAATAGTAACCATGATTTGAGGGGTACATGACTAATATTAAAGAATAGAAGGGTATATGACTAATTAGAGAAGATTTGAAGGGCATACAGCTTTTTTATTGGTTTTATATTTTTTGATAAAAAATGGTAATTGACGTCCAAAATATATATAGTTCCTTGCAGATTCGTCCAAATATTTGTGAAAAAAATACATTTCTTTTATTGTTATATTGTTATTTCCATAGAATATTCTATTATTTTAATTATTTTCACTTTTCACATGGACTGGCTCTGAACTGGCAGGAGGCATGATATTATCTATCTCATCGTCCAATTCGAAGTTAGTGCATGATCTTCACTTTATACGAATTTAATTGGCCGTGATTGATTTTTTGTAAGTTCATGATCAACATTATTTAATATGACTTTGTTAAAGGAAATAACGTTGAGCAAAATCAATACACAGAGAATTTTTAAATTATAAATATATTTTTATTCTACATATTTTATTAGTATATTTCTATAACCTAGAAAGATCTTCACTTTATACGAATTTAATTGGCCATGATTGATTTTTTGTAAGTTCATGATCAACATTATTTAATATGACTTTGTTAAAGGAAATAACGTTGAGCCAAATCGAATACACAGAGAATTCTTAAATTATAAATATATTTTTATTCTACATATTTTATTGGTATATTTCTATAACCTAGAAAGAATATCGTCTAGAGTGTTCCGTCCACTGGTATAAACATGAGGCACTAGCTTTTATTTTATATTGAGCCAAGAAAAACCAACAAACAAGTTCGCTTGTACTAGAAAACAGTTTGGTTGTGTGGGCGATTGAGTACTAGGGTTTGCAATATTTAATACATATCAGAATTTATATTTTTATATATTATTATCTATCGTGAAGGAAACATTACACTCGGTGCATCCAATTTTTGTTTTCTGATTAAAAAATTAAGGATGCATCTACCAAATGAATGCACAATTAATTAATTTTCTGAGAAATCAAAATCATTATATTCTATTATACATGATCTTGGCTTTGGTTTGAATGGTCCACCCCGGCAACCACTTCGGCCAGGGTTACTATTTAGACGATAAAAATAACCGAAGGCGCTTTGTCCACATCCACTTGGAAATTATTTCATTGGATGTGTGTTGACAGAGATAAGCAATCCGCCAATTAATTATCTCACTTTAGTAACAAACTCCATTTTTTTAAGGGAATTTCGCTGTGGCAAACGAGTTGTGGCTACATGTAAAAGTGCATTTAAATATATATATATATATATAGAGGTAGGCTAATGTCCTTTGGATAGGACAGAGGGATTGTCCTATTCACTTTTAAACCATCCGATTACATTAAGATATGTGCGCAGATTTAAATAGAGGGTACAGATTTGAAGCGCTGAGGAGAGGGGATGAGTTAATTTTCTCCGTTCTTTCTGTTTCCCCCGTTACTCTCCTCTCCGTTTATTAAAACAATCCCCTCGTTAACGAAGAGTCACAATTTCTCTTCCGTGAACAAAAAAAAAAAAAATTTCCTTCTCTCTCACTTCGTCTCCACCCTTCTGGCCATTTGTTCTGAATTTTTCCTTTCGTTGGAGTTAATTTATGTCTCTCCGTTCTCTCTCCCACCACACATTTTTGTTTTTGCTGCTAATTTCGTGATTTCCCTTTCATTTGGTTTGTTTAAATTGTACTTTTGTTTGCCTTTTCTGATGAGGAAGTAGTCGACCAGTAGGAGAATCTTGAGGAACTCGGTTTGTGATTAGGAGTATTCTTTATTTTTTATGCTGCTAATCAACTACAAATGAAAGAGAAATACTCTGAACAGCCTACTCACCCAATTGATTTCGTACACTTGATTGGCCTCATGTTTTTTCTTCCCGTTCATTTTCCATCAACTGTAGCTTTCTTTTCATTCAAATTTCTCATTTTTATTTGTATTTTGGGACTAATTTGATATATAATTGATCAATTGCTTAATTTGGAGGTTGGTTCTGTCAATTTGGGTTCCAATAATTTTCTCGCCAAAGAGACACGACACCTAGGGTTTTCTAGCCAAAGAGAGATGTGCCGAGTCAGCAAAGAAGAGATGCACCAGTACTCTCTAGCGGGGAGAGTTGCGAGAAGGGGTGGATAAGGTGAAAAGAAAAGAGGTGCCATACTGCCATGCGATTGGAGGGGAGAGTTTTGAAAGTTTTTTCTCTGAGAGTGGCACTGCGCTAATTGATCGGAGGGGAGTGGTTTAGGTGAGACCGTGAGATAGAGAGGAAATAGAAAGAGACGGAGTTACACAATGAAAACGGAAAAAATTAAAGGTCCCATTCCCTTCAGCGTCATAATCCAAGTCTGTTAGATCTCATCTGTGCACGCATCTTGAAGAAATCTGACATTCAGAAACTGAATAGGAAAATCTCTCTATCCTATCCATAGGACATTAGAGATGAGCTAATGTCCTATGGATAGGACTGAGGCATCCTCCTATTCACTTTTTATCCATTGGATCGTGTTAAGATCTATGCTGAGATGAAATTTGAAGGCTGAAATTAAGAGCGCTGAGAGAGAGTTTCCGTTAAAGTAATATTATTTCTTATGTTTTTTTGCCGTGCGTCTGTCCATTTCCTCATCATCTATTGTCTCTTCTAGTCTCCTTCCCCAATCCTTGCCGAGCTTGCTCTCTTTGAAGAAAGAAAACAAAACCATGGGTTCTCTTAGCACCTCACACTGTGCTTCTTCGACTCCTCTTTTAGTCTTCTGGAGACTCTTCTTCACTGCTCGGTACCTATCTCTCCGCCTACCCTTCTCACGGAAAACCCTAGGTGACTCCTAGTTTCATCGACTGCCTTTGTCATGTACTGACGTGGGAGCTGTATTGTTGACTGGTGGGGCCAGTATGTCAGAGAGAGAGACGAGAGGAGCTTCAAGAATTAAGGAAATGTCAACTGGGCCAACTGATGAAGAAAGGCCCACAACAAGTGATAGAATCGAGCTGAAATCGCTGAGTAGTTAGACAGTTACTCTGACGTGGCTTCAATTAACCAATTTCTTTACTTTTACTTATTGTTAAACTGTAATCTCTTTTCAGTAGAAGGATTAGCTATAAAAGCACAATTGTAAGAACATTTTGGGAACAATCAAGATTTGAACAAACTGAAATTCCTTCTCGTTTCTCACTGTCTCTCTTCTTCTCTCTTCTATCTCAACTGATCCCCTTCTCTCTTCTCTCAATTTCCTTCCAAATTCCCCAAAATTATCCTAAATTCTGTATCAAGATCATAACAATTGGTATCAGAGCCCAAAGATCGCATCTGGGGCGATTTCAACAAATTTCAAAAATTTTCAAGAAACTGGAGCTAGCAGCGATCTGGTCTGACAAGGTGGAACTTCAAGATCCATTCAATCTCATGGCTTCTAATCAATCAGATGCAGCAGCAATGGAGGGGTTGCAATCTCAGATATCGCACTTGCAATCTGAGCTTAGAAGGGTAGCTCGTAAAGATATTGCAAGATCTGCTCAATTCAAAGAGAAATTTCTGGTTATGCTGAAGGAGCAAACTAGATATTTCAACAAGATGATGGATGAAAGATTTGATCGAATGGAAGCAATGCTGGAAATAATGATGAGAAGTAAGGAGAAGAAGAACTAGCTTCCTCTTTCTTGTCAAGATGAAGTTGAATTAATAGTTGCTCAATCGGGTAATAGTGTTGGTGCTGAAGAGATGTTGATGCGACAGTCACACACACATGAGGTACCTATATCTGATCCTTTTGCATCAAGAGAAGGTAGTGTGAGTGATGTTGATGTTGGAGGTGTGATTCCTCAAGTAAAACTGCACAAAGTAGATTTTGATGTAGTGGATAAATTTCAGCCTACTGTGTGCAGCAGTCAAATTGAAAAATTTGGAAATCAGTACAAAATAGTAGAGTTTGCTACAGAATTTTGGATACAAACCAACACTCAGGGAACAAAAGTGCTGAGTGAAATAGCTACTGTTTCTCATAACAAGAACCATAGTAGCTGGCAACAATATGAAAGTAGCAACATCACTCAAATGAGACCAAGAGATGCACATGACTTACAGCTTAGGTGCAGTGACAAATGGTACCATAGGCATAGGTACATAAACAAGAGAATGAATGATGTTGTATTGTCCCAAGACAATACTGGCAGTGTGGGTTTATCCAAGAAGAAAGAAAATAAAGTGATGCAATTGCAAAGGAATGTGGAAGTAGGTGATGTTAAGTTGTATTCAGGCCTTATTGAAAGGAAAGAAGAAGATAAGGAGGGCATGAAGGGTACTGTTTCTAATTGCAACATAAAAGTAGTGTCTCTCGATTCAGAGGAAGTGCTTATACAAAATCGAGAGCTCCCTGCTCTCCTTCCACCAAATGCTACAATGGCACAAAGGCCAGTTAAACACCAGATTTTCTCCAATTTTGGTATTCAACAATTCAGTCAGAAGCCTTACAATGGGGATGACCAAGCTAGAGAAGCATTCCATGATCTCAAGCTTGCTGTGGCAAGTGCACCAATTGTGGTCATGCATGAAATTTTAAAGTTCTGTATGGCTGAAATAGATGCAGATGTTGCATCAAGAAGAGAAGGGCAAAATGGTCCTATGCTGATTGAATGGAAGAGATGTACTGAATGCAAGAAATAGAATAAAGTGATGAAATTACAAGTGAAGGAGGAAGCAGTTGTGGTTAAGTTGTGCAAGAGAACTGTACAAGAAAGGGTAAAAGAGAACAATAGGGTTATTGTCGCTTGCTTAATTGAGGTCAAGGAGTTCAACAGGAAAAGAGAAGAAATGTACCTCAATTTGGAAGTACTCAGTAAGCATCATGAGGTGTTACAGGAGCCTTCCTTTCTTCTCTCACACAAGCCAAATTATGTAGTTGAGCATAAGAAAAGTGAGAACAAGCCAATAGCTGCCTTCTCAAGTAGTACAAGCCATGATGAATTGCTACTGGCACCAGTAATTGAAACAAAGGAATTGCTACTAGTCCGGGTGGTGTTGATGCTTAACAGAATACCCATTTCCTTACCGAGTACAAGACTAAATGTCAATAGAGTTTGTGTTGGCATGGGCAACCAATGGGTCGATAGATGACTTAAGGAAACAAAAATTTATTACTTGGAGAATCAGTATAATATCCTTGGTTCCTACAAAATGCTGAAAGGAATGTGTGTTTGGCTGAAACATGATGAGGTGAAGCAACACTGTGTGTGCCAATTGAAAGAAAAAAAGCAAGTGTATTCTAGTACTACAATGGAACTCGATGAGAGACTTTCAAAATCTGAAAGTAGGAAAGTCAAATTGGTGGTTCTAAGTGAGTTTACTCAGTATACACACTTCCTGTTATTCTCATACCTACTAACGGCTATCAATGTAGCACATGAGAGAGCAAAGACAATTAATGATGCAAAAAGAAGTAGGTGGCAAATTAAGGTAGAAGCATGGTTGTACCTTAAATTACCACAACTCAGTCAAGCCTCAGTGCAAGGAAGGAGAAACCGAAACTCGAGGTTATGTGATGCCATTTTTGAAGGAGTTGAGAAAATGATTGAAGTGGCATACAATTTGCAACCAACCCAACGTGTATCAGTCAAGGGTACGTCCGATAATGAATTAAGGATGCAGCATCATACATCTTTTGAAGCAACAGAGAACAATTGTGCATTGTCCTATAAGCTGAGCTCACCTTCAGGATCTCTTCATCATGTTGGTTTTCATGTCAGTCAACTGAAGGAAGAAATAGTTGAAGAAG